>JBBPCZ010000012.1:10742321-10753087 GCA_037974445.1 Brycinus macrolepidotus
GAGAGAGAGAGAGAGAGAAAGAGAGAGAGAGAGAGAGAGAGAGAGAGAGAGAGAGAGAGAGAGAGAGAGAGAGAGAATGCCTTAGGCAGCATCCCTGTTCAGCTGAATCATTATACACACACAGACGCAGACACACACACACACACACACACACACACACACACACACACACCACTAAGATGACAGAGAAGGAGCTGTGACTGTGTTACAGTATGGTGAGATTTACAGCAGTCAGTGTGTTTGGGGTTATACAGGGAGCCTCTTGCTGATGTGATTATGTATGATTATATGGGAGCAGAGTGGATGGGTTTAGATGGGGCAATACAATAATATAGAGCTGATTCTTCACGTCACTGTGGTGCCACTCTTAGAGTTGTAGAGTAGTTTCATGAAAGTTTCAGGTTAATGGTAGAGTTTAGAGTCTGCCGTGGTGAGTAAAGAGTAAATGGAGGATTACTATTAACACAGAATATCACAAAAATAAGAAGAGTAAAAAGCAGATGCACCTGGTACAGTATATTGTTAATAAGCATTCAACAATTTAAAGCATTATTTATGGTCCTCCATGTGTATGTATGTCTGTCATTTTTCTTCAAAAAAAAGTACATCATATCAAACCTGTGAATGTGCCCCATTTGCATCCTATTGAAAAACACAGTAATGTTATGATAGGTATGAGTTTATTTTCATAACATGAAAGTTTATGATCATTTCTTTTGGTCCATTGCACATTTTTTGCACAGTCTATAAGGGATAGCTGCAAAAACTAAAACACAACCACAAAATGTTGTAAATCACAGTTCATCTGCAAATTGCATTTACACAGTACTGCCCTCATAAGCAATGGGCAGCTCATGACTGCATCGTTAGCAAGTTTAAAATTTGCCTGCATTCCTTTTCCTAATCACATCAACACACAGGCACTGTCACATGCACACACAGACAGACCCGCACACACGCACACACACAACCACTAAGCCCTGTTTTCATATAAACAACACCTTTTAATGATGGGCTAAATAATCCAGACTGGGAGCGAAGGGACCGCGGGCGCTAGCCAATCGCCAGTAATGAACGTGGGCTGCTATGACGACGCTAACCGCAGTGTGCCGTGATTGCAGGCTTGTTGATACAGTCGGAGTGGAGAATTTTAATGGCTGTCTTTCAAAATTAGTCTGCAGATATGTTGTGTGAAAAAAAATGAAACTAGGCCAACAGTATTGCTGAAGACAGAGGCAGTGGCTCATAAGGGAGCTGATGTTTAAAGGAATACTCCAGTATGAAGGTTTTCTCTCCTGTTGATCAATGCTAGAGTATTCCTTTAAGCTTTTTAGGTTAAAAATGTTGGAGTACTGGAACTCAGAGTACATCTTCAGAGTCCTTCCTGATTGTACTGGTGTAAAAAAATGAATGAATGAATGAATGAATAAATAAATGAGTTTATTGAACAAGACTGAAAACGTAAAATCTGACAAAAATGGCGATTAAGAACACAAATATATGTGTGTTAGTATTTCTGTTCAAACACATGGCCAGTTAAGTGGTAAGTGCTCCATTTTCCTCTCAGTTCCGCATCAAGGTTCCTCCTCCACAGGGACATCAGATAGAAGATGATTGGAATAGAAAAGAAAATCAGCCAAAGGGTGGAGAGAGAGAGAGAGAGAGAGAGAGAGAGAGACAGAGAGAGAGAGAGAGAGAGAGAGAGAGAGAAAGAGAGATGAAAAGCGGGAAACAGATGCTCAGCTTGCTGGGGGGGGGTTGTTAGATTTCGCATTGATCCCCCAGTTTGTGCGGAATTAAGATGGCTTCAGCATACGGTCTTCAAGCGTATTGATTAGTCATTTGCAAAAAAGAAATTAACATTTTAATCGGGCGTGGGCATGATTGATGGAAGTCATGCACGCTTTGAACCTTGAGTTGTTTTCCTGCAGCCTGTCTCTTCCCTTCATTCACAATGAATTATTAATCAGCATTTACTCTTTGCCTTCCATTGGCCAGGCTAATCAGACGGCTTCTCGTAGTTTAGATACTGGTTACATTATTAGCAGACATTGGCATCGATGAGATATTTGACTTTGAGTAAGTTTCAAATGTGTGAATCTAACTGAGAAATCAGTATAGAGGCTGTAGCCAACACTCTCTCTCTCTTTCTCTCTCTCTCTCTCGCTCTCTCTCTCTCTCATAAATTGAAAAGGCGGGCAGGCTAGGTGGCTGGTTGCCATAGCAGTAGTCTAATTGCAGAGGCACTCAAGGCGCAGTGCATTGTGGGCAGCCTAGCCTAGCCTTGTAAATCAGGAGAACTTTGACAGCCTTTTTAATTTTTCCTTCTCTCTGTTTCTCTCCCTCTTGTATTTCTCTCCAGCCTGCTCTGCTCATCTATCGCTTTTTATCTCGAAGCAAGCCTCTCCCTCCCAGTCTCCCCTTCTCGCCTGCTCGTAATTGACCATGTTAAAATGTCATATTTCTTCTCTAATTGCTCCTAAATGGAGGCTATCAGTACTATAATTTGTCTGATCTTAAAATGACACATCCACGTATAATCAGTGGCTGGAAAGGTGCCTAACCAATGCTCCTGCGCTCCACTTTAAATGCTTCCTGTGATTTAAACAGTAAATCACTACATTAGTAGAGCGCTGCGGGTGCCTCATAGAGAGAAAAAAAAACTGTGATGATGTGCATATAGTTATGAGGAAATGAAGTGCTCTATTTGAGTTTTGTCTTTGTAACCTGGAGCAATACATTATTTTCCCAAACCAAGCATCACATCAGTAAAATGCTGACAAGAAAAAGGCAAGTCCATATGATTTAATCCTGAATTAAAGTCACAGACTATTTTTCAGAATCAGTGACAAATCACTGCATTCGTTGCTTCAGCAACATTCTCTCTGCAACTCTTCTCTGCAAGCTCTCAAAGAAACCCTGATCTTTTCAAGCATGCTTGACATCTTTGGCAGTAAATCTTGTGGTGTGAGAACAGTAGAAGCAGCAGCAAGCAACCAAAACTATGTCAAACATGGCAAAAATGCGAATACTGACCATGGCTACTGAGCACCACCACAATAGTTAGGTTTGGAGTAGCCTCTGAGAGAACTTTCTCCTGTGTGCTGGTAACTCATGTTACAAACTGACACATAGAGGCTATGTAGCTATGGAAAGAGCATAAATCCTTGCTTGAAAATTATTCTTCCCTGTTCTTCTGCTCAAATTACTGCAGAAACAACAACCACAGCAAGTTTCTCCAACTCCAACAGTTGGATTTTGCTATCAAGTGCATTTTGACAAGGATTTCTCTAGGTGACGGATCGTGTAGGGTGTGAGCCCGCAATCTGTGATTGCTTGTGTATAGTGCACACTGCTACACTGACAAACATTCGGTTGTGCAATGTAAGTCATGTCCATTGGGTATAAGACATTAGAATAATAAAAAATGATAATAAAAAATGAATCTATAACGTTTTTCAAGATTAACATTTAGGACCTGTTCCCTGAACAGGGATTTATCGTAGTCATGGACGATATATTCCTTTCAATTGAAATCCAGGGCAGTCCAGGACTAGGCTTCATTACTATCCAAGCAATCAGACCTTAGAATATGTCAAAAGTAGTTCATTTTAAGAGACAACAAGCAGAACTAAGATACAAGATGCTCCTGCTTTGTTGGTCTAGCACAGAGATCTTCACATCCAAATTGGTGTGACTCTTAAGTGGTCAATCAGTCACACCAGAAGTTTAGTAAACCATCACTGATTACAGCACTGGAAACTGGATTCAAGGTCCAGTGTTGACATCGGTTACTACAAAATGAATGATAAATGCAGGGGTGGAAAAAGGCCTAAAACACTTTGGAACCCCTTTCCGGGAGTAAAAGATAAACCACGAAAGTTTAGTATTGCGGTTGGAATAGTGGTTATTTTGTGAAGCGTTTCTTGCTTTGCTGGCTGATTGTAGTCTCTTTGTCTTGATGGAAAGCTTGTTTGGATTATACAAATCTATGAATGGACAGGTCATTTTTAAGGTATAATTCAATGTGAAAATGCACCAGAAGATTTTAGATTTTAGGATGAATTTTCACAAAACACTGACCATTTCCACCCCGGCTATATTCAGTATATAAAATCTATATGCCTCAATTTGGGCACTAAGTGCTGTATTGTCACCCTATGTACTTCACTATCTGCAACTTTGATTTTTGCAGTACAGTATTGTCCTAAAGCATATCAAAATTTTGCACTGAAGAGAAATGGCAAACAAGGTGGTTCACATCATTGAATAGTGTCTAGTTTAATAGTTAGCCAACACTAACAAAGTTATCTCTAATAGAATATTAATATTACAACATTCTTAAAACTTTAGTATTGTATGACAAATAGCCTAATCATGGCCCCTCCCCTTCTGGTACATGTGCACCACTAAACACTTTTTTGGGGGGATGGTAGTGCATCATCTAGATATATACTTCACAATTCATTTTGTTTCATTTCCCAGTGTGAACACACTTCTTGAGTAGTCTGCGATAAAAGATCTCACATTGAGACATAGCATTACAGTCTTCTTCTTAATTCACTTTAAACTGATGCTGTGATTACAGTGGATGCACTCTGAGCCTGAATACAGTGACTAAATGCCAGCACTCACATATTACCGTGCATTTTATTGAAATCCTTTCACAGCATGTTAAGAAATTAATGGCATTAGACACTAAACGGCATTCGTTCATAAAGCACATGCATTCCATCCAGCTATCTACATAATGGGTTTCACAATTGATTAAGGGCTTAATTCCTTTTTAAATCTTGAACGGAATGGTTTCTTTAGATAGGTGATCCATCACCTACTGTACAGTGTAGATATACCTACAGTGTGTGGCGTATAGAACGCTAGCTTTGAATATTATTTATCCTACTCAGTGATTAAGCTGTTAACTACAGTCTTCGCAGTCTGCTGCCTGTGATATATCTATATTTGTATTAGCCCTCCTGCAAGGTGGCTCTGTTGGTTGTTTTCTCTCTCTGTTTTCTGCCTGGCTTCATCCCCAGCTCTCTAAGGCATACTCATAAATTCCACGGCATAACCATGAAGCCTAATGATTATGCCTTCAGCAAATATGAATTATTCCTCACACTTGACATGCTGTAAATGGTAACAGTGAGAGAGAGAGAGAGTTAGCTAAAGCCGCTATACTATCCTCAGTTAGATTCACATTTAAAAGTTACTTAAAGTATCTCTTGACCTCGGCACTAATACACAAATACGCTGCATTACTCTACTGATGTGTGTATTCTGCGTCTCTTCTCCCGAGATAGGCATGGTGAAATCCTCTGGCAGCTTCCATGAGGGATTTACATAAAAATAAGCATACAAATCCTCAGATCAATGCTTGCTATGACATTGCGCTGGGTAATTATTATGTAAATACATATTTGCCTTTCGTTATGAAGTTCTGTGTCTACTGGCCAGTCATAAAGCCTTGGTTAAGTCTAGTCCTGCATTAGTTTTCTGTGGAGACTCTCTAACTTATGTTCTTTAAGCTAAAGATTTTAATTTTAAGAAATTACTTATAGTTATGTCAGTTTGTCAACAGCAAACATAGCATGATAACTGGCATCTTTTATTTTCCAAAAGGTATTATTCATTTGCAGTGACTTGCCTTACTCTAAGTTTAAAAATCTCCACTCTCTGTCGATAGCAGTCTTTTAGAGGGGCCAGTGTTTAAAGGGGCTGTATCCTACATTTTTCTTGTATCTTAGTATTTTTCCACCTTTGACGTTGTTATGGGTTTATATGATAATTCCTTCTTATATGACCATTTTCCATACCGTCTTTACCCCTTAGATTGATAGGTTGACATCACAAAAACAATGAAATTAAAATAGACAGTTTTCTGCAACTGACCCGACCAGGCCCAGCTGGTACTGCTAAATTTGAAACCTGAACCCAACCCAAACCCAAAGCTGCTCGTCTACAATACCAGAGATGGATAATCATAGACACACTTTTTCCAAACTTTGCTGAGCTACTAAGTGCACAAGTTCAGTGACTGAAAATGTCCTGCTAAAATAAACTGGTGTTTTACACATCTGTAATGTACTCAAAGTGTGTTTCAAGATCAGTGTGTATCAGTGTGTTTTTGTGGAATCACTGATTGTGCCTGACAGCATCCACTCGCAGACTATTAGCCTTTCTGTGCCAAGGTTTCTCTTGGTGCTGCTGCTAACAGAAATGCTTAACACACAAACGCCTGAGAAACAAGAGGAAAAATTGTGTGTGACCTTTCCACCAACCCAATACACCCCTCTCATCACCCATAGTTTCACTGAGGGACACCCACGTTTTAAACTTCCGAGTTGTAAGAAGTGTTATACTGCATCAAACCTTTCTTTTTAAAAAAGTGAGGAAATTTAGTTTATCGTGATATGGGCTGTTTCATTATTTACCAACAACTTATTTAACATGCCGGATTCAGGTCATCAAGCTTTCATGAGCATTTAAATGTGCAAATCAACTGTATTATTAGAGCTACAATAAAACTCAGCAGGACAATCACCAGGAGAGACACAACTGAAAAATCAGTGAGATGATACTTACAAAATTAGTTGCAGTAGACATTTAGACAGCCCCTTTTATTCATCTCTATGTTAATCTTTTGAAGAGATACTATTTTCATGTTCTTTTTTACAGTATTACTGGTGCTTCCAAACTTTGCTGTGTACACTCTTATAAACAAGGATGTCAAAAAGGGTTTTTGCCATCGAAGAACCATCTTGGGTTCCCTAAAAACCATTCGGTGAATGGTTCTTAAAGGTTCTTAATGAGATGTTTGAGTGAGAATAACTTATTTAAAGTTTAAAGAGCTTGCACATAATGTAAAGGTTATTGGAAGAACCTATGAATTGGTAACCAACCTTTAAATGATGTGAAAGTGCTCTATACCTTTAAAAGGTCTGTAGGTTTTAAAAGTGCAAAGATTTACACTCACATACATGGTATGGCCAAAAGTATGTGGACAACCCTCCTAATGAATGAGTTTAGGTGTTTAACCCACATCCATCATTAACAGGTGTATAAAATCAATCACACAGCAATGCAGTCCCTACAGACAAACAGTGGCAATAGAATGGGTCGTACTGAAGAGCTCAGTGACTTTAAACATGGCACAGTCAAGTCAGTCTGTGAAATATCTGCCCTGTTAGATCTGCTCTGGCCATTTGTACATTCTAGTATTATGAAATGGAAACATCCAGGAGTAACAACAGTTCAGCCACAAAGTTGTTGACCACTGAAACTTACAGAGCCCGCCGAGTGCTGAAGATTATAGTGGGTATCCGCTGTTGCATCACTCATGACAGAATTCCAAACTACCTCTGGAAAAAACATCATCACAAGAGCTGCAAGCGGCTGAGCAGCTACAAATAAGCCTGAAATCAGTATGGGTAGTGCCAAGTGAAGTGTAAAGCATGCTACCAGTGGACTCTGGAGCAGTGGAAATATTCTCTGGAATGGTGAATCACACTTTACTATCTGGCAGACTGATGAATGAATGTGGGTTTGGAGGATGCCAGCAGAATACTACTTAATGAAATGCATAGTTCGATAATGTTTGGTGGAGAAGGTTTAAGGCTGATTTTCAGGGTTTGAGTTCAGCCCCTTAGTTCCAGTTAGCTCGTGTAGATGGAATGGCCAGTTGTCCACATACTTTTGGCCATTTAGGGAACTAGGTGTCCTAAGGTTAACATCTCTCAAAGAACCATTTGAACCAGGATGGCTTCCAGTTTCATTACATATTTATCAGTTCAATAAGGAACATGCTACACACAGCTCTTCAATATCTTGACTAAATAGGGTTCAAGTCAGAGGCATGACTGTCTACTGTCATCAGAGGCCCATTCAGCCCGCCTGCTCACATCTGAAAATGACGATGAAACGAATGGCACAAAAACATTCTTTTGACCCTTGACTAGGAATGTAAGAGTATATGAGAAAATAATACAACCTTTGACAAAATTGCACTTCTCAGTGCTGTGTTTTCAGCATCCTCCAAGCTAGCTGGTCTGTGTTGTCTAGCATAGGTAGCCAATTATCATTTAACTAAGCTAACTAAGGCCATCCATAGCTGTGGGAATGTATTTTGAGTAGGGGGTGCATCTCATGCATCCCATGCATCAAATCAATATAAGGCATACAGAATATCAATATACATATTTAATCCCAGAAAATATCCAGGGCTATAGTCCGATATGTCCCTGGTTCAAATCAGCCTATCAGAGCTTGGAGATTTGATTTTATGGGCAAGAACACTGAGTGATGTGTTGCTGATGTAGTGCATTATGAAAACAGATGAGCAATTAATATGATTTAAGTGTTTAGTGTCAAACATCACTGTCGTAGAAGATGCTAACCTTCTTAAAGTAATTGTTCTCCTGGTTTATAAACAGGAATTCTTTTGACAAGGTTTGAACAGCTTGCACTGTTTTCAGCTTCACTAGCTGCTTTTGAAAAGAACTTCAGCTACATGCTCATTATCCACCTGTGTAGCCCCTCTCTCACTTGAAAAACTCAAGAGCATGGAGCTGGCCATTAGTTGTGGCCAGGTGTTTCCGTACTGTGTTGCGAGTAAGTCTCTGAGGCTTTCTTGTCACATCCTAATTGCCTGTTTTGTTAATACTTCACTTCTTTCAGCTCAGTTTAGATGAAAGGTGTGTGTGTGTCATCTTAGATAAATGAGCAGCGTGCTGTCCCAGATGTTTTGAGGATAAAGGTTGGTTGAATTGTTCCCTAATGGTGAAGTATGGCAGGGCGGTTGGATTTAGAAGTCAGCATTTGTCATAAGACACTATGTCATGCTTGCCTCGGCGAGGAGCCGGTTTCAAAGGTTAAATCACAAGAGAGGGTCAGAGGTTGTCTGTGCCGTGTATATGTGTGTTTGTTTATGAGAAAAAATGACTGAGCTGGACTTGTGTGCAGAGAAAGAAATCTCACAGATGTGATGCAGCCAATTAGAGGAGATCTGACTGCAGCTCTCTGCTAATTACAATCCAAAATAGAGCCATGTGGCTTTTTCATCAACAACCCATTAGATGTTTAAACTGTTGAAATGCAGAAGCTTGAATGTCAATTGCAGCAAATATTTATTCCCACAAGGTCAGAATACATTGATCAAACACACAAACACCAACAAACACACAGAAATGTTCGATTGGATTGCTTTCCTGTGTTTGTTTGTTCGGGGACTCAAGAATGCCCTCTCCCCATTTACACCGGTTCATTTTCTGGACAAAGGTAACTGCAAACACTAGAAGGCTGGTTTTGCGTTTCATTCCAAAACTCATGCATTACACATCCACTTGTTGCTATTTCATATATAAATTGGTTTGAAGAGAATAACAGCTGAAATATAAGGCAGAACTACATTTGTAAATGTAAACCTACATTTATCATAATATAGCATCAAAAAGCCCCAACAATGTATATCAAGAAAAAAAGATTCATTAAACTAAACTTTTCATTTGGTCTTCTGTGCTTGGTGTGAATGGAGGAAAACATTCAAGAACACTGAATGAAAGAAAGCATTCTAGAACAGTATTAATGAAGAGGAACATTTTAAAACTGTGTGAATGACAGAGCATTTCTGAACAGCATGAATTGAAGAGAAAATAATTTAACAGCATGAATGGAGGAGAAGATTCTGTATGAATGTTCACATTTTAGAACTGTGTGAATGAAGCAGAACATTTTAGAACTGTGAATGAAAGTAAAATTTAACATTATGAATGCAGAAGAACATCTTGAACAGTGTAAATGGGGAGAACATTATGGAACAGTATGGGGAGAACATTTTAGAATAGTGCGAAGGGGGAGAACCTTAAATGGCATTCAATAGAGGGGAGCATTCTCACTAGCTTGTCAATGTGATGTTAAAATTGTGAATCATGTTCTGAGTAACTAAGACATGTTGTTCTTCAAAGTCTGTATAACAGAAGTCCAGACATTCCTGTTCCGACACATGTTTTGTTCATCCCAGAATTCAGGAGTGCTCTCTTCCTCAGATACTGATGTCAGATTTGTACAGTTTTCTGTGATCTTGGAAGTGAGCAAGGACTGTGTTCTTTGAATGGAACTTAAAAGGGGGTTTTAGATTAAGCTGGGGAAGAATACACAAACACACACACACACACACACACCCACACACCCACACACACACACACAAATAGTCTCCTCTAGCTGGTGTCTGGAGAATTACCTTAAATGAAGCCAAAGAAACCCAAATTTGGAACACAAATGTGAGTCGCTACTGTGTTCCTTAAATGATGAAGTTAAAGTCATCTGAATGCTGCATGGTTTGCTCTGGCAAATTAAAATGGAGAAGAACACACACACACACACACACATAGAGCTGGGGCAATCTCCTCTGGCTGGTACTTGCAGAATCACCATAATCCAAACCTCTCTAACACACAAGAACACAAATGCAAACACACACACACACACACACACACACACACACACACACACACACACAGATCCCCAGCCAAAGTGACAGAGATTCCCCCTACAGCGTGTTTGCTGTTTGAATTATCTGCGCCAGCGACACTGATTCTGACAAATGCGTCCAGGGACATCCCCGAGCTCGGCCATTCTGGTGCTCAGGAAATGTCCTGTCTCTCTTCATTACACCCTGTTACCACGCACGCGCACACACGCACGCACACACACACACACACACACACACACACACACACACACACACACACACACACACACACACACAC
>JBBPCZ010000012.1:10753187-10772747 GCA_037974445.1 Brycinus macrolepidotus
TCTCTCTCTCTTTCTCTCTCTCTCTCTCTCTCTCTCTCTCTCTCTCTCTCTCTCTCTCTCTCTCTCTCTCTTTCTCTTTCTCTCTCTGTCAGGGTTTAGTGGGGGAGAAGTATGGCAGTATTCGGGTTCCAGGGGAGGTCGAGTCGGCTGAGTTTGAGATGATCCTGGATGCGGCAGTGGAAGCAGGTTTAGACACACGGATCCTGGAGGAGTGGTACTGCCGGGATGAAAACTCAGTACCGCCGGCATACTACCTCAAACCCAAAGCCCAGATGCTGAAGAACTATCAGAACTCAGTAAGGGCAGGACCAGATGGGATTGTGTCATATTTGTGTTGTGACACTTTTAAAAGTAAAAAGGGATAGAAAAAGTATTTTGGTTCTCTTAAGAACGTTTCAGTTGACATACTGTATTTCCCTGTAGAAGAACGGAAAACCCACTGACTCATGTATAATAGAAGATCATAATAGAGCCATCAATGAAAAGTTTTCTTAGATAAGTAAAATGAGTTCCATGGTATCACTCCAAAGAATGATTTTAACTGTTATAAAAGAGGCGAAATGTGCATAGAAAGCAGAAGTACATTTGATGTACATTTTGCACAGCTAAACCAAATGTATTCCACCTGATGTCAGTCTGTCATTCAGGTCAATAACAATATTGATATACTTGATATATTCATATATATTAGTATAATATGCAAATCATTGCATATCAAGAAAAACTCTGGAAAGTGATTTGCTTTTCGAAATTCCATTTGGTCCTGATAATGATTAATGTTATATGAGAAAAGTAAAAAAAAGTCATCCATATGTCAGTTTAACATTTGACAATCCAAATAAATAAATAAACTCCCTCATCCCCTAGCAAAGGACTGGACAAACACAGAAGCACAAGTGGATTAGATTTGCAGATTAGGACAACTTATATTTAACAATGAATAGAGAAAACAGAATGCATTTTTATGATGTAGTTATTATAATGTTTGATATTATACAGAAAAATTATAATTTCACAAGTTAGTATTAAAATGAAAGCCTTTGGTTGTAGGCCAAAGGCTTCAAGGAAAACAAACGCTTTAATGATGTGTGTTTTTCTCAGAATTTGTGTTTAATAAAAAGAGTGGAGCTGGTCATGAGGCTAAACTTTGAAAAGGTTCAACATATGTTTAAATTAAAACATTTTTAAACTTCTCTTTTGCTATTTCAGTATGAGTTTTTCCTTAGACAGCACTGTGCTTATATCTGAGGTGTTTTTTTTTTACCAGTGGTTATAAATTGCTGTTTTCATCTGGTTTAGATGTCCCTCCATTGAACTGTGCATTTCTTAAGTAACTTTGATCGAATATAACCGTAGTATGGAAATGTGTATGACGTAGAAAACCAGAAGTGAACAGGATTTTTATATTTGTAGATAGGCAAGCAAGTTAACATAGATAAAAGTGATCTTACTATGTTTAAAATAAATGTACTATTAGTTGTTGTACACAATATTTTGATATGAAGAAAGCTTCAGCTGTGTGGTCTATTTTATCTTAGCATTGTTGTCTTTCAGGAGGCATGAACTGCCTTGCCTAGCAGGGGCTACAGCCATCATTGCTCGCTAGCAGCTCAACATACACAAAGAGTCAACAGTGTCCTAGTTAATCTGATAACAGGGTTATCAACCATTTTATTTTATTTTATTAATATCACAGCCTTTATTATATTAATTAGAAGCATCTGAGGCTGTTATCACTCCAACAGTATAATGGCCACAAGAACACCTGCAGAAAGAGGAGCCAATACTGTATGTCCTGTAAATGTTAGTGTGTGAAAAGCAGGCCAGTGGCTCAGCAGCTTTTAGGCAGAGCGCCCTGAAAATGGCTGACCCAAGAGAGTGAACGCTCGCCTGCGGGAGAGTTTATTAGCCTCATAAATTCAGTTTGTCTTTCATTAAACCTTAGTGAAGGTGCAGGATCTAGTGCTCGCTAGTTCTCACTCTGCTTTTCTCTCTGACGTTCACTCTCTCTGCTTATTCTCTATCTTTCTCTCCAGCTTTTACTGAAATTTCCTTGAACATGAACTCAGTTACACACCTTCTTCCTCTCCCTTTCCCTTCTGCTTTTTCACTTTCTCTGTCTCACACACACACACACACACGCACACACACACACACACACACACACACACACACACACACACATACTCAGTTTCATGTCATGGTCTGTATAAAAATCAGGTCGTAATACAGAGTGTCTGCAGTTTGAAGGGGGTGTGTATGAAGCTGAGTGGCTCTGCTGGACTAAAATGAGAAAAGCAGCAGGGTTTCAGTTTCTACCAGTATTCAGCAAAATCACCCACTGATCTGGCCCAAAGCAGCCTGTCCCCCTTTCCCAAAACAGACTCCCCCCGCCTTCCCCTTTCTCCTACTCTCTCACCCAATCTTGAGTTTGGTTATTCTAGAGTATTTTGCCCCAAATGGACAAAAGATCATACTTAACCACTTAATTTCTAAGTTAATAATATTAATAATAATAATAATAATAATAAAAGATTATATATATAAAATATAAATGACCATCTTAACTTTGTATAATAAACTGTAACATAATCATGATTATGACAACAATAATAATTGTTGAACTGCATATCACCATTTAGGCATTTATATGGTTGTTTGTGTTGACATGGTTCTATGTAAATCCATTCCCACTTTTATTTTTTAAAAAAAGCACATATTAAATGTACCTCCTGTCCATAACTGAAACCTGTAATTCCTGACTGAGACATTGACAGCCAAATGTGACATGGATGCGCTCTAAACCAGAGAAGGAGCACCATGAATCTGTGCTGAAGTGTTCAAACAGAAATGTAGTCTCTAAACAGAAGCTCAATCAATCTGTATTATATTGGCAAAGTGCACTGACGATGACTTTTTTCCTCTCTCACAGATGGAGTCAAGCAGCACTGCAAAGTCCAAGAATGATAAGGCCTGGAGGGCAGTCTCTGAAGAGATCAAGAAAATCTTCAGAACTGCCGTTCTACAGCTACAGGAGAAGGGAACCATGAAGAGTGCACAGGCCAAGAAATTTCTCTGCTCAGGTACATGTCTGTTCACTTGAAGTCTGCATCTGTCCAGAGTTTTTCCTGCTCCTACAATTTGAACCATCAAAGACTTCATAAGTAATTGACAGAGAAGTTCAGATCTGCTCTGTATCATAGCCCTCCAGGATCAGATTACTCCTGACTTAATGTTACAGACATTATTGTCATTGCAGATGTCAATGTTATAGAAAAGCATAGTGCCCAAAATGACATAAAAAATTCTAAGGAATTTGATGCATATGTTATTATTAAGATTTGAAAGGTAAAAACTTTCTTATGTCAGAGTGATTTCTTCATGCTCTTATGGCTCTTATTTAGTTTTTGTCACTAACTATAATTTTAAACAAGCAAACACATAACAATATGCTTTTTATGTCAGTTGCATTTTATTGTTACTTCGATTACACCTGTCAATAGCAATCCTAATTCCTATCTGAATATGCTTACGTGCTCGCTCTGAAAATATCACAGTGCATCCAAAAATAAACAGTTTCCTTATTCTACTGTTGCTTAACCATAGAGAAGCACATGGAAAGCTGCAAATCAACATGTCTCTGAATGTAACACTGGCGAGGCTTGGCTTTAATAGGGTTAACAAGAATGAAATGGCATTCGTTTAAATGTATTTAAGTCACAATCCTTTTGTGGTTTTTTGCTCTATGATTTCACACAGAAGCAATGTTTAAACATATAACGAATGAATGATAATTGCAAATGTCCCTTTTTCCCCTTCTCAAATTAAGAAGTGAATAGAAATCTTCTGCATTAGGCAGCATAAGAGAGGATCTAATCAGACTAACTTAATTCATTCAGGTTAATCCAATGATCCAGTTAAGTCTCACCACCACACCCTTTAATGTGGACTATAGCTTGGTACAAAGAAAAAGAACAGAATCACCGGTGGATAAAAAAAAACATTTGTCTCTTCTGAGAACTCAGTTTAACTAAAGGGCTTAATCTTTGTTAGAGTGGCCCATTGACCTGAGACAAATCAAAATCTTGCTGAACGACATTTGGATCTTAGAAATTCAGACTTTTCTTTGTCTTTCACATTAAAATTAAACAGTGTCTTTTGAGTTCTAGAATGTTGTAGTAAAATAGAATAGTGGGTCACTAACTGACACTGTTGGGAACGTGTCTTGATCTGCTCCAGTGTATTCTCTTTGTTGTGTGAAGCGGGAGGTGACCTCTTTTTAACACTTTCAACACTTTAGGGCCTCGACTGAGGCCAGACATCTGTTTGCATAAATAATGCCAACTTCATAATAACCCACTATAATGCTTTGAAAAAAGACTGCTAACATTCAAAATTCACATTTCTACCATTAATCACAATGCACCTCTCGACCATGAGTTAAAGCCAGAACTCATAGAATTCAATAAACACCAATATTCTATTCTTGTTTTAGAAAGAACCAGTATAAATGAAGGAGAACAAGCACAATGGGAATGTGGAAGGACATTCTAGATCATTTGAGAACAACATAAATAGAGTAGAATACTGTAGAACATGTACATTAGAGAAGTAAATTAGAGAACAGCTTGAATAGGAGACAGCATTCTACAACAGTTTGAATGGAGCAAAACATTGTGGAACTGGGAAAAGGTGGAGAACAATGCGATTGAGAACACTTGAGAAGAAGGTGAATGTGGGAGAGCAATCTAGTACAGTGTCAACAGATCGCAACATTCTAGAACAGTATGAATGGAGGAGAATATTGCAGAACATTTTTAAGAGGGTGGAACAATATGAAAAAGGGGAGAACACTCTAGAACAGCAAGAATGGAGGAGGACCCTCCCCCAACAATCACAAATAGTTAGGGTACATTCACCAGGTTAGGTTTGTTGGTGTTTGTTAGTGTGCCCTTGACTTTAGTTGCTCCTCATCTTAGTCAAAATGAATAATCAAAGCAGGAACAACTTGAGAACTTTGTCCAAAGGCATGGTGCAAGTGGTAACTGGCTGGAATAAAATTCATGACCATTATGGATCTTAAACTACAGTATTTCAGAATAACGTTCTGCTCACCATCATGCAATAAGGGAAGAATATTAGGCAAATTATAATTCTGCTTCAGGACTTTTTTCAAATGACCACTAACACTTTAGTATTAGAAAAATCCATGTGGGGCTTAATTGAGGTTGTGGCTTCCAAAAAGGAGCTTTTTTAGCTACTTTCCTCTCCTCCGCTCATCCCTTCATCTTCTCGTTAACAAGGCAAGCTGTGAGCTTGCGATACTAAGCT
Organism: Brycinus macrolepidotus; assembly: GCA_037974445.1. NCBI lineage: Eukaryota > Metazoa > Chordata > Actinopteri > Characiformes > Alestidae > Brycinus > Brycinus macrolepidotus. The sequence goes on from JBBPCZ010000012.1 coordinate 10,758,519, forward strand.
GACGGGGTTGGCAGGCTATCAGTGAAACTCTCTCTTTGGAGGTCTTTGATAAGACGCGGCAATGCTGGATTAAGAGATCATATCGAATATGTTTTGCCTTAAAGGCGGCTTTAAAAGATGCATCTAATCACATGCTAAAGACTGCCAAAAATGCAGAGAGCTTTGTCTCATGACAGCAATTTGTGTTTTATAAAGATCCACTGAACAACAACGTTAAAAAACATGAATGAAACAGATTTTTGGCTAGTAATAAATCTTCTCTTTCACTCACAGCGCTAGAGGACGAACTGGACTTTGCTTTAGGAAAACAGACCCCAGCCTTCTTGAAGAAGTGTGTGTGTTACATTCGCAAAATCTCCAACTTTGACCGCTTTGCCAAGTTGCCAGAGATGGCTCGCTATATGGACATTGTCACGAGTGGGGACCGCATCATGAGGAACCAGGAGGCCTACGAACGGCTTCTCAAGGTCCGAGATGAGTTCATCCCCACTGTAGTCGCAGCGTCCAACCTCCGTGTCTATTCTTCAGTCACCCACTGTGACATGAAGCTGGGCTATTCCCAAGAGGTGGAAAGCCACTATGTGGAAGGCCTGTGTAAGCAGTTCTATGAAGACATGGTGGACATCATTCAGGCTACAGTACAACAAAACTTTGATACAGAAACCGATCCGCTATATGATGAGATCATACAGCATCTTTCGCTCTGCAAGACCTATTCCTCGTTTTATGTCTACAAGAGTGAGGCTCTAGATATGGTGCTGGAGTACCTGTATCCCTCCAAAGGAGGGAGGATAATGCCCCTGGTGGTTTATGGAGGTCCCTGCACAGGGAAGACATTGTTGCTTGCTGAGGTGGCTAAACAGGTGAGAGTCATATCCATTTATAAATATGAATATATGTATGCATGTGTGTTTGAAAAAAAAATGCAGCAACATGCTGCCCTATTTATCTGTGGACCATCTGGACTGCAGGGGGGTCATATTGCAGAGTGTCTACAACATTGCCTGAAGCAGTACAGTACTCCTAAGAGCTTAATAGTTGCTGCCACACAATATGGTTTGGATTAAGATGAATATCCTTCTATGGTGTTACATCAGCCATCAACCACAAATGATTCTTGTGTCTTCACACATTTGCTTCAAACAGACATAGTTACTTATACATTCACTTGCATATTTTGGATTATAAAGATAATAAAGTCACAGAGCAGAAATATTTCTCCATACAACAGATTCTAAAATCTAATTCAGTGTCTTTTGTGGAGATTTTGGGTGGATTGTGTTGTGATGCTTGTGTTTTAGGCACACTTACCTTGTACATACACTCACTGGCCATTTTAACGGATGCACCAACTATATGGAGGCGCTTCGTAGGTTTACAGTTACTGACTGTAACCCAACTGTTACTTCACAATTTATCAGCTCCCCTCTGCCCCATTCATCAGTGGAAAAGACCACCACAGGTCCACCACTGACAAGATATTATGACAGTAACTGTAAACTGACAGTATAGTGGCATTATAGTGTGTTACGCTGTGATGCCTTGCTATGATGTTTGAACACTTGAATGTTTGTGCTGGGTTGAGTCCACCAATATCCAGCCAATAATGGACCTGTGGTCAGAAACTGACTACCGACAAAGAGAGTAGTTTTCACTCTCTTCTTTGAGATCTGCTTTCCTGCAGAGTTTAGTTGCAACCTGTTCTCTCTAGGATAAGATTGGTGGCAACTGGACCAATGTACATGAGTTATAGTCTCTGACTGTACACCTATTAGGCGTACCAACAAGGTAGGTGTGCCCAATAAAGCGACCAGTAAGGGCACACAGTGTTTAAAATTCCCTGCAGTGTTTGTGTTTGTGTAACAACTGTATACAATATATTTTTGAGTGTTTCAGTGTCGTAGGTCAGAGCAGTTCAGATAGATGTAGGTCAGGTTGTAGCAGGGCCAATTATTAAGGAAGAAGGGTAGTGCTGACTTTTCCCATCACCTCTAGCAGCCCATCTCAGACACTAATGTTAGCTCATGGACGATGAGTCTCAGGACCTTGACTAACAACCTAAGCCAAACAAAATATACCTCTTACCTTTCACTTGTTCTTAGGCATATGGGTTACTATATTTGAAGGTAAATCTCCCGTCAGTCACATAAGAACCAGACAGGCTGTTTTGTGTTCATAATGAAAGCTTACGCAAATATGTAATTCTTTAACAGGTCACGCACACATTTCCTTAAATACACACTGACGAGCCATATACTGTAATAAGCAAATATTAAAATGCCTGTGACATCAATGTCACTTACATCAGCAACACAAAACCATGATCAAGCAAATCTTTTCAAGCTTTGAGTTTAAGAACATTTACATATAAATGCAGTTCAAGCAAACAGGAATAATAATGTTTAAATTGATAACTTTGAGATTTCATCTTGCTGTTAAGTTTAGGCCTATTCTTCAAACAGATACACCAGAATTTTCTTTAATGGCAAGAGCACGTTTAAAAAACACACTCTACATACTGATGTGTGTACATACACTTAATAAAACACTCATATATTCCTTTATGCTGCAATTACTGCTGTTGAGAATATTAGCCTTATTATGCCTTTACCAATGTTTTCTTTCCTCCACATACAGGTCTTGTCAAGGGCAGCTTAACTGGGTTTAATACATAATAGAGCGTATTCAGTTAAGTTGTGTTTGCCAGAGTCAAGCTTTTACGCACGTAGCTCTGGGTCCCGAGCGTTTAACACCCAGCAACAGGACACAAGGTCCGGTTTAACATTAGACAAGAATATATAGTTTCTTTGCTTGTCTGATTAAATCTACTTTTGTTAAAAGGTGTGCAATTATTTGAAGAGGGCTTCAAGATCTTTCTTTTAAGAAAAAATGACAAATAGAAGGTAACCATGAAAAGTTTACCTGTCTTAAAGTAACTGTATAAACAAATCATTTTTATTTTATATTTCCAGGCGTACTCATGCCTTCAGAAAGAAATGGGTCCAGAAACAGATCCTGTGGTTATTGTTCGCTTCATTGGCTCCTCTGACCTTTCTACAGACCTTCGTAACTTGCTCCAAAGTATCTGTGAGCAGATTGCCATCAACTACCGCTGCTTGATCCATTTTCTACCAAACAAGATCCAGGAGATGAGGGAATTGCTGGTTAACCTTCTTGGGGAGTCATCCTTCCACCGTCCCCTAGTCATCATCCTGGATGCCTTGGAACAGCTGTCAGATGCAGATGATGCCCGTAAACTGTGGTGGCTGCCCATCCACCTTCCTCGGACAGTCCGAATTGTGGTGTCAACCCTGCCCAATAAGCATGGGATACTACAAAAATTGCGTTGTCTGATTCATGATGAGGACTGCTATGTAGAACTGATGCAAAGAGACCGCAAGGCATGTAGCCAGACACTCAAACAACAGCTTCTGAGTGTCAGACGAAAGGTAACCTCAGGTCAACAGATATATGTAAATGAAGCACTGGCTAAATGTACACTGCCTATGTTTGTTAACCTTATCTATCGTGAGGTGGTACACTGGCGGTCACACAAAGATGTAGATGACAAGTCCCTGTGTTCAACAGTGCATGAAAGTATAGAACAGCTCTTCTTTTCTATTGAGAACAAGCTGGGGTCTCGCTTTGTCTTCCGTGCGCTGGGCTACATTACGATGGCACGGGCAGGGTTAACAGAGGTGGAATTGGAGGACATATTGTCCTTAGACAATAGTGTACTTGGTGACATCATGGTCAGCTCAAATCTAAAGAGTCCACTCCGAATCTCCTATGATCTCATTGCTCGACTAAAAGAGGAGCTGGAGGGTTACTTGGTGGAACGGCAAGTTCGTAATGTAACCCTGATGGTGTGGGCAAACCGGCATCTACATCTTATTGCACAAAAGCTCTACCTTAGCAACGAAGAGGATGTGCATCAGATGCACAGCCTTTTGGCTGAGTACTTCCTTGGAGCATGGGCAGGTGGTAGAAAGAAGATCTTCCACTGCGACAACAATCACTTTGCTTCATTAAACATCTCTCAGCATCGGAACCCACATCACCAACAGAGCCTTCATGGCCATGACAAAGCCTCTGCTGACAAGCACTCTTACGATCGACAAACTCCTGAACAACCCTGGGTGTTCCAGTGCAACTTGCTCGAGCCAGATATCTTCTTCGTAAATCACAGAAAAATGACAGAATTACTGTTTCATTTGACAAGGAGTGGGCGGACAGATGACCTCATGTATGGTGTGATAATGAACTTCAGTTGGCTCTATACCATGATAAAAATTGGGCAATTTGACAAGGCCTTGATGGACATTGACATGGCTTATAGCTACACACAAGAAAAGGAGCTCAAGTTTCTTGCCAGCACACTACGTAGTATAAAGGTCAAGGTGACCAAGAATCCTGCATCACTATCTGCTGAACTTCAGCAAAGGCTTCTTCCTGTGGTTACATCCCTTCCCAAACTCAGACACCTCTTACTAGAATGTGACAAGGATGGACCAAAATACTGCTCCATAGTGCCACTCCACTCTTCCATGGATGTCACATACAGTCCTGAGAGACTCCCACTGTGCACTAGCTACATGCAGATTGTGGAGATTGTACCCACATTGGCCCCCAACATTGTAATTGTAGCTCTTGAGGATGGCTCTGTCAGTACATGGGACGTTGAGAGCAGGCAGTTGCTGAGACAAATAGACACAGCAAGGTCAGTTGTGCTTGGTGTTAGACTCACAACAGATGAGAAGTACCTTGTGGTTGCCACCACAAAAAACACACTACTCATTTACGACAACCATAAATCTTGTTTGTTGTCAGAGGTGGACGTCAAAGGCTCAAAGCAGTGTGGCATCACAGGAGGGGTAGCATTCATCAATGGATTTACTTTGTCCAGCCACCATGCCTTAGCTTGGTTGGAGGCCAGCAAGGACGTGAGTGTGATTGACTTGCTGTATGGCTGGCCACTGTATCAGTTCCATTGCTGGTATGAGGTAACCTGTGTTGAATGCTCACCAGATGGAATGTACGCTTTCTGTGGGCAGTACCTAAACACCACTACCATTTTCCATCTTGGAAGTGGAGATAAGCTTGCCACAATGACCTCTGAGTTTTCTGGTGGATTTGTGAAGTCCATTCTGGTTCTAGACACAATCCAGCAAATGGTGATGATTGACAATGAAGGTAGTCTTTCTGTTTGGAATACCAAAGATATCACAAATCCCAGACTTATGGAGGACTATGATTGCCGAGGGGATGAGAGTGAGGTGGTTGGGATAGAACTATCTGAGGATCAGAGATCCATTCTCATTTGCAAAGCTAGAAGCATTGAGGTGCTGGATACCAAGCTTTGGAAGATGGTAGAGAAGTTTAAGGCCAAACGCAGTGAAAGATTTGTGGCTGCTGTGCTCTCAAAAAATGGCCAAAGTATTGTGGCATCTATGGAAAACACTTCATCTATATTTGTGTGGAGAAGAGACAGTGGACAGTGTATGGCTAGCCTAATAGAGATATCAGGAGCCATTGTAAAGTTGATCAAGTCAACACATCATAACTTGCTCTTGTCTGTAGCTAGCAGTGGGGTTCTCTCTGTGTGGGACATTGACATCATAACAGCAATGTCAAACATTGACAAAACAGGAAAACGCATCCAAAGTGTTCAGCTATCTGGCAGAGAGGACTTTGTGTACACAATGGACGGATCTGAAACTGTTCATAAGTGGAACTTCAGCACAGGTTTCATTGAGATGGTGTTTAAACATGAAGGACTTGTAGAGAACTGTGTTCTTACCACATCTGGTGACCTCATAGTTACATCTGATGACAAATGTAGCCAATATATTTGGCAGACATCCACAGGTGAGAATATCTTTCGGATCAATGGCCAAAAGATATCCCAACTTCTCATCACCCATAATGACCAGTTTGTGGTCTCTCTCTGTGAGCAAAATGCTTCTCGTGTCTGGAGACTTGCTACTGGACACAAAGTGTGTAATATCCTGGTAACACTTCAGCATGCTCTCATCACCACAGCAAACACTTTCCTAGTTGGCACAAGTAAAAACAAGCTGTTGGCTGTTAGCTTGTGGTCAGGCAGTGTATCCAAGAAGTTTGTTTGTGATGATGGCATCACAATCATAAATTTCAAGCTGATTCCAGACAGTCCAGACTATGTGGTCTTCATCACATCAACAGAAACCGTGTTTATATGGAGCGTAGCTGATGAGTCCGTCTGTAGAAGAGTGCAGTTACCAAGCAACTTCTTGAAAAACTTGGAAGACTTCCAGATCTCACCAAATGGGAAGCTGGGAATTGTATCCAAAGGAGATGAGAACATTAATGTTCTAGATTTGCACAGTGGCAAACTCCGCCTAGTCCATGCTGCTGGCATAATATGGAGGCAGAAGTTGTCACGGGATGGGCGGTACTTGGTGTACATCTGTTTCCGAAATTGTGATGAGGATGATGACGCCGGCGTGGTGTCTAGTTTAATCGTCATGCGACTTGCTGACGGGAAGAGTATTGGTACCTGTTCTCTTTACAAGACACCAACCTACTTGTGCCTGTCACAAAGAGCACTCAACATCATTGTTGGCTTTGAGGACGGTAGCATTGGCACATATACAGTTGTAGACCGTGTGGATGCAGCCCTCAAAATCAAGATTGCCACCTCCAACAGTCGCCAGATCGTTAACAATGCCTCACAGAAAGTGCGACCCAAGTGTAGCACCAATGCCTTCAAGACCATTGCTGACTGCGTATGGAGAGAGTCCACTGAAGTCTTCTCTAGAGATAGCCCCATCAATGTCTCAGACAGTGGGGAGCCAGAGACCACAACACCCACAAAAAAGAACGAAGTACTACAGTGAGAATGCCCTCTTCATGATGGTACGGGGTTTATGTGAATGGGACCAGATTTGGATGCAGTTGATTCTTGTTTACAGCAACCTTGTGACTTGTTCAGTTGCACAAATCAGTCCTCTGGGTTCCACACAGTTATAACTGGCCAGTTATTATGAAGCTGCACTCAGTTAAGCCACTTTCATTCTGTTGTCCCTTGTCGATTGAAATGACACAGTATATTACATGTGTATTTTTTTTCTCTTATCAGCATAAAAATATCAATGTTAAATTGATCTTTTACATTGCTCTAACCATTCTGATGTTGGTGCATTTTTATTTATTTATTTACTTATTTTAGATGCATTGTTTCATTCAGATCAAGCCATGATATTACTTAATAGAGAAATGTTATATATTTGTAGCCATAAAACATTTGCTGCCATCTTTGCTTTTATAAATGTATCATCTCTTTTTCTTACTGTCTTCTGGAACTACATGAAAAAATGAAACGTGTACATGTGTACATATCTATTTTGGCTGCTGCAATTTGTGCAACTCCTTAACATTGTTATGTTGTGCTTAATGCAATCAAAGAGAGTGCCTGGATTTTAAGATGTTTTTCTTATAAATACTAATGATTAAAATGATGCAGGGAATTTGTAAAACAGAACTATCTTGATACTGATATTTATCAATACAATAAAGCATACTACGACAAACAGCAAACAACAGATTTGATTCATTCAGAATTTCCAATCATCACAGCAGAATTATTTCATCAAACAGTAGTATAAAGGCTGTTTATAGTGTTATGATACTGCATTTATTGTATTAAATTGAAAATAAGGATGGAATGGAAATTCTTTCAAGCTGAAAATGTTGCATATTGGTAGTCAGATTAAACCATTACTGAGTATTTAACATTTGAGCATTGTGTGTAGCATTTCGCCAGAATTATCTACGCCTTAAAAAGTGGTGTCATAAGTTATGCCAAGTTATGTTTGTTGCTGTTTTTCATGTCCGTAGTGAGGTAAAGTGTGAATGTGTGATAGCTGGAAAAGAATACTTTGTATTTTCATGTAATAGATGACTTTCATAGAAATGTAGATGTATGTGTTATTAAAAACAAGGTTGCCACAAACCAGTTTTAGGGATTGCACTTTAGTTTTGACCAGTTGTTTACTGCAGTTGACTTCTATCGAGTGTAGACAGTGAAGCAAATACTCATCTACCAACTGATGGTTTAGTATGGCCTGTGAAGATTTGCATTTTGCCTTCAGTTATGGGTATTTTCTGGCATGCTCAACAAAATTATTAGTCATGCCCCATTCAATCTCTCCATAACTCTAAGGGCTATTCTGACAAATTGTATGTTTACCTCTGGAATTGCTGAGAAAAAGGCCCATTTTTAATGAATAACCTGTAGCATGATTCAGGTTTGCCACACTTCACCCCTCAAAGTGCAAATTTTCGAAACTCAGAAATATTATACTGTACTTTGCCAAAGTTTTTTTTTTCCTTTTTTGTGTTAGTTTTTCCTTTACAAAATACTTGTGTTATCATTTGTGACTTAACTGAACATCTTTTATGGCTTTATTTTATGTCCCAGTGTTACTTTTGTTAAATATGATAGAAGAAATATGTTATCTTTGCTAAGAAGTTTGAGAAGAAGTCCATATTGTATTTGAATGCTAGTTTTAGAGTATATCTGAATGTGTCACTATGAGAACAGAACATGGCATATTGTACGTTATGTGACTTGAATGACTTTTAATTCTATACATGTTTGCAAAACATAGTTGGCATACTGGTAATGAATGTGTTTATTGTATTCTTTGTATAGTCAGGACTGATATCCCTGTTTAGAGATTTATATATTTTCATAAATGTTGTACTTACATTTTGTTACAAAGTTGTTTAAAAAAGAAAAAGAAAAAAAACTGATGTCTGAAGCAATATGAACTAGTGTGTATGCATTGTTTGTATGAAACATTTTAACGTAATAAAATGTTTTTGTTTTTGCCTCTTAAATCAGGGGCTTAGTTCTTGTCATTAGATATGTAGCTTATATTACGCCACAACACATGTTGATACATTTACCATTGACATCACTTTCCTACAATCTATTCCTTTATTTCTGAATGATTAGCATTTGTCATAATCATGTATCATATTTCATGTTTCATAATTTGGATTCCCAGCAAAACACAAACAGAAATTATGATAAAACATGATCTGATGGCAATATAATTGCTTTATTCCCCAGTGCGGCAAGCAGTCGACAAGCGTGTTAATATTTTCCAAACACTGGGCAGGTGCCATATTATGTCAATATCATATTGTGCACAGAGCACCTGGATTCCCCAAGTTAGATAAACACATACACTCACACATGCACGCACACACACACACAAACTAAAGTACACAAGGCTCAGGCCTGGCGTAACACGCTTTGCTGACAGTTTGTAGTCTCCATAGCAACTGAGGATCTGTGGGCGGCCCAACCAGACCCACCTACCACTATGATTACAGCCAATGGCATCTTAGAAAAACTCAGGCAGGAATCTAACCACAATTAATGAAGTGCGCTCCATTTTTCCACAAAGTTATCATAATATCTCACACATAACACTAACCCACATGAAGACACCAATAATGAATATTTGAATAACTGGTATTCCATGGTCTTTTACAATCCATACTCGCTCTACTGATATCTTTCACTTCTTCAGAGCTGACTGGCAACAAATGAGTCACCAACTTGCGAACACTAGTTATACTTTACCTACGTTTGTTTTTATCTTTGACAGAAATTATTATTCTGACTTCTAAAGAAACACATCCATATATATCTATGTACCTTTACCACAGACATATTTACCTGAAATACAGTCACTGAACCACCTTAGTTATGTGTCAGATGAAAAGTGTTGTCAAGCCACAGATTGCAGGAATTCCTGGACAGTACGAGACAAAAGAGGTTTTTGTCTTAAAGATTGGGAAAGCTGTTAAAATTAGTCCATTGCCACAACGTCAAAAAGACTAAGACAGACAGTTATTTGTAAGAGGATAACAACTAGAATGACAAACATATTCTCAGGTATGCAAAACACGTACTGACTAAAATGTCCCCGATGGAAATGTCACATTCAGGTTTTGGACATGAGGGTTCTTATGAACATGATTGCCTGCACATTTCAATAGTCTTTATGGTTAATGTGGGCCTTTTTTTAAATCAAAATAGATCCATTCAAATAAAAAAGAGGCAGCATGCAAAGTGTGCATTGCATTTTATAGCACCCCCTATGGACTATGGTGGCCTACCTTAAAATCATATGATGTATATGCATGTTAGGTTTCATGAGAATTGGTGAAATAATAGACTTTTGTAAAACAAATTTTGTAAAAACAGCTGGAGGGCTAAACGTATTGTAAAATGAATTGTTTGGTTCAAAATCTTAATTGGTTTGAATCGTGTAAAAGTTGCATTTCCCTCCCACCTCCTTCTTTCACCAAGAAACACATTTAACTATTGTTATCACTCACAGTGACACAGCTATTATGCATGTTATGGACACATACACATAGTAATAACACTTAATAAACTAATTTATTGAAGTTGCCTAATCAAAAACATAATCCTTAAAACACAAAATTGATAAAGTTATAAAAAGTTATTATCTGAAGGTATAGATTTCTTACTAGTTAATAAGTTCTTTATTTTTGTAGCTTGAATACACAATTCACTACCCAATATTTGCTACAAATTACTACCCAACACTTCCTGCATTACTAGCAGAGAAATCAGTGGTATTATTAAGTATTTGATATTTCATGTCTGATAATCTATTATATACAATATATCTGACATGTTAGTTCACAGAAAGTAAAGTGGCCCCTTACAGTCACGTGTGAACACAAAACAGCACACAGTGTGAACAGTGTGAAATTCTTTCTCTGCATTTTATCCATTCACCAAGTGAAGCAGGGGGCTGCCACCAACAAGGAGCACCCGGGTAGCAGTGTGTGGGGATGGTACCTAGCTCAAGGTACCTCAGTGGTGTCACTAGCAGTTGGGATTCAATCCCACAACCTTCTGATCGCAGGGGCAACACCCTAACCACCAGGCCACCAGCTGTGTACACATAGTAGCCATGAATCTTCAGCACGCTCTCAAGTGACTAAAAACAGCAAAGACCTGGGACTATCATGGACAACAGTAGTATCAGACTGTGCAAGGTTGGTGTGGGTGTGGTGCGTTTACCTGCAGTGTTTAACTAACTAGCCTATTTGAGTATGAGGAAGAGCAGCTATTTTTGGGTCTGAGTGTGGCACCATCCTTTCACCAATATTTGCACTGCCAGTGTGTCCTATTTACTGGGGCATATTTGTGGTGTCCAGTTCAGCTGTTACTTCACCTGCTTTTCTATTGGCATGATTTCTGTCATTAGAGTAACTTTAACCATAGATATATAAAAAAAACACAGATCTATCTATTGGATATTAGTTTCTTAACTAAACTGTTCATAAACTGTTCAATGTTACCCAAACGCAGCCTTATTGGTTTGTCTCTCCATACACACACACACACACACACACACACACACACACACTTACCAACTGGTGATGACAGGTGTAAAGTGTCTTGTTGTTTTGGCCTTGTGCCAAGTCTTTGGTCATCACCCCAGAGTATCACATGGATAGTATTTCTATGGAGAAAAAGAGAAGAAAAAAAGACTGTCAAGTAAAAAGGTGCCTGAAAGGCTAGTCAAACTGCTCACTGTCTTGCAGTACCTCGGCTTACCACTGCTGTCCTACAGCACCAGCAGAAAAATGAAACAAGGAACTTCTCTTCGTAAATATTTTAGATCTCTGTGTTCAGAATAAAGACAACAATAAACCGTTTTGAAGGTACAACTTTTCATTAAACCAGACCTGTGGCTGTGCCTGTAGACAACGGAAATATGGCTACAGTGATCAAAAGCATATCTTCTTTTTTTTTTTTTTTTTTTACAGATTGTTGGTATATTATTCATAATAATCAGAGGCACGAGTGAATAGCTAAAATCATTCATATATACTCACACAGAATAATACTCAGTGAACCCTGGACTGATGTAACTTAGCCTGTAGACCTTTACAAAGATGATACTTACATCGTTTGAAATGGATAACTTTAGCCTAAGGGTGATGTCTTTGAGAGAAATGTATCATTTCAATGCACACACACACACACACACACACACACACACACACGCACGCACACACAATGACCAACATGTTTGAACAGTTCAAGATCCACTGACTAAAGAAAGGTCAGAAGGTATGAAAAAGCAACAGCACTGAAACACACAAGAGTTTAGGACTGTTGCTCAACCATCATATCTACAGTCCATAGTGAATTTGATGTCAATTCAGCTGTCTTTAGAATTCAAGGCAGATTTACTAAAATATACACAATAAAACAGTTCTACAACGGTTCTTCAGTTAACACATTGGTTTGAACACTCAAATACGTAAATGGTTGAACAGTTTTCTGGTAAACTAAATACTGACATTTTTTATTAGACCTAATTCAGTTTAACTTACTTTAGAAGCTGTGCTGATAGTCTCCTTAATTTTATATCAGTACAACTATACTTTTATTTCTACAGAATATTTATTCATTTAGCCATTTCTGCCCTCAGTATTATGCTTCATGAATGCAAGCACAAAAAAAACACAAACTATCCCTGACTGGGTTAGTCAGTGCCTGTAATAACACTGCATGCTTAATTTTTAAACTTGAAATTTTCATGCATCACAACACTAAGTTATTTTTTCATTTCAGCAACACCCTTTTCTAAATATCCTTCTAATTTTCCAGAACCCACTTATTATGACTGCTTACATTTTGATTTCCATGAGCTAGTGCAGCATTAGCTGCTATGCTATAAGCAGAGTTGCACAGAGAACTGAATACTCAGAATAATTGAACCGACTACTCAGAATAATTGAATATTCTCTCCCCCTAGGGAAGCATATGTATTAATCTGTCACTGCCGGAGAGTACTGAAGGTCAAAGCCCTGGAAAAACATGTCAAAGACACTTTCAGACTGTATGTGTCTCCTTTGGCAGCCAGGGAGAAACAGTAGGAGAAGTCAGTATGAATTCTGATGCAAAATAAAATACATTTGGATGGAAAAAAAAACCATGATGACTTTATAGCTTTAGTGTCTATATTAACTTGAATGTAAATGCAGCAATCAGTTTTCAAAGGTGTGCCAGTGGAGTGAAACATCACACATCGTGTATTAGCACACTTTCAGTACAAATCTTCTGCCTTGCTAGAAGTGCAAAATCATGCTACGCAATATCTGTACTCTTGCCATCTTCCTGAAACAAGCAACATAGGCAAATCATTAGGGAAACACTTGCATAGACCTGACATCGATACAGGGAAATAAAGTATTAGCAAGAGGTGCATCCTACTCTCTTTGCAAAAATGGTTCTATATAAAGATCAACATGATGCACCTTTACTGGTACCTGGCATACCTTTACTGGTGATGCCTGTTTCATACAGTCATTGATATTTGCAACTTTTAAATGGTATTTAACCAGGATGAATGTGATATTTGCATACGCAGATGCAAAAAAATATTATAAATAATGCAAAAATTGATACTATATCTACCTGAAATAGAAAAATATACTTAGAAACTTAAAAATTAGGTACATGAGAAAACTGAGGAAATGAGAAAATTAGAAAAACAAAAGCAGTTTAGCACGGTAATTCAGCATCAGATGGACATTCTGTTCTTCCAGAGGGTGATGAATGCATTATTAAATATCGGTTTGAAGTATCGGTTAAATCTAAACATGTGTCCGATGCTGATGATTCCGATATGCTCACGCACCCCTATTAATTTCTCAGCTTTCCTTGTAATGTGATAGCTTCCATTCACGACCTCATGTTGACTTTGCTCGAATTGTACTAGGAATTGAAATTGCAGCATCACTATTACAGAAACTTCTACTCTGGATTGTGCTCACACTAAGCCATTTTCTTTTGAGATCAAGTGTAAAAGGGATTGTGACTGGAGCTATGGAGTAAAGGCTTTGTTTTTTTTTTTTTATTCTCATTGACATCATGTCATGCAGTTGCTTAAAATTCTGTGTATGTATGTTGTATAGTTTAGATTTAAAGTAAAGTGGCCCCTTATAGTCACATGTGAACACACCACAGCACAGCACGCAGTGTGAACAATGTTAAATTTTTGCTCTGCATTTAACCCGTTCACCAAGTGAAGCAGTGGAAAGAATTCAATTCAATTCAATTCAATTTTATTTATATAGCGCTTTTTACAACCAAGTTGTCACAAAGCAGCTTTACAG
>JBBPCZ010000012.1:10772847-10789749 GCA_037974445.1 Brycinus macrolepidotus
GTCCATAAACAACAAGATCAGGTAAACAATCTCCGCCGGAGCTTTAAGCAGCAGTTGCCCCTAATTGGGGTAGGGCATGAGTGAAGCCGAAACCAGTCGAGGACGATTTGGCACAGGGTCCCAGTGATGGCAGGCCCGGGAGGGTGGTGACCTGGGGTCCCACGGTGATCAGTCGGGCTAGACAAATGTGCAGCAGGTCCCCTCGGAGAAAAAAAACATGAGGCGTTCCACATTTTTGGTGGCAGCTGGTGGCCTGGTAGTTAGGGATTTGCCCCTGTGATCGGAAGAAAGCAATGCAGTTCCCAGGGAGCAATGTGTGGGGATGATATCTTGCTCAAGGGTACCTCAGTGGTGCCACTGGCAGTCCTAAGATTCAAACCCACAACCTTCCGATCACAGGGGCAACTCCCTAACTACCAGGCCACCAGCTGCCACCAAAAATGTGGAACGCCTCATGTTTTTTTGCTTCTCATCCTTACACAGTAGCCATGCTAGTCTTCTCTACTGCAGAAATACAGCAATTGTGTGCATATATCTGTACCCAGTAGCCTTAGTTGGTACAACATACACTGTGTGTCCAAAAGTATCCAAAAACCCTTTTTAATTAGGGTCACCCACTGATATCACAGGTATAGAAACACAGCAAACTACACATAAAAGTAATGGCAATGAAATTGAACATTCTGGAGCGGTCACCAGGGCCAGTGCCTAACCGTGTTCCACTCAATACGTTTGGGATGAGCTGGAGTGGCATTTGCGAACCACTGATCGCCCAGCGTGGCCTCACTAATACTCTTGTGGCTGAAAGCGGTCAGATCCTCACAGCAATGGTCCAACACTTAGTGTAAAGCCAATCCAGAATGGTATAAACTGTTACTGCAGCAAGTGGGGTGGGGGGTGGGGGTGGGGGGGGGCGGTGGGCAACTCACCAAAATACACTTGATTTCAGAAGAAATTGTGGATGAGTTGGTGTCTAAACTTCTGGATAACTTGTGTGATATTAAAAGGTACTGAATACGTCCTCTGTTTGGTAGGACAAGGCTGTAGAGTTTCTTTTCGAACCTGTGTGACCCGTCGTTAAGGTGCCGTGTGAAGCCATTAGTCCTAAGGTGATTTTTTTCTCCCACCCGAATTTAGACAGGCTCCCCCCAATTGGAGTCTTAGATGCTACCTCCTTTACTAGGATTGGTTACTCCATCGCGCTACCCGCGATACGATTGGCTACTAGGATCCCCCTCTGCTCCAGGATTGGCTAGATTCGAGAGCAGTAGAGCGGGAGGCGGGGTTTGGTGGAATACGGGTGGGAAAACAAAAACAACGCCACTCAGGGCCCTGGCTTTACGCTCTTGCTCACTTCTGAAACTCAAACAGACACTTCGCGGAGATATGGCAGTCCGGAATCCCCCGGGACCTTCTCTCCTCCAAGGGAGCGACCCAAGGAGAGAACACAGCGAGCGGAATCAGGCTGAACGCGTTTAAAGAGGAATAAAGTCACTGCGATGCTCCTGACTTCCAGGAGACGTCTGTGGAGTTTCTTTGCTTTTGTTTATCTCAGGAGAAGAACCGTAATGAAGGAGAAGTAGATGAACACCTGAGGTTACCCGTGAAAAATACAGCACCTCCGGCACACGCCTGCCACACCTTCAGCACTCCAACAGGTAACTGCCCAGAGTCTTCAACTAATACTAATACGTCTACTGGTGCTACCACTACTACTACTAATAATACTGCTACTACTACTACTACTAACAGTAATAACAATAATAATAATAATACTTACACTACTACTACTACTACCACTATTATTAATACTGATACTACTGCTAATACTAATACTACCTACTACTACTACTAGTAGTAGTACTAATACTGCTGCTGCTACTACTACTACTACTGCTAATAGAAATAATAATAATGATAATAATAATAATAATAATATCTTGAGCTTGGTAGTCTTGGTAGAACTGAGTTACTGACAGAAATAAAGTTTTCCTCATGAAACGCATACCACATGAGCAGTAAGCGAGCCTGTTTTGGGAGGCATTTACATTCTCTTGCCACTTTTATTAATTTTTAACTTCGACCTTAACTTCTCCAAAGGTGCAGCAGGTGGCCAGGAAGGTTTGGGCTGCTGTAGGTTTGTTCAGCCCCAGTGTTTACGGGTGAAACGTAGAGTATAGCTAACAGTTCGTTAAGTGATCTTTTTGGAGGCAATTTCCGTCTATTTGTTTCATTTTGAGCTTTGAATTTTTTTTGACCCGTCTATTTAAACAGTCAGTGTAAAGAATGGACCTGTAGGACCAACTTTAGTTTGGCCAGTTGAGCTCATGGACATGCCTGAGGGCTGTGTTTAGAGTTCATTGCTTGATTTCAGATACCCTTGCCTCAGGCTCTCAACATTTTCCTAATGATAACTCAAAATGTCAGTTTAATAGCCTCCTTTAGCACAGGGTGGACCAGTGTGCAGTAGGTTAGAAATTACGATGAAGATGTAGGTTAGGCCTTTTGTTATTCTTAACTACTTTAAACGATCACGGATGAAAGCTGTGTATGTGCCTTTTCGGTGGATTGAGCCTGTATTTGCTTTTCATGTGAGGGGTTAAGCAGGTAAATGCAGTTCGCCTGCATGTTTACTGTAGGAGACTGTGTTTACCGTGTTGTAGACACTAAGGTGTGGTCACTAGGGTGCTTTGGAGAGCCCAGCCGACCTTGCATTACTTGTTGAAGAGGGCGTTTGCATTGGTCAGGTATTAGTCCCATATCTGTCTTCACACTTTCCATGTATTCAGATGAGTGTAGCCCACACTTTGACAGGGGGATAAACTTTTTATCACGTTCAGGTAAAGGAACCTTGGTTTTCCTTTCACTACCAGCATACAACTCATTATTAACACAAACACACTTTTTTTCACCTCTCCCTCTCTCCTCTTTGTCATAACAAGCTTGGAGATGTGGGCAGCACGTAGGTAGCGTTTTGAATTAGAGTTTTTTACTATTCTATTTATTTATTTGATTAGTTATTTATTTCAAAACTTTCTCCCATTGGTAGAAACATTGTCACAGCTTTTGGCCTAATCTCAACATGACGTAAGCCTGCCCATATCCACTTTATACCTCCCACTTTTACAATATCCTGGCAATGGCAATCAAAAGCATGAGCAGCAGTGCTTTGACATAGCTGTTCTCATGTTCTCCTCGTTTACGCAATGGCTTGTGCTTGATAAGATCTTCTTAAGCGCATGTTGTTAAATTGTGCTCGCATATATGCTACAACCATCATGCAAATACAAATGGAAATTAAGTCCCGGTCAACAAACGTGCTTTGCAGAGCGCAGACGTCAGTGCGCTCATCTCAAGGCAAAGAACAAACAAGGAAGTTGGTCTGATGCATGTTTACCATCATGTATTAATATAGAGATGAATGAACTGTGTCTAGTCTCATGACTGTGAGTTAGTGTGTAGGTAATGTGTCAATCTGTCTCTAATGTGCACTATCTCGCAGTCATTGAAATCAGCAAAGTAGACAGAGAGTAAAGAGTAACTCTTAAAAATGCTATAGGGTGTGCCAAAGTGGTCCCTGGAACAGTGAAGAACCACTTTTGGTAACCTAAAGAGCCTCTCTTTAAAAAAAAAATAAAAAATAGATGTGTAAGTTGTGTGAAGAACACTTTAAACCACTGAAGAACTGTTTAAAGAACCTCCAGATAGTGTAAGGATTTTTTTTTTACTTTGCCAACAAAAAATATTCCTAGGACATTTTTAGTTCAGCAACCTTTATTTTTAAGGAATGCAGAGAGACTTTGATTCTCCTAAATATTAATTAATAAAGCACAATTTCAATCAAAGGGAAAGTGGCTAGCTGTCTAAGGGTTGGCCCTGTCTTTGGGAGGTTACGAGTTCGATCCTGGTGATGCCACGGCCATCTGTGGGCACGAATCCAGTAGAACACAATTGGGCTTGTTCTCCCTGTGTGGGCAGGGTGGTCCTTACTCTCCCCTCCCCTGCCCCTGCACTCAGATACTTGCCCACGTAGTCCTTCATTAGCTGACGCAACAGAACAGGAACTTATTGTTCTCCTTTAAGTGCGTTGCCCACTTAGGTGCGTTGATAACCTTCACCCTCACAACCTGGTAACATCATGCAATAGGGGAGACCTAGCTGTTGTGTAGAGTTGAACACAACTACATTGAGGAGAAAAAAAACTGAAAGAAAACTAACCAAATTAAAACTATCTTTTTATATGAAATGTAGAAAATTTTGGTTTACATCACAATTGCCTATAGATGTCTTATGACAGAAAAACCTGAAGCATTAAGGTTATTTCAAGTCCACCCTTACATCTACTGTTGGTCAGCAGCATTGAATGAATGCCTTGAATGAGGTGAGACACGTTTGTTCATTAGTTAGACAAATACTTAACATTATGCCATATATATATATATATATATATATATATGCAATATTTTGACTGATTCAGACCAGGTTACACCACAAAAAGTTTGAGTTTGATGGTTAAGGACACTGATCCCTTTTGTGTATCAACCGAGCTGATGCATAAGGGAAGCAGCGCTGATGAACGTCTTTTGTTTTGTGTGTTTAGCAGCCAATTAAGTGATGTGGACCCTCTCTAGAGGGCTTATTCTGTGTGGCACGGTCGCCATGAAACAAGGCCTTAGCAACAGACTCCAGGGCAACACTCTTACCCTAGCTGTCTTATACACCAGTATGAAGCATAAAGCTTGAGTGGGTCAATAAATGGCCATGAGTTACACACCATCCTCAGCTCTGGGCGGAAAAAAAGTAAAGCTAACAGAAAAGAAAGAGACATGAAAAGATGGAGCTGTCCGCCCAGTTTACTCACCTTACAGTGTCTGTTTACACATATGAACACAAGAAACACTCTTAACTTTGAAACAGATTTTTATAAATCTGCAGTGTCATGCTGAGGTCTGTCTTTAAGACTGTTTGAGTCAGATGATATTTGTTCTTCAGGTTCGTCCTTGTGCAAATTAACCAAAGTTTTTGTTTGGCTTACAAGCCAAAATATATTGACATTAATTGCAGTAGCATTTTATGCTGAGGAAACAAAGATCTGTTTATGCTGACTCTATTAGTCTGATTGTGTGGCATTATGTGTGTAAAGCAAGTTGTTTTTGCGTGAGAATCGGATGTTCTCTGTTCAGTGTCTTCACACAGATTTGTATTTGAAACATTATAAATTATCATTTGATTTTACAAATCTGCAATCTAATGCTCAAATTTAAAATACACTCAAAATGCAGTCTATGCCTTTCTTAGCGTTACTGTGTTTAAAATAAATCTATCTGTATAAATACTACCCTTTAGTAAACGGTGACAGTAAAAAAAAAACATAGTATCTGTTATAATATTTACTGGTAATGGTAAATACCCCTTTAATAATATATTTATTAGATTAATGATGACACTGCTATATTAATGGACAAAAACTGTCATGACAGAGTATATAGCACCAGCCACAATATTTTATGGCATTGTGATGCATTCTGTTTCCCTTCGTTTTCTGTTACATAAAGGATAGGGTATAAAAGGCTGTGAGTAAATGCAGAAAGCAGAGAAAAAGCACACCCAGCTTATGTGGCAGACAACTGTGTGAAAATATGCCTTAAAAGTTTAAATAAAAACTTTTTGAAATCTCAGTAGATGAGATTCCCTAACATTAATTACCACCATAGCCCAGGTTACCTATAATCTGCTAATAACAGAAATAAAAAAATGAAACCAAATTGTCTGTAGCATTAGTTTAAACTGCCCATTGTTGGCACTAAGGTGTGCTAATGTAGTGGAAGCAGTCTGTATAATCACATTATCAGGTTAATGACTCTGTACTATCATATGTACAGAACAACAAATAGCTATCTTTGCTGAAAATGTCTTTGAAAAAATTGAATGTCTTGTTAAATATGCAAGCACCCATGTTTATCTATATCACACATATTTGTGTGTGAGAGCTTGAAATTCCTGCAGGAAGAGAATAAAGTTTAAGGTAAATCCCCCTTGGACACGATGCGTTCGTCTTTTTCAGTAAGCTATCTAAAACACAGAGCTGGAGGCCATGCCTTGTGCCGAGGTGAGAAATTCCCCCTGCCCATTGATTCCAATGGAGAAATGACTGCCGATGCTATAGGCTCCAAATTTCAATCTGCTTCACTTTGAGCTGGCAATCTTGAGCAATCTCTCTCTTTCACCTCTTGCCTTTTTCCAAGATGGAGCTTTTCAATTTCCACAGCAGCCCTGGAGATGGTGTGAAATCCTTGATCTTTTTATATGTAATCTCCTAATCTGTCTCAATCCCCGGTTATAGAAGTAAAGAAGATGACGCAATCTGATGATGATACCTGAAGCCTTTCTAAAAGACAGATAGTTCCCACACCTCCCACAGGTTTCACTGAATCATGACTGATGTCCAGTAAAATATTTTGATTTGGCCAAGGAGGACTGTAATCAGGGGTGGGTATAGTAGCCTAAACCAATGCAAAAAAAATAATGAATAAAAAGTTCTTTTTTTCCAAAAAAGAACTTTCGAAAAATAAGTAATGCAAACATAGGAAATCAATAGATTACTAATATTACTGATATACTTTTACTATATTCTGAGTGACCTGTCGAACTGCATCAGAAATGGTTAGCACATCAGGCATCTTAGAAGCTGGAGGATGTAAGGTGCTTTTCCATGTTTAATCCTTTTTTGATCAAAAATAAAGTGATAACCCTTAAAAAGGAGTCACCACCATAATGACATTAGTAGCAAGAAAGGAATTAGTAAATGTTAATGACTAAAATGCAACTGAGTTAAAAGGATACTGATAACTTCCTTATAAATATGTTTTTAAAGTGTTAGTGTTATGTATAAATCCATCCAAATTTAATGAGTAAAACAGGAAATGTAACTATTTATTGCTATGTATTATATAGTCATTAAAATGTCATGGTTTGGAATGCAGTGTTTTAAAATATATTTTAGAGTAGTTTAACCAGTTTTCCTTCTTCCCTCCTCTTCTATCTGTCTGTCTATTGTGAGCTGGGTGTTCTGTAGACATCATGATGTAGAGGCCAAAATATGTGCCTTTGGCATAAAGAGAAAGAAGCACGTCTCTGAAAAGGGGCTGTATGCGTATTATAATAAGGCTCACTTTTGTGTCAGCAAGACAGCAGCACTACATCATGAAATCATACCCTCTAATATCAGCCATCCTTTATTTTGTCCTGTTATAATAGGTCTGCTGTCATGGCGTAGCTGAGATATTACAGTTGTAAAATTTCAAATGCAGAAGGATGTGATGCTGCTAAATTTCCATGTTGCAAAAACAAGCAGCCATTTTGCATGTTTTTTCCATGCCCCCCCATGATCACAGTCTTTACCTCCTTTTTGTAATAGAACAGATTGATTTTATAATAGTGGCTTAGTGGTTAGGGAGTTGCCCCTGCGATCAGAAGGTTGGGGGTTCGAATCCCAGAACTGCTAGTGGCACCACTGAGGTACCCTTGAGCAAGGAACCGTCCCCCACACTGCTCCCTGGGCCCTGTGTCACTGGCTGCCCACTGCTTCGTTTGGTGAATGGGTTAAATGCAGAGAAAGAATTTCACATTGTTTACACTGTGTGCTGTGCTGTGGTGTGTTCACATGTGACTATAACGAGCCACTTTACTTTACTTTAAGCCCCAAAACATTGAATCATAAACAGCCTAAAAGAAACAACATAAACAATGAACTGGGATAACATGAAAAAAACAACAAGCATAACATGCTATTTAAACAACTGCAAACTAAAAAAGACTTCCTTTTAACTATTAATTATTATTATTATTATTATTATTATTATTATTATTAATAATAATTTGGATCAATTCAGATTGATGCATTTTTTTACCTCTACTTATTTGCATTTAAAATGACAAATACTGAACCACCAAAAAGTGTCACAATGGCATTTTTGGTCTAAATTCAGTTCAGGATGCAAAACTGAATTAAAGAATGTGGAACTCTAGTAGCATATCCGTTCTCTTTCTTTTTTTCTATCTCTCTCTGTTCAGGGAGGGAGAAAAAGAGCAGTGTGCCCTTGTTCTATTAGACAGACACTTTCCCAGACTTGGCCATTAATTATTTACCAGTCATTTGGGCCATAAAGAGCAGAAGAAATGGCAAAGCCTGCAGGTAGAGGAAAGGTCAGCGCATCTGGACCGATTCTCACTGAATAACCACGTATTGGTAGCACTGTTTATTTGGCTGGACACGGCGCAGAACTATCCGGAATGTCACAGGCACATGTTTGTCCCTCTCCCCTCGAGAGATTCCAGCCACAACCGCTGCCTGACAGTTTGATATGTCAGAGCCACATGTCAAATCAATATGGGACACTTTTTTGTCCCAGCCTTCTCTCCAAGCCTGAAAGTAATGTTATTGAAAGGTTAGATGCATTGGGTGGGGGTTGTCTTCTTGATTTCTAGCTCGAAGTGATGTGGATTGTGTGACTGCCACAATGCCTCTGTGAAGACTGCTTGTGCTCTGATGCAATGGTGGTCACTGTCTTGCTTCAGTTGTGGCAAGGCTGAAGGGAAGTCTTAGCTTATTTAATGAAAAGCATGTGATTAAGACCATTTTCAGCCCCACAGAGCACTAAATATCTACCCAGTTCTCATCCAAAACACAAATACTGATGATTGTAACACTTTAAAGAGCCCATATCTTATTTTTCTGTCTGAGGTCTTTTATGACAGTTGTGTGGTAACAAAACCAGTTAATTTTCCAGCCATCTTCATGCTGTGTATGTGTGTGTATAAATATATATTTATATAAATATGCTACCCGGCATTGTTCCTCATTCCAAAAAAAGGGGCTGAAACACTCTTTCTAACCTCATCAGTGTGAATGACTGAAACTCTTTTATGCAGAAAAGTAGGTTTCTCATGATATAGGCCCTTTAAAAGTAAGCAAGGCTTTCAAAAGTTACCATTACTTATGAATGAATGTTGTGAAAGATGCCTGTACTTAAAAGATACCCTTTTCTCTCTCTTCTCAGCTCCACTCAGCTGTCCAGATGGGGTGCAGATGCTGTAGGATGATAAAAAGGCAAGTCCAAACAAACAGAATAACTGATTGTTACCTCAGACAGGTGACAAAACGTCTTTGTCCTGCCTTCAATTTCCATAGAAGTCTGCCAGAGAGTGAAGTAGAGGAGAAAAGGGGGAAAAGGGGCAGAGGTTGAGTGTGTGACCGCAGTTGTGTTTGTCGAACAGGGTGAGGTGGCAGTGGAAAGATTGTATTTGTTTTCATAACGGAAAATGCGATCAGCTACAGCCCAATTTAACCCCTGGGTTTGAAATGCTTAAAATTAAATATATATATATAATAATAATAATAATAATAATAATAATAATAATTAAAAAAAAAATATATATATATATATATATATATATATTTTTTTTTTTTTTATCTTGTTAGGACAGTCTTGTGATACATTTGAAAGAAGGAGTATTTAAAAACCTGATATAACTAAATGAGAGAACACACTGAATTGTTGTTTAAAATCCGGTTGCGCTGAAGTGGCCTTTATGTACCAACAGACCAAACTGATCAACAGACAAAGATGGTCATAAATTGGTTGCAAACATATAATAAAAGTCACTACTTGATGTTGTTTCATCAACAGTGTTTCAAAAGTCCTTGGCTTTATGATGAAACTGAAAAATGTTACGAATGTATTTGCGTGGGTTGTTACAAACACTGTAGACAAAGAGTAGTAGAAGAGCTGCTCAGACATTTGTACTCATAAGCTTCAGTGTGCATTGTCAAACAGCAGCAGCAGTCCGACATGTGGTTATTCCTTAGAAGTATGAAAAATATTTCATGAAAGACATTGTGCCTTCAGAGAAATTACTACTTTAGGCTAGTGAATCACCAAATCCAGCTTGAGAATTGCCTTAGTGTAGCACCTTTCATGAACCTAACCAGGCCAGGATTAACATTCTGCTTAGTGTCTCACCCTGATACTGCGTTAGTGCTATTCCATTGTTTATGGAGCACAGTGGAAATTATACATAATGCAGTGGACACACACATACATGTGGAAACTGACGCCTGATAAGTTGGTGTCAAAATTCTGGGCTTAGCTTGAGTTGGTTCAATGGACCAACTCATGTGCAAATACCACACAAACATGTGAGCACACACACGTACACACACACACACAGACACACAAACACTCCACTTCATTGCTTTATTCATTTCCCCTCCTGATTCAAGACCAGATTAAATACATCTTTGTGTTCCCAAATGGTGAACTGCTGTTCACTTTGTGCTTGCTACAATGTCTGAATATTATATGTCAACAAAGTAGTCCACTGTAGTTAAACAGATCCCTCTAATCTGCAGGGTTCACACTTGTGTGCTGTATACCACAAACAGGAGCAAGCATTTAGTTATTTTCACTCTTGCTTGAAGAGGAAATTAACTATCTTCCTTCACAGTTACCAAGGAATATGAAAGGTTGATGATGACTCATTTTACTCTCAACTTTGACAAGTCACATAAGTCTGACAATAAGTGTGTCATTAGTAAGTTTGCCATCTGGTGCTTAAATTGGAAACCCACCTTTTGCAGAAAAGGAGGATACTTCATTACCTCAGTAGTTTACCTAAAGTATACTAGAAAGTACATTTTTTATTTTTGTATTTTTTGGAAACACACATTAAATATAGTTCTCTTTTATTTTTCAAAAAGCACATTTTAAAGCACTGTTTTCATTTTCATTTTAGTGTACTGTAAGGAAATACATTAAATGCATTTCTTAACATACTGAAGCACAATATACTTGATTCTGATTGCAAATAAAATGTATTAGTTTAAACATGCATGTTTAAGTAATATTTTGAGTTGTACTTTAGGGTGTACATGAAATACACATATGTTAATAAATATATTTATTTACATATTGAAGAATATTTAAACCGAAGTTTATATGTTACTTTTAAAGCAGTGCCTTTTAAGTTATACTTTAGTGTGCTGTGAGGAAATTCACTTACATAAGCATACTTAAACAATAATATTAAAGCATACTTAAACAATAATATATTTTATTGTCATATCAACCCTACTATAGTAGAATTTGTCTTTTTAAACAACAGTAGAAATTAGAACAGATGAGTACACTAAAGGCTCCAGAGTGGAGCAACTGATCAGTTTTGGCTCTCAGATCAGAAGATTGTGAGTTTGATCCCTGCTGATGAACAGCTTCTTCCCTGCTTGATAGCGTCACATGATAGTGGGAGACCTAGTGGGTGGGAAGTGGCTACAACTAAATTAGGGGAAATAAATATAATGCATTTTCAGTATGTGTATTTAATTGTAAGTAATTACAAAACTATACAATAGTCCGGTACATTACAAAACATTTTTAATGGTTATGTATATATATTTAGGATCATTAAAATATAATTTGACCAAGACCAGATTTTACATTATTTGTACTGTAAGTACAATATAACTTATAAGTGTAATAACAGTTGTATCCTACAAATGAGGTACATCTTCTTAAGTTCAGCAGTTAAAAAAAAAAAAACTAAATGCATTTAAGATGTATTTAACTTTAGGTTTAGTACCATATGAATACACTGTTCCAAAATAAATGTATTATGTACTATTAATGTTAAGTACACTTTGTAGAATAAACTCTAATATGTGCCATGTCCGCAAGTCATGAAACTGAAACTAAAGCAGCACTAGTGTACAGTGGAAAATGTGCAAATCCTCTTTAAGCATGACAAACACAGCTGATGTAAGAGACACTGGTGTAGTATACACACAGCTTTTAAACATGGCAGTCATCTGGGTAAACTGGAAAATGCCACTTTGCAAACATTTACCTGTCTTTGCACCTGATAAGAAAACTCAACACTCCTTTCTACAAAGAGACAATGTGCACTGTAGCTATGAGGTTAAAGTATCTAACATTAATTGGAAACTTATTGACACCATTTTATGCCTAAACCAGGATTTGTCTCCAACTGTTCAATTTTAAAATGTAATCATAAATAGACTTATTTATGGGGGAGACAAAATGGACAAAAGCACAGATCAAATTCAGGCTTCAAAATGACTACTGCTTTTGCAGCATACTTTTGGTGTCGCATGAGAAAAGAACATATATGTGTGAGCGATTATATATGTACTGTTCATAAACCACATCGACAAATCTTTGCCACCTTAATGAAGTGCTGGATGTCAGTTTGAGTGGGCTGAGAGAAGTTTTGAGGATGTATTTACAAAAAACATTTGGGTGACTATTTATTGTTAGCATTAGCCTTGTGCATCCAGTGCTGAATTTCCGAATTTCACTAAAGAAGTGAAATTCGGACACCAATCATGTCTGGAGTAGGTGGAAAATGATGTAAATTTGAAATTTTGCTATACTGTTCCAGTGCGATGATTTGCAGGTTGCAAAGTGTTAAACTAGTGACTATAAGCTTCCATTACTCCATTATAAAACCAATGACAAATTTTGCACACTAAATACATGTTGGCTGGTTAGATTTTTGGTCAAACCATCCCTTTAATAAGAAAACGTAAGACTTCAGACCCATGAGCGCTGCATGATATAAAGACAAATACAAGTAAAGACAGAAACACAGTCATAAAACTAAACAAACAGGCTTGCATGCTTATGCCGAGGTCAACAGATTGACGTTGGCTAAGTTAAGTGTCTTCACCCTCCAGCTGAGGCCTCCTGTGTCTAGCTCTGGGGAGCACACTTTCCCTGTCTGTCTTTCTCTCCCTTGGGTGGTTGTGTGGGTTTTGCTTGGTGTAGAGTGTGAAGGGCAGAAGGAGCGCTGCAGGAAATGTCTGACAGCCCTTAAAATCATCCATAAATACACCCGTCTCCTGCTGCGACACATACAAATATTTACCCCTCTTCTAGGAATCCTGAATTGTTTTCCTCATCTCTCAGTCTTCATGCCCTGAACTGCCTTTTAGCAGGTAGGTTTCTGTGCATATTCACAGAGCTGCAGATGTTGAACTCATTGCACAGGGCATTGGTAGATCGGAAGATGTGTAATGCAAACCTACCTAATGCAAATTCAGAGGGCAGTCAAATCTACTGGCCTCACCTGGCAAATAGCCAGTTTTTTGTTTGCAGTAACAAAAGTTAGTCTTCTCATTCTCTCTCTGTCTGTGTCCCCCCCAATATATGTATATATATACTCTGACCACATATATATATGGTCAGAGTGCCCTTGCCCAGTCTCAAAACTGGAACATAGAGCAATACAAGAATGTAGCCTGGTCTTATAAATTAAGTTTTTTTATACAACATTTGGATTGCTGGGTGCACATGTGTGACTTACCTGCGGAAGAGATTGCACTAGGATGCACTATGGGAAGAAGGCAAGCCGGTGGAGGCAGTGTAATGCTTTGGGGAATGTTCTGCTGGGAAACTCTGGGTCTTGGCATTCATGTGGATGTTACTTTGACATGTAGCACCTGCCTAAACATTGTTGCAGACCAAGTACACCCCTTCAGGCTGTATCAATGTTGTCTGTGGTTTTATGTTTTGCTTTATGGAGTTTTATGTGTTGTTTAATTGTCTCTTTGACTCTCTTGTAGTTACGTCTATGACCCCTCGATCCCTGTTGATGCCCATAGACACAAGCAGGACGCGTCCTTAGTACCTCCTTACCAGTGTCACAGACTACCAGATGAGGTCGACCACAAGAAACAAGGTTTCCACAACCTGGGCTTCACCAGCAACAGCAGCAACACCAGCTCCACCAAACTCGACATTGACAACAACCACATAAACCAACTCCATGTTAACCACCATGCTGGATCCAGCCCACCTCAGGCAACAGGAGGTGACTCTCGCCTCTATATTATGCAGCCTGAGGGAGAAGGAACCCCCGTAAGAACTTCTTCCATTGTTCCCTGTGCGCCACCCATATACAGCATCACCATGCTGGGAACAGAACCTGGTAAACGAACTGAGAGGTTCAGAGACTCTGGCCTAGGAAATGGAGGAATTACGGATGGAAGCGATGGGTTGGATGGATACTTGTGTGGACAGGGGGAGGAAGAAGAAAAAGATGAACAGAGTTTGAAGAGGGCTGGAACTTCTGAATATGTTGGGGACACAGCTGATGAAGAGAGTGTGATCTCTGTGGACATTCACACTAGCAGCACCAGCCTCTCCTCAGCTGACACCAAGCTTGTGGTGGAAGACAGCATAGAGGAAGATCATTCGCCTTCCAGAAGAGGGGGAGCAAAGGAGAAAGAAACTGAGGATTGCATAAGTGTCACAGACTCTATGGTGGCCGAAGCTCTGGCCGCCTTGGAGGCCGCCACTGCAGGAGAAGAGTCCGAGTGACACCTGACCAATGGTCATGGAGCCTGAGGCAGACATAAATTATGTATTGCTGGTTAAGCTCTCACCTGAAAACTGAACATAGCCAAAATGATTTTTTCATTATATGAATATCCACAAAGCCCTTTTGGAGACTTTTTTTGATGACCGAAAAGAACAACACTTTTTAACTGAATTCTTAACTTGACAAAATGGCCTGATATTTGTTTACAAAGAAGAAAGTGCTTTCTTAATACATTACTGACTTGGCAATCATTTATGAATGGAATGTATGAACTTATTGCAAAATAGATTTGTTTTGCCAAGTAACCAACGTGGACTGTATTTTCAGTACATACACTGGACTGTTACTTTAAATGTATAAAGTCTATACTTCTACAATACTTTTTTTTTCTTGTTTAATTATATACCCATTATTCTGACTGTGACACTCAGGTCTGCTCCAATGCATATGAAGCCTTTTCAAACCTCTGTTCATGCACTTAGGAGAATGTTAAGCATTTGAATGCAACGTGACCATGTAGATGGCTAGCAAGTCATATAACCCTGGGGAAGGAAAGGAATTTGTGAGGGGAGAGCCTTATTTTCTGATTAAGATTACAAACTCAACAATGTGAAGACGTCTGTGTTCTCATGCTGTCTTGTTCTGTAATCTTAAAAATAAAGCTGCCAAAAAGGGCTCTTTGGTATGGTGCCTTTGAAGATCTACATTTGGTTCTTTAAACAATTAGGTTGAAAGGTTCTTAGGGGAACCAAAAGTAGTTCCTCTATGATATTGTTTCAAAGAACCCTTTTTGTCACCTTTATTTTTAGGAGTGTTGTCTTAGACCGTCTGTTAATGAAGTTTGCATTGGTATCACTGGTTTATCAGTCTAATGAAGTGAAAATGTTCATGATCTGTTTATCTCGATTGTAGACATTTTAAGTTTTTAAGGTTTCTGGATGGATTTTAGTAAAATATCACTGGGGGGAGTTGAAGTGTGCATGTGTTTGTTGACATTTGCCATAAAATGTCAAAAAGAGCCTAGAGTGACCCCGGCAAGTCTCACTTGTCTAGCTTTTTCAACTGCTAAAGAAAATGACTGACTTCTTTGAAACACCCTCTCGCCCTCTTCAAAATAGAAAAATTGATTCAAGTTTGATGCCTTGAATGTTTCTCTGGGATAACACCAAAAATATCATTTTAAACAGATAATCAATCTCTTCACAACTGCCTGAAATTATAGAAACTACCTACATTTCAATTAGATTTTATAAGTAGAACTACACATCTATGCTATTTATATACTACTAGTTAATATACTGCCATTTGTGCATTTGATTATGTTGGGCCAATGACAGTTGTTGACCTGAAATACTTGGAGATGCAAAACTAAGGTTATCTAACTGAGGCCTGGCAGGATTTCTGACAGCTGCAACAGTAAATGAAGGACTTATGAGTGTTTGACATCAATGGATGTATGTGTTTCCTTACACATTTGGTAAGAAACGTTCACATGCCTGAAAGAGTGACTTTATAGGAGAGAGGGAAATACTATATTGTGTTAAACTACTTGAAAGGATCGTTTATCAAAATTTCATCACCATTTGTGATATGTCCACGCAATGTAAAAGACAGCATCATTTTTAAAAAGCCTTAGGAATAACAAAAAACAGTAGTTTTTCTTGTGACTGCAATGTGTTTTGATTGAGAATCAAATTTTTAAAAAGATTATTTGAAAACACACAGCTAAATGTGATACCATATAATCAGCTATACTATTTTTTCAGTTATAAATGTGACTTTTATAAACTTTGTTTATGGAAGTTGATCTTTCACTATTACTGAAAGTGTGGGCTATTTCTTTGTATTTAAGACAAAAACACTTTCTTCTGAAAAAGCCACAGATTCTCCAGTGCTGCTTATTGCCTTTCATAATTAAAAACTGAAGCACATACTATTTTTGTGGGTGTACGACTTTTTCTTTCCACTTTTGTCCATTTCTAAGTCTGGTACACTTCTTTAATTTAAAGAGCAGAGAGAGGTGGAAATTGTTACATGAAGGAGAGAAAAACAATCCAGTCAATACCTGAGATCTTAAGACTCGGAACATAAACTACTGTTAGTAATATCTTTAATAAATACCCAACTTGTAAAAGACAAGAACAGCCCAAAGCACTCCATCCTGTATGTACTTCATATGTAAGCATGACTTTGCATGTGTTTGTGTTGATATAAAATCTCTTATCTGGTCCCAAGACAAGAGTCAGTTGTATGGCATGACTTTCCCTTATACTATGCTGGGCACCCCAAGGGTAAAATCAATCCTGTAGGGGTAAAACTTTAACTACAAAAGTATGGTAAAAACAGCAGCAAAATATTAAGTGTTTAGATCTATATATATATATACGTCGACGCCCCCTGAGAGAAGTCGACGAGTCGTGTGTTTTTTTCCTCTCTCTGTGTGCTCGCTTGTGTACTAAGTGCAGTCTCTGCCTCTGATTGGCTGATGCTGACACACGTTCCTCG
>JBBPCZ010000012.1:10814164-10836826 GCA_037974445.1 Brycinus macrolepidotus
CACACACACACACACACACACACACACACACACACACACACACACACACACACACACACACACACACACAGATCATGAGAGATTTTGGCCTCTTGGCTGGACTTGTTGCTGCTCTGCTGATGAGGTAATCAGTCACGGAGCTGTTTGGAGTGGAGCTGAATGCATGTCATGCGGATGTAATTTTACGCGTACACATAGACACACACAGACACACACACACACAAGCACACACGAGCGCACATGAGCACACTCCTGCCTCAGAATAGGGGCCAGGGAGTAGGCTGTCAGCCAGACTACTCAGAAACAGAAAACCGTTAGAGACTCAGAGAGAAAGAAGTGGCCTCCCACTTGCCTTCTTTTCAGTGTGTGCCGGGGTTAGAGCTTCAGTTTTTACTTTCCAAACACGCTTAGCAGTAAACTCCCCCTTACTCAAACCCCCCACCCTTTGTGTCTTATTCATTGCCATAAAATTGGTTTACCGGATCAGTTTTGGAGCACTGTTTATTAGAAGTGCATTGACTGTGAATTTTATTAATCAAAATTATTTCATGATATTTTTTCACAGCCTAACTGCCAAAAGGATCATATTTTTTTGGTATTTTTTAAACTAACGGACTACAAAGACAATAACAGTGCTTATTTGTTTTTTGTACCAAACTTGGACTTTGCAAACTAAAATAAACACATTGATAAGAACCATGTTGGTTGGTGGAGTCTAGGGTGCACACTATTTACATCACAGTTTATCACTATTCACTATTTACATAACACTGATCAGTCAGCATAAATCATCTGATTGAAGATTGCTGCTTATGAGCAAATGTCAGGCCGATATCAGGCTAATTCCAATTAGCCATCCCTACTATTTATGACAGATATTATTTTCAAAAGCCCCTTAGAACACAGAACTGTGTTAGTACAATAAACAGCATAAAGAAACAAAGAAAAGTTAATCTCCTTGCCTTCAATTGATTTTGCACCACCATCCCCGTAGACTACAAAATCATCAATATCATATATCAAAGAATGTCATTAGCGTACTGAAGCATGTTATCATCATATATCAAAGCATGGCGTGATTACATTCATGTGGAATTATCGGGCACCTCTAGAGACTGAACACTAACAATTGATA
The DNA here is from genome assembly GCA_037974445.1 of Brycinus macrolepidotus. Lineage (NCBI taxonomy): Eukaryota > Metazoa > Chordata > Actinopteri > Characiformes > Alestidae > Brycinus > Brycinus macrolepidotus. The sequence continues at coordinate 10,815,300 of JBBPCZ010000012.1, forward strand.
TAGTAATAGTTCTTATTTACTTTATCTGATCAATAAAACAAAAAAAGCCTGCACCTTTGCAACTCCATAGCTTCTCAAATCCCTTTAGAATTCTCTTTGACATGAAACAGAATCATAGCTTTGCCTTCGCTCTTCTTCTGCAAGAGAGAAGGGTGCCTTCTATAATTCCCTGAAATGTTGACCAGGGTCCAAGAACAGAAGAGAGAGTAGGAGATAAACAGGCGAAGGAAAAAAGAGAGGCAAAGGAAGAAAACATGGGGATGGGTAGGAGGAGGGAGGGAAAGCTATCAGTGCAGCTTTTCACCTCTGTCGCTTTATCACACAACAAGAGAAGAAGGGTGATCATATATAAACATTACTGCAGTCTGTACACAAAGGGGACCTAAGCCAACCAAAGAGAAAGCAAGAGGCTGATGGAATGGAAAAAGAGACTGCAAGGAGGAACGAGGAGGCCTGAGAAACAAAATGAGAACTTTTGACCGCAGGGATGTTCAAAGAATATGTATATTTTATATTCAACCAAATACAATATTATATATCATCCAATACAATACATACATTGTAACAATGCACCACAGTACTACTTCCAGTGTCTTCATATTCATGGTTCTTTTTCTCTTTGGTCTTTTGTTCGTCCATCTCCTTGTCTGTTTTTTCCCCTCAAACACTGCTGTCTTTTCTCCTCTATGCTCCTTGTTGGTTTCACTCCATGACTAGTCTGGGGAATCTTATTCGGCTGTGGTGCTATTTAGATTGAAGGTGAAGTTATGCCCTGCTTGGCTGCTGATGTGATGTTCAGACTGGCTCTGATTGTGCTCACCAGGACAAGCAGTGTAAAAATGACACTGTGTTCCAGTCGTGGCTTGAGCATGCTCTCTCTTGACATGGATGTATTCATGTTAGAGCACAAAAGGAACAGAAAACGTGAAAACAGAAATGACTAGTCAGTGTTAACTTATTGTGCAGTGTGAATGTGTACGAGTGTGTGTGTGGGGCGGTGAGTGTTCTTCTTTTCATTGAAAGTGTGTTTGTGTACATTGCTCTGCCTGGCCAAGCCATTAAAAGCATTGATAAGCCACAAAATAATGCAGACTGGAGCGAGTCCGTGGGCACTGGCTGAAAGGCCTCTTTTGTGCAGGCCAACCAAGCTAATCTTATATAAAGTGACGAGAGGAGTGTAGCAATGAGGCCAGTGAATGCACAACGCACACAGTCTCACACGGAGGCTAATAGAGCTTGACGACGGACAACTAGCCGGCCATTCCAGTGTGCAACACTTTTGCATAATGTTTTTTTTTTTTTTTTTTGTGGTGCTTTGTGTTTAGTCAAGCAGTTCCAATACTGACCCACTTTGCTGAGATTATGATTTGTAAAGTGGGAAACTGAATGAAGTTTTCTTCTGGACGGTGAAAGGCTTCAGATTGCACTGAAGTCTTTACCCAGGGTATTACAGGAAGGCTCTGAAATGTTTGCAGAGCACAAGCAGCCTTAATTACTGTTTGTTTTTTCCAGTTTCAGTGGATACACAAACAGTGTGTATCACACAGCTCAAAATCGGCCCAGCGCAAGTCACAAAACACTTAAAAGACGTGGAAATGCAGTTCATTTCTGAGAAGATGGACAAGCCGTGATAGGACTTGAATTGCAGTGGGTTACAACTATGCAGTCTTATTTCTTTGCTTTTCTCTGGCCACAGGAATTCAGAAGCTGATGCTGTTTTTGAAAAGGCAGGAGTGCAGCTCAGAGCTCTGGTAATGTTTTAATACACCGAGGTGAATGGGAGAACTTCGATTCTGCCCTGCAGTGTCTGTCGCCTACATGTTTCCCTGCACCTTCAGCCAAGGTTGCGTATGTGTGTGTGTCTGTGTGGTCTCCCACACAGTGCTCTCTCCCACACTATATTCCAGAAATGTTGGAAGCTAAATGTAAAGCTTAACTAGACATTTGCTTCGCTACAGTTAGAACAGGATGCAGGACAGTAATAAACATGCTGTCAAACACAGATATATTCTAGGGGTTGACTGATTATTGGCCTTGCTGATTATCAGAGCTGGTATTCAGCATATTTACACATATCTATGTTATTATTTTTTGTGTCCAATTGCTGATGAAATAATTGAATTTAAAAATGTACTTCTTTGGCTATGATGCAGCCGACTCTCTCTGTCTATATTCATCACTCAGTTGTGCCATGTTCTGCCCAAAGCACTGTCTGATTGGTTACATGTCATGACTAATATCCTATCGACACTGAGGGTGACTGCGTCCGACTGGGCTTTTACTTCACTAGATTGCAGTGATGATACAGAAGCAAGTTCAAAACAAGTATTTTACAATCTTTGTTTGGCGACTTTGTCAGTTTATTGTCAGTTAAACTGGATTACCGAAAGAAGAGCCAAGTTTCTCTTTCGTGGCTAACTGAGTGCTTTCATGTTGCTGGAATTTTCAACATAGCATTGCACCATTTATGGTGGAGCCAAAAATAAGAAGCCAGTTTTAGCTTTATAGTGCAGGAACTTTGGGAGTTAAGCAAATCAGCAAGTTATTTTACAACATGTACCAAATTAATATAGTACTAATATATTTAGCAAATAGCTTTGCTGCTCAGCTCTGTGGGTCTAAATGAGTTTACAAGCCACTTTGTAAACTCATTTGGTCTGTTTGGTTTTGTGGCCAAACCAAACACCTAAATTAAGCTATTTGTGTTTATTTAAATTTTTTGCCATTTGATTATCTTTCACATACTTAATTTATCTTTCTTCAGTGTTTCAGAGATTTCTTTTCTGAAATCCCTGGGGGGATGTTAGACCCTTTGGTTAACTTATTTATTTATTTATTTTTTACATCATATGCATTAAAAAGTGACATTTTCTGAGTATCAAAACAAATACCATTTTAATAAATGAATAATGTTTAAATTATTTAGGCCAGCCCTAGCACTTTCCCAGTTACATTGAAAATGCTATAATATTGCTCTTTGTTGCAAGAAAATACATTTTAACTAGAATGAGATAATAAAATTTATTTATGTAGTGATAACTGTATCGTTGACAACATTGACAGCAGAAAAAAAAAACGTACCGGTCATCCCCTAATATATATACACTAGGGTAACACTTTTCTTGAACTGTACTGCATAACATTGTCATAATTATGATATAAACATTGCATGGCTAGTGTCATTTGTTGTTGACTTGTCATGACACTGTTTTGAATAGTATAACAGTGTCTTTGTATGATTACCAGAAAATTGTCATGGCACTATATTGTCTACTATATTGTTAGCAGTGATGACCTTAAATTTGCATGTGACATAAACACTGTAGCATCTATCAGAACAATTACCTATAATGGTGGTGTAACACTGTTATTAATGGGCATGATCCATCATTTTAAAGTGTGACAGCACGTGACTACTGACACGTTTATCATGTTTAGCCTACATGTGTTTGGTAAGGTCTAGGACTGTCCCAGTTACTCGATTAAACATTATTATTACTAATGACCTTCTTGATTAATAGGTAATGATCTGTAGTCTTTTCATGGCATCCTGTTAAGTATTTTGTAGTCTTTTACAACAATTAAACAATTCTGTCACTATGGAGAGGATTTTTATTCTGCCTTTTGCATACTGCACTACACTAAATCCAATTCAATAGACCTAACTATGCTCTCTTTATAATCAAACATTAGGTTATTCAGTGTCCTTTATGACCTTGTGAGAACAAAGTATGCACAGAAAAGCGTATTAAGACATATCATGACATAATTTATCGCAATAACCATAAACGTATTGCCCATCTCTAGTCTGATGTTAGGCTGTATCAATTCAGAAGGCCATACATGCTGATCTAAAGCTATTGTCACTTCATGTAATGAAAACCAGTGGAAAAAAGCAGAAGGCCGATGGAAAAATGATCATTAGAGGTCCAGCACTGTAGCATTTTCCTCAGAAATACAGTGCTGTGGCTGAGGCTGTCTTTGGGTCGGGGTGATAGGTACGGGCTCATTTTTCACTGTCATTTGGAAACATGGCGGTGTGAGTTTGTTACATCTCTCCACTTTGAAATTCTCTTTGGAGACAGCGCAACACAAAGCGTGAATGATGGTGGGTCAGGTAAGGCTGAATGTCATGGGGTGGGTGCTGTAAATATGATCTGAGAGTAACAAAGACAGACAGTGGCAGACGGGTCATGTTAAATAGGTCTGTGCTGAAACGGTCTGTGTCCCGTGTACTGTACCACTGCTATGCTTCAGTAGAACCTTGAAATAAACATAATTTCTCATTTTCCTGAGTCAGAATTTCTCGTTGAATTGTTATGCTAATGCTAAAGACGTTGTGTACTCTAAGACAAAAAGCTATCCAAGTAGGCTAGTGGCTATCCTGCAAAGACGTTATGTAAGTGTTGTTCATAAGCTTAGAGCACACAAAATAATGGTGCTTATGTAAATGAGAGTGAGGTTTTTGGCCGAGAATTATGTGGCCTGTTAGAGTAGAGAGGGCTGTTTTAGTGTAATTGGGTGGTATGAGTGTCCTTTAATGACATTTCTCAGTTGTCCTTGACGGCTATTGTGTGTTATAATTGCCCCTAATCATCTTAAAAAGGATCCCATGCTGACAACCCACTTAGGTGACCTGTGAACATCGGTGAAAGCTGAATACCCATCACTGTTTTTTTTTTTTTTAATCTCCCCTAAATTTGCAGGAGTGTTTTTGTATTTTCGCTGTGATAGCTGCAAGGCAGCGTAGGCTGGCCCTTTATTCTTGTCGCAGAATTTACATTTTAACTTTACATCCTGCTTTGACTGTTTACCTCTTTGATGCTCTTAGAGATGTTCTACATCGCTGATTCACAAAAAGTAATGCTTTGAGTGTGGGATTCTACAGGGAGTATGTTTTGAATGGATTATTCTTCTGCAGTGTAGACTAGAGTTCATAAACACCAGTTAGCCAAAGCATTAAAACCCCTAACAGCTGAGGTGAATAATACTGCTTATCTTGTTACAGTGGGGCCAATCAGGTAGTGGGACATGTTAGACAGCAAGCAAACACTCATTCCTCGATGTTGATGTGTTGGAAGCAGAAAAACACTCAAGCAGGGTCCTGGGTTCTGGCATTCATGTGGATGTTACTTTGACATGTACCACCTACCTAAATACTGTTGCAGACCCCTTCATGGACGTAGTTTTCCCTGATGGCAGTGGCCTCTTTCAGCAGGATAATCACTCTGCCACACTGTAAAAACTGTTCAGGAATGGTTGGAACATGACAAAGAGTTCAAGGTCTCGAACTGGCCTCTGGATTCCCCAGATTTCAGTCGGATGGAGCATCTGTGGGATGTGCTGGACAAAGCCGTCCAATCCATGAAGGCCTCACCTTGTAACTGCTACCATCTTAGTGCCAAAGCACACCTTCAAGGGTCTTGTGGAGTCCATGCCTTGGCAGGTTAGAGCTGTTTTGGGGACCTACACAAAATTAGGCAGGTGTTTTTAATGTCATGGCTGTTTATAATATAGACATGTTTATGCTACTTGACCTTATATTTGATCAAATCTTTATCCAAGTCATAGCCCAGACATAGAACCCAATGAAACAAATGGCACAAACAATTCCTTTTTCATTCATTAATTGAAGTGATGCAAGATTGAATGTTTCCAGCAAAAGTATGTAAACTTCTGCCTTCATTTACTGGTGTTACAGCTTTGAGCACCAACAGAATATTTCCTGTAGAACTGTTTCAGCTTCTCAGTGATGTTGGGCTTTTTGTTAGATTAAGGTCTGTACTTTGAGTCAGCTGTTGCAAAAGGCAAGGCCTATGTTGTGACGAGAAAACTTTGATAGTGAAGACTCTTATATATATAAAGCATTGCAATTCTGCACTTTTGGAACTATATGGGTAGCCTTTCTCGTCTATGCAGTGTTTTTCTCTCTTGCTGTGCAAGCTCCAGCTGGGCTAGGTGGCTTAGCGCTAGTGCGGCTCCCCCAGCAGGGTGCAGTCCTTCAGGCTGGTGCAGCAGCTCTGCAGCTCAGTGTGAGCTCTCTGTCGGTTTGCACCCTGGACCAGGCGGCAGGTTCCCTGAATCTAAACGCTTTCATTTGTCATTCAGACGTAATCATGTCAGCGTAGGAGCAACTGAGTCCACTGGTATAAATATTTATCCTGTGGCAGTGAAGAATATTCAGACATATCAGTCCATATGAGCGAGTCACGACACCGGAGTTTGTTGTAATGGCTGGAGAAAATGATTTTTCTCCAATTATTGTTTTTAATGTAGTCTATTGGATGCCTGTCGAGGATGATATGAAATGAGATTTCATAATATCTCATCCACAGATTTTGTCTGAAAAAATATGATAGATGCTTGGTAACCACAAAAGAAAAGAATTCCAGTAGTTTCACACTGGATCATAATTTTTGGACACCCTTGACAGCCAGGGCTGGAATATGGTCAGTGGTCGATAAGGTCAAAACACCATATAGTGATTATATTGCTACATTTTGCAATTGAGATACGCCTCCCTACATATCTAAAATTCTACTTATATAATCATATAAATATTATTCAGTCATTGATATGACTTGATGTTAGGGGTGAGCATTATGATAATATTTATTGCCAATGTGATAAATCACATGACATCATGCAGTGTTTTCCATCCATTGATTTATTTATGGCAGCCCACCACAATATAAACATTGGCTGCCACAATTAACACTGACCCCTCCTTCCCTTCTCCTTCCTGTTACCCATGTTGTTGGCATGTTGTACATCATCGTCATCTCTCCAAACCCCCATCCCATCACCCGTTGCCAAACATTTTTGCAACTGCTGACTGGGTTTTTGAGGTAAACACGTAAATACTGGCTAGCAGGTAGTCAAAACTGAGTGTAACCCCACCCCCACCCCCCAACCAAAATTTTGTTGATCACTACTATTTACTGTTCAGATTTTACTGTTTACTGTATGTGTGTTGCCTGCTTTGCTGAAAGACTAGTGGCTGGTACTTCCACTCTGATTTTGTAGAAAGTTTACGTTTACGTTTACGTTTACATTTACGTTTACTGCCTTAAGCTGTTGCTCTTATCCAGAGCGACGTACTTAAGTGCTTAAGTAGTCCACATCTGTTCTTCATACCTGTAAAGCTATATTTAAATCAACATCTGCTTTTAACCAAGTTACTGCTAGCTAAGTTACACAAAAGAAAAAAAGTCAGAGGTTAATACACAAGTAAGGAAAAACAGTTAAGAGGTTAAGTGCACGAGGTTTTTTTTTTTAATGACCATACAAGCTGTGGTGGACAATAACGGAAACATTCATAATACCTCAAGACTTTTTAATGATGCACAACATGTCTTTGTTATTTAGTTTTTATGAGGTTTGGTAAGATGAGACAGACAGAAAAGAGCCTGTGGTGCAACATTAAACACTATTAAAAACAAAAATTAATATTAAAAAAGCATTTCACACAAGCAATGCACTGAATCCAATTAACCAGACCTAATTATGCCCTCTTTGTAATGGAACTTGCAGTTGGTCAGTGTTCTTTAAGCTTTGATGGCATCCACATGATGCTTTGATGTAATTCATCATCATATTGACCAGCCCTTAAGTATGCCATTATTGAAATTTGAAATAATTTTTATTGGACTTTATAATGAGCAAACTGTATCATCCCTACTTGAGATGCTCTTCTAATCTTCATCTCTCTTATCTTCCTCTTCCTCTTCTATCCCACCCCTTTTCCACCTCTCCTCCTGCACTGTGAGGCCTCTTAGAGTCACTAAATGATTGCATACTCAAGGAACAATTTCATCTGCCTCCCTCTCTCTCTCTCTCTCTCTCTCTCTCTCTCTCTCTCAACCTTTTCCCAATCTGCGTACAAGCCTGAATTGCTCTCGAGGCCTCTCCATCTCCTCTCTCCTCTTATCCCACAGAGCCGGGCTCTTCAGCTCATAATATTCTCACTTAGATCTAAATATACAACACTGTACTTTCAGCGCATTAAACTGACATTAATTATGTATCTCGGTATTAAATACTGTCCTAGAGAGTACTATTAGGCTGAGTTAACTCTCAAAGTTCTTTCTATATGTAGTGCATCATCACAAAACCCGTGAGATACGCTATGTCTCTTCAAATAAAGTTCTGTCTTTTTTTTTTAGCAAGCAAGAGTTTTTAAAAACCTTTAACATTAGCTATAGACATGCTTGTGGTATCTTAGGCCTATAACACAGATAAAGAAGTAACCACAATCTGACATGCCAAACTTTCTAGTGGGCAGAAGATTGTCCTCAAAAAACAGACTCATCCCTGACTGTTTACTGGCAATCCAGTCATGTCTGGGTCACCTATAGTGAGGCTTTTTATAGAACGTTCTAGGCATTTTGGTTGCTGCTTCTCTCCTCCGCTCTTCTTGTATCTCTCCAGGCTGGAGGGCTAAAGGGGGGAAGAGCTTGTCTATTGACGGGGGCTTCTTGGAAAGGGGATACACATCTGATGAAAACCCTCAGCCTCCTACTCAAAGGCGCTCTTTTTATCTGCTAGCACAGCTATCCACATGCAATGCATATAGAGCACAGAGGAACAGAACAGCTAGCAGCTAGTGCTTGTGCATTGGCCACAGCGTCATGTCTTTATAGTGACTGAGTTCCTGGCGCTTAAATGAGCACTTTTTTGCCTAAAAAGAGATTATTTTGTTCAGGCTGACGAGTGGGATAACACTTTTCCCTTTTTTTCAGAATCTCTATAGATTTTAGTTTGGTTTTGCAAAAACAATGTTGCCAATCTGTCTCAGTCATGGCATTTTGAGAGCAACACAATATAATAATGTGTGCATAGGAATACATTTGGCTAAGGCAATACACAAAGACGGCAGACAAAAAGGTATCCCCACATCTGCATGGTTTTTGTTTTGTAAGCTTTTATTTTCTGGCTGAAGTTTTTCTGGCTTTTGCTCATAAGGAGTCATTTATATTTATATTTAATTTACATTTTAATGTTATTTTCAGTAATATACCTAATACTCTCCAGCGATCTTCTCAGTCACAAAATGAAAAAAAATCAGCTGTAAAAAAAAGTCACAGAAATGTTTAGCTGTCCTGGTGGTATTCTAAATGTCTATGTATTTCCTGGTAATGTTTTGGCTTCAGTTCACACAGGAGTGTCATGCAAGTCTTGTACGGAAACATTGCGATTTCAGCTTTACTAAAATGTACTTACTCTGACTTGTGTTCAAGTTGATTGGACAATAAAGAGATTTTGTTTTGTGTTGGCCAGGGCCATGGTAAAGACAAAAAATCATGAAAAATGTGCCCAAATTGTGATGGTATGAGGATACTTTGATGTGAGGGAAATTTTGATGCTAGCCTTTCTCAAATCCAACAGTGGAAATAAAGAAGTGCAAACATCTCATAATCAAAATAACCAATAGTACTCATTATTTGACAGTTAATAGTACGTTCAAATGAGCAGATTAACAAAATAAGCTGGCAGCTGTTTTAAACAGGTGCATTTCTAACCATTTTAGGGCTTTATTTTTAGAAATTAAAAAATAAAACATGAGGCAAATATGTGAGTGTTCTGAAGAATCTTCATCTGTTTCTTACATTCATAATCTTTCATTACGAAGACATTGTTTGTCTTTGACATTTTACCGTCTTGTTGATAAAACCTAATGATGATAAAATATGACATTCACAGATGTATTCGCTTGTGTGACTGCAGCTATATTTCCCATCCAAGCTCACAACTGGGCGTTACCTAATATAATTGAGATCTGAACATAAATAACGGAGAAATGCTGGGTGAAATGCTGGGTGGGCTAAGCATCCTGTTTTTGTGAGGTTGAGCTGTCGAAAAAACATCGTTGAGCTGTCAAACCTCACAGGTGGAGAAACCACAGTGACAGCTCAGGACCTCTGTCAGAGTTTCAGACATTCTTTTTCATCGCAGGAGTCGTTTGAGGATACAGCTGTGTAACATTGTTCTAACATGTACTTCTGTACTGTCACAACCCTTGTTTTGTAACTGTTAATTTGATTTTCAATGGTATGGATTAAATGATACCGGATACATTTTAACTGAAGACAGCCTAGACAAATGAAGAGTTTCCAGAGCTGAGAGGCCTAGGATAAGTCACCTCTGTACAGGGTTGCAAAGACTGAACCATAAAGAAGATATCGTGGTCATTAATTTGCATCTCAGCCAATCATATGACTCCAGTCACGTGACTCCAGTCACACCGTTCATTAGAGAGGCAATGCTCAGAGCACTCTACCAAACAGGAGAGTGAGGGATACACCAGAGCAAATATTCATCTAATTCTCCTTGCAGTAATGTTTTCCATTAGTTTCTTAAACTAGAGCAAATTAGGTGGACAGCTCACTAGAAATTGGTAGTCAAAGAATGTATTCCATGCGATGAAAGAGAATAGAAATAGCCAATCTGTGTCGTCCATAATTTGGCACAGCTCTGGAAATGCAGTGAAGCATGAGTTTGGAGCATTTTTAGGCTAAAAGAAAGCTCCAGTGTTCTTCAGCCTGGTCTCTTTCAGCTATACTTGTAGCAAACCACAACAAATAATTTCCCTGTCCTTAGAAAAGAAGATAGTCCTGTTGACTTTAGATTCCTATAATAGAAGCTTCTGCAGCTGCCCATTGACTTTTATTGTAAGTGTGTTTCCAGTGAGCAAGTTTTATGTTGTTGTGCTAAGAACTAGGAGTGTAACGATACAGTCAACTCACGATTCAGTTCGATAGACCATTCAGGGCTCACGGTTTGATACGCTCATGATATATTCAACAAAGTAAGACTGGAAACAGATAATTATTCTCATAATATGTAAGCCTGTCTGTTGGACAATGAGTGCGTTACACCCCTAAGCTCTGCCTTCATGATTGGACTGATTTAGAAATTTCACAGTTGCTTTTTTACATCCTAATAAGTCTATGCTCTCACCCACATTTAGCCCAAAATTTCACATGATTGTCTCCAGACAATCACAGCTGGTCCCGTGAGAGGATTAATTCAGTTCTTGAGCATAAAGGGTGACTGTCTTGTAACTGTAATCATATCTATTACTGTACAATATGATAACTATAATTTTCGAGGCGGTTATTACAAGACCCACTGGAATTGCTGCACATTTCCAGCACACATTTTTGTTGGTGAAATCATCAAATGCACAGGGTTTAGACAGACTCCTCTGGGTTCCTACCACAACGACTTAAATTTCCACAAAAATCCCACCACCTAATTTTGCGCTCTCTCTCATTTCTGTGGAGCACCATTAGACACTCCAGCTTTCCTATCATCGCACCATGTGTGGTGCGCAGAACGTAAAATGACCAGAATGCACAATGAGAATTTGCAAGGACTTTTTTGTAGCCGTTTCCATGAAAATTAATGGCACCAAAGCATGACGGCATGAAAATTATGTTCTGTTGCCCATTGGAAAAGTTTGACCGAGTTGAACGGGGTTTGATGGAGCATACCATGCATTAGCCAGAAGGATACAATGCGTGGAGGGGCTTCAGTCAGTCACATTTTGAGCAAAATGGAGAAGAAACTAATCGCTGCTGTCAAGTCACATTCAGGGCTGTACAATACACGTCTGAAGATATGTTAGGCAGTGAAGGGTCTCACACACGTCTGTTTTACTTCATTTTATGAAAAAGAACAGCAACTGCCAGCCGTATTGAAGTACAGGCTTTCAAGCTTGAATAAGTTCAGCCCGCTCACATTGATCTGTGCCTGTAAACAACCACAACACACCAGCAGCACATATTACTGCATTTTTTGACGGATACCAAAACGTCTTGTGAACGCAGCGTAAGACTAAGTGTGTTTTAGCAACATATTTTGCATGCCTGTGACAACAGAATGTTGCCGCTTTAATAATGAATAGGTTGCAGCCCAGTAATTACTGTTACTCACAATCAGCACATTCATATGTGTCCTACATTGAAACCATTCATGTCTTTGTGCTTATAGAGTAAATGCTGTTGTCTGTCTTTTATCCTTATATAACATCATTTTTAAGTGTTAGCATGGGGGTGGGCAATATCACAGTATTGTTACCATGAAAAATGATGCCACAGTATGTTTTTCTGTGTATATAATAAGTACTGTCAGTTTCATCAAGGACCTGCAAACAACAACTAGTATTTAGTAGATGGTATAAGCTGCATAGGAACGAGTCACTGACTGGATGTCCTATTATTCTGTTGTTTTATTAATTCATTTTTTAAATCATTTTCATCATCATTTTTTTAATGTGTCTGTTTTCCTGTGATGCATATTATTATTGTGAATGTAATGAAAATGCTAGAGATGGCACAATAGCACTCTTTCTTTTACAGATACCGGTTCTGAAATCTTGAATATCAATTGATACGGATATTTTTTCTTATTTAAAAACTACTAAGCTTTCAAATAAACTTTGAAAAAATTGTGCCATCACTAGAAAACGCCTTCAAGTGTCATGATGTTATATTTTTTACCATTTCACACATCATTGTGTTAACCTGAAGCCCATGCCTTTATGTTCTGTGTGTGTTTGTGCAGGAGCAGTTTCCAGACAGTGGAGAGATTTTGATCTCAGCACAGGGTCTGGAGCTGGTGCTGGAAGTTGAGCGCAATAAGTAAGTTCCCCCTCTCAGCCTGGACTCTGAAATGACACTTGGTAATGTGCAGACAAATCATAAAATAAATATGTTTTATTTATATAGCAGATTTTGAAAACATATTGCAGCTTTGCAATAAAAATGTACTTTGAGGAAGGAAAGAAGTGTTGTGGGATGTGAAAAAGTCTTCAGATGAGTTTTGAAGGAAGAAGTAGAGGCGCAGTCTCGGGCTGTAGTAAGGAATTCCAAAGTTTTTAGACTATACAACACAAACACAGACACCGATCGGTCATAGCATTAAAACCACAGACAGGTGAAGTGATTATATCGTTACAGTGGCACCTGTCAAGGGGTGGGAGATATTAGGCAGCAAGTGAACAGTCAGTTCTTGAAGCTGATGTGTTGGAAGCAAGAAATGGGCAAGTGTAAGGATCTGAGCAACTTTGACAAGGGCCAAGCTGTAATGGCAAGATGACTGGGTCAAAGTATCTCCAAAACGGTAGGCCTTGTGAGGTGTAACTGGTATTAAGTGGTTAGTAACTACCAGAAATAGTCAGAGGAATGAAAACCAGTTAACTAGCGACAGGGTCATGAGCACCCAGGGCTCATTGGTGCGAAGGACTAAAGACTGTGGTCCGTCCACTACTTTTGCTTAAATTGCTGAGAAAGTGAATGCTAATTATGATAGAAAGGTTTCAGAACACACAGAGTATTGCAGTTTGCAGCACACTGAACCTCCGAAAGTGCCTACAGTGGGCACGAGAGTATCAAAACTGGACCAGTGGGCAGAGGAAGGAGTCTACCTGGTCTGAAGAATCATGTTTTCTTTTACATCATGTAGACGGCCAGCTGTGTGTGCGTCAGTCACCTGGGGAAAAGATGGCATCAGAATGCACTATGGGAGGAAGGATAATGCAAATTCCACAGCACTCCATCAGAGGTCATGTAGATCCATGCCTCGACATGTTTCATCATCATGAGGGGGACCTACACATTGAGCAGGTGGTTTTAATGTTATGGCCGATTGGTGTATATGAAAAAATGTGGCTCTTGATACCTACATTTTAGCAGTTAACTTTAGAGCCGTAGCCATTGGTTCTCAGCAGGAACAGACAGTTGCCATACTGCTTGGCAACATTAGCTTAGCCCATTCTTCAGCTGTCACTGTGCTGCCAACTCTTGATGAAATATACCCTTTGTTAATAAAGATTGAGGAAGACAGCCCTGGTATATTATGAAAAATATGCTTTATTGTAGTTGTAGACAGTTGGAAGATGTGTGACTATGACAGTAACTGCAGCCATATTAAGCCCTTAAAAGTTAAGGCTTATTTTTTTATTGTGCTATAGAATTCAAATATAATTCAGTAATTATATATTTAAATGTAGACTACTAGAAATACAATTACATTCGATTTATATTCTGTATCAACAGGTTCAAATCTGCAATTTTCCCTGACAAAAACATAGCAAAAATTTTAGGGGTGATAAAACAAGTTGGTACACACAATAACCTTTTTATTTAATGATGAAATCATAATATTTCTCAATGTCTGCATTCAGACTCAAACGTGACATTGAAAATTTAGAATCTGCTTGTTTTAATAAGCTGTAAGCTATAAGAAATAATATTGCATTAGGTTCGTTATCACTACTTTAATTGTGACTTCTGAAGGTCTAATATTCTCTTCCTATTCTCATAAAGGCAACAGTGATGCTGCTGCATGAGTCCCAGCTGCTAAATGAATGTTATTAGGAGGAAGCTGTAGTACAATGCGAGATTTCATCTGGTTCTGGGAAGGCAACCTGGACAATGCGGGGAATGGACGTTAGAAGAACTGTAAATGGCTTCAGCTGTAGATCATGTGACAGGGAAAACAGGCCAGGTACCTTCATCACAGGCTGGTTGATTAGCCAGATGCTTACACTCAGCCCCGGAGTCCTGGTGAGAATGGCAGTCAGGAGGCCTTGGAGGATGGATAGGGTTTCCGCCGAGACTCGGAGCTCACATTAATGTCACTTGGCAGAGTTTATGTTTGTGTTAACCCCATGTGATGACTCGAATTCCCTCACTGTCTCGTCTGCTGTGGTTCTTGAAATGTAGGTCAGGACGTACACACACATACACACTCACACAGAGGAGCCGGATGCAAAACGGAAACCCAAAAACCTTTTTTGGACTTACCAAGTCAAAGTACTTTCCCAAGCAGGTCAAAGTGAAGTAGAGAGAACAGGCAGAGAACAGAGGGGTGGCTAAGAATTTAGATCACGTCCCAACTTTAATGGGTCTTGGGATAGGGGAAAAGGCTCAAGGGCTGTTTGATGAATTGACTCCAGTCAAGATTTTTTTTTTAACATTTCACCCCTATTATCTTCCAATATAGTCATAGCTGATTCCCAGCAGCCCTCTCCCCAGTGCACATCATCAGATCTGGCGGGACATTGGTCTATATAGCCTGCCATTACTGAGCTAATGGCCACACGCCTCCACACACTTGATGAGTAAACACTAATCACTTGACCCTGTCGTGTTGCTGTTTAGACACTTTCATCTCAAAAGCACATTGAAGTGGATCAGCATACAAATAGCTACATGTGCTGTGAAGCAGGAGTGAATCTGCTGTGAAAACTATGCTTTTGCTCCATTTTCAGCCCAGAAATGGGTGGAGTAGCCTAAACATGAACAATAAGTCTTGTTAAGCCGTAATAACTCAAGTCAAAGTAAAAGTAGCCTACAAAAACTTTAGTAGGAGTAAAGAGTGTTTGTGTTCTCTGGCTCAGACGTATCTTCTGCTTGGTAAAGTAGGCTCTGGGTTTGACACACTATTTTCTAGGCTCTGTTAGCTTCAAGTTTGTCTCACAAGCCATCATGAGAGGGTAAGGAGCATTTTCCCCCTAACATGGTTTTCAAAATTGCTGCAGATTTAAATGGTACGATGTAAACAAAGTCATTCTAAGTGTTTTGATGAGAAATGCTCCATTGTAGAGGAACTTGCAGAGTCAGAATTGTTCACAGCGGTGGTGTGGGAACCAGACATCTAAGGAGTTTAATGCCTCTAAAAGCTGCCTCACAAAGAGCTATTACACTAAATTGGAAGAAATAGACTGTCTGATCCCCAGGACATTGTTTTGTGATAGTTTTGAGATAAAGCTTTGGCCTAAAACATGTTTTTCAAATCAATTCATTTCAGAAAGGTACTTAGAGGACATTGTACGACAAAATAGTCCCCAAAGAAAACATACTTTTTCTATTTAATCCATATTTTATCATTATATTATCAACATATAAAACACGTAAGACACATGAAAATTCAATTGTTTTTTTTGGATAGTGACTAAAGCTACGTGGGCACATTTGCCTCATTTGCGAGTCCTGGTTCCACATTCCACATTTGCGAGACCACCGTTTTACTACAACATGCGGTTTTCTGAATTATTTTATTTATATCTTAATAATAAAATGATCTTGAAATTAAAAAAAAAAAAAACTTTTACATGTAGTTAAGTAAATGTGACTTACAGCCCATCTCTACACTACTGACTGTACTACTGGTCTCTAAGAGGTCATCTTCTTAAACACATCATCAGTGTACACTATTTGCTTCACAATTTACATTTATATTCCTTTACAAAAGCATTTTAGTAATATAATCAGAAACTGAAGCAAACTCATTTCTATTCTCTTTGACTCTTTCACTCAAACGAGTCTGGGGACTTGAACAAAGCGCTCAGCTCATTCGGAGCTTAACTGTGTGCTTTTAGTTAATGATTTAGAGTTTGTTTTTCTTGAGCCTGGGACTAGTGTGTTAAGTCAATAAATGCTGCATTAAGTCAACAAATCTGAGGAACTGGAAACAGTAAATGAGAGCAGAGAGGAGCAGCTGTGTATTAATTGTGTGCATAAAAAATAAAAGTTCCTAAATGGTTCTTGACTTGGAGATACTATTATGGAAAAAGTGATCACCAGCACATTTGTGGGTAAATCAGTTTGGGTTGGTCTCCATTCCCTTTAAAGGGCCCATATAATAAAAACATGACATTTTTGAAATTAGAGTTTAATGAAGTTGTTTCAAAATGTACCTTCCTGTCCATATAATCCATGTGGAAGATAAACAGCAAGAAGCCTTTTTGGAATTCACTGCTCTTGTGTTGTCACGAAAACCATTTATGTATACCCTGTATTCTTCTCATACTACATCAGTTTAGCCTTGCTCCTTCACGATTAAGTTAGAAAGGACGTTTCAGCCCAGACAACTTTTTGAATAAGGCACAATACAGGATGGCATATCAGAAAGACATGGTAGGGAAAACAGCCTGTTTAAATATAATAGATATAGAAATGTTGAAAATGGTCATGTAATAAACAAAATGTGACTGTTCTTGGTACATAAAACCACAAACATAAGTGGACCTCAGGGAAAAGCTGAAAGGAATAGAAAAATGAAGGATAGGGGCCCTTTAAGACATTTGAGAAAGGCAAGTCAAGTAGATAAATATAATCTGACCTCTGACATCTCTCAGCTCAGGTTCAGCGGCCTGGCAGTCTGAAGGCTGTGAAGCATTACAAAAGACTCACATCTGACCCTAAGCCACAGCCTTTCAAAGCAAACAAGAGTTTTGCGTGTGTCTTTCTTGAGATCAGGCATAATTCTGCCGCGTGCATTATCACATGAATAGGGACAATCATAACAATTGTTCAGGTCTTTACTTTGATTTGGTTGAAAAAGTCCATTACGTCTTCACACACTGCTCCCTATCTTTCCCAATTTCTCACTTCTGTAGATCTAGACAAAATGAGCTAAAGAGAGAAAGGAAACAGCCCCGCTCTCCTTCAGTAGCCTGTTCAGTGATGGGGTGCTGGGAGGTTGCATTTCATTTTAATTTCAAATTCGCACACTGGATAAGATTACATAGCTCAATTTATGGTAATGAAGAGGTTTTGGCATCTATTACGTCCTCTCCAGAGACGGCTGCTGTGTAGCGGTAACGGTGCATGTAAGTGAGGGTGTGTTAGCATGTGTATATGATTGTTGGGGTGTGTGGGTGTGTGGGTGTGTGTGTGTGTGTGTGTGTGTGTGTGTGTGTTTGTATGTTTGTGTGTGTGTGTGTGTGTTTCTGTATCTTTCTGTGTCTTTGTTGGGTATGTAAATGAATGGCTAGCAGACAGTTTACAGCGAGCAAGTAAATTTCTGGGGTTTAATCAAATGGCATCTATGCTTTAGGCAGTGGTTTTTAACCCCGCGTAATGAGTTTTAATCTCCTGTGAGTCAGACTTTACACAATAACTTTTAAATTAGATTTTTTTTTTCAAAGCTTATTCCACTGATTTCCTTATCTTTAAATGGAATCAGTCTCCTCAGGAATTAAGTTTGCTTGAACCTGTCTCTGCGCAGTTGGCATTTAAAGTTTTATTGTGATTTAAATTGAGGACAACCCTTTGATTGTGTGATGTAACTAATCTGGGAAAGGGGGAAAGTGGTTGCCTGAGCGTATTTTTTTCCTTAAGGTGACCTGGAGTCATGCCTGCTGTGCTTCAGAGGGAGCATCAAAAAGAGCGTTCGGAAAAGTGGAGAAGGGGTGAGGTGGGTGCTTCAAGGTAATAGCGGTGTATAAGCACTTATATAACACTGCAGGGGAAAGAGAGGGGAAAGGGAGGAGAGGAGAGATAGAATGCCTAAGATGAGAGGTGTGGAAGAGAGTGACAGACGTAAGGAAGACTTGAGGTGTGAAGGAGGGTGATAAAGGCAAGAAGAGGAGAGAACAAGCGGAGTAAGGAGCATGGAGCGAAACGATAAAAAGCGAGTGAAGAGAGGAATTGAGAAGCAGCGGAGAGAAATAAAAGGTGCTTCCGCCACTCGATTGCATAAGACAATTGTAACTTTCCACGTTTGACCTCAAATGGTAGCTTAATTAAAGCCAGTAACCTACATAGTGGATATTCTCCCCTTGTAGCCAAATACTAGAATCTTTTGGAAGTTATTTAATGAAGTAGACCAGGCCTGGCGTGAATTTGAAACTGACTGAAGTTTTGCTCCAGGGTTGTCTACTTATCTGCAACCCCCCCCCCCCCCCCCCTTTGAGAATTTTATGTTTGAATGGTAATGTGTCAGGGCTGTTTTCACACCTTGTGGAAAGATTTATGTAGGTTCTTGATCAGTGGGTATGAAGTGTGTCACGTTTGTGGTAGCCTTGCAGTCACAAAGGGTGTTATTTCATATAGTCATATAGCTCTGACTTTTACACTGAACTGACAATTAATGCAATTGAAAAGTTATATATACATATAAATAATCAATATGACATCCATATATAAAATATATTACATAAACACAGTTATTACCAAAAGTTAGTAAACTGAAAGATGTTATGCAGTGTACTTATGTGGACATAATGTATATATTTGAAGCAAGTGAACTGAATACAGTTTTGGATACTATTATTTCTGAGGGTAGGACTCTTGCCTGATGTGTTGCTGCGCCATGTAACAGTATTCTGTATTTTGTGAGTTTCCACTTTTACATTATGTGTTACGTCACTGATTGGATAAGAGGTGCTGATGTGGGCTACCACAGCGAGTGCAGTAAGAAAAATTTCATCCCGTCTGTCTTGATGGAGGAAGGAAATGCAGAATCTCATTAATACACATATGTTTGCAAAAATTGCATGTGTATGTAGTAAAAGGCAAAATGATAGTAAACATAAATGCTAAATGCCGTAAACATAACCAGCTTGATTGGCACACTACAGGTAATATTATGTCTAATGTTTTTTTTTTTGTTGTTGTTGGAGCACCTTCACAGCCCTCAGTAAAGATTGCAGTGCTCAGTGGCAGGGTCTCTCAAGTCCACTTTTCCCCAACAAATATGTATACATGATAAATACAGCAAATATGTGTACATGATAGTTATACACACAGTGAGCATCTTGTATTGTACAGGTAGAGCCACCAACAAAGTACTGCTATTTAAAAAATGATGTTAAATACAAACTTTATTTAGTTTTAAACATGTGTTTACAAGTGCGTACGATATTGTGATAATGTAAACTATGATAAAAGATGAGGTAGTTATAGTGGTATACAATTTTTGGCACATATACTACTAATGTAATAATAGGGTAATATAACATTTGACGCTGATCCTAGAACTTGAGCAATCTTGGATCAGCTCAGATGAGTGTCTTCCACTTAATGAGACCAGTGTTGACTGTAAATCTATAGGAAGTTTATTGAGCAGATTAACACACCTGATTTCCAGTCCAGCCTTTATGGGGATTTAAACCTTCTTTGTCTGTGGATCCTTCTGACCTTTTAAGATAATGGCTGGGAGTCTCTCAGGATTCTTATCAGCTCTGGAGCTGTGAAGGCCTTTCTAAGGATGTCCATGGGGGTTGGATTGGATTGTTCATTTGAAGCAGGGCCTTTTTTTAAAAGCTCACTGGAGGAGAATGGTCCAGGGCACCTCCATTTGTGTTGACAAATCCCATAGCATCTGTACCTTGGTGATTGTTTGCAGCGAGACTACCTGCTGTTTTTGGCAGTGGATTTTCATTTGTTATCTCGGTTAAGGCCGCACTTTAGGGAGAGCAAGATCATGCGGTGCTTCAGAAGGCGTCACTGAGTTCATCCATTCTTTCTAATGAGTGCATCCATCTCAGCTAATTCTCCGGCATAGGAAGTAGCACTCACGCAAATAAATTAACCTATAAATGCTACTTAGCGTAAATGTTTTCCAATTCTGTCAATTGAGGAGAACGGTTTCTTGGAAAAGCTAAAGTTAAATTACACGTACAAGTCGTATGTGTCTGCCTGTGTGCAGTGTGTGGTTTTTGTTTTCCCAGTGTTCCACTCACAGTGAGTAAGTGTTTATGAATGCTTTCTTTGGAGCTGACAACAACATCTGCACGTCTGGCCCAAGGAGGCTGACTCATTTTGGGGCTCTGTGCTTCTCCCAGTCTTCTGTATAAGGCAAGTTCTGTCCCACTCAGAGTCAGCAGACGATGTTTATGTAATATGACTCTTCCCCATCTGTTCTTCTATATTCAAAGGGGTGTTAACTTTTCAGCCATAACATACTGTCGAAGCTAATAAGGGCTCGTTTTGGATAGTTTTTCAGTTGAATGCGCTCTAGCAGTTCTGTTCATTATTCACAAAATATAAGGCAGTTGAAAGACCAGTAATTGTTACATTTGATATAACATGAGATATAGTGTTTAAAGGGCTTGTGTCATCAAAACTGAACTTACAGACTTATTTTTCAATCACAAACTAAAATAATATACAATATATAAACATAAAAATATGCCCATTTTGAATCCATTGATTTTTTGAAGTCTCAAAAACCATGCATCCATGTGTAACCTCCATTTATTAAGGCACGGTAGCTAAAAAACACCTTGAACTGTAAAGAAAGAGAGTCAGAATGGTTCATGTCAGTATGAATTACATCTCTTTTTTTGGGTACATACAACCACACAAATCTCAGTCGATCTTGGAGAAAACAATAAAACGCAAGAAAAATGTAGACTTGACTCTTAAGTTAAATAGACTATGTTCACAATACAGGCTTAAAGTGGCATTGACATCAGTGTCATCTGAATTTATCAAATCTTTGTGAACATTGATGTAATATTTTCAAATATGATTCATATCTGGTCTTTGATGGAGTGATGGTATGTATGTATATATACACATTACCAGTCAAAAGTTTGGACATACCTTCTCATTCAGTGTTTTTTCTTTGTTTTTTTTGTTTTTTTATACATTGTAGATTAATATTGAAAATAAACAAAATGATGAAGGAACACATGGAATTATGCAGTAAACCAAAAAACAAGTTAAACAAACCAGAATATGTTTTGTAATAAGGTAATGATGGACTGTTGTTTTTTTTACTTAGTTAAG
>JBBPCZ010000012.1:10836926-10847502 GCA_037974445.1 Brycinus macrolepidotus
AAAAAATGCCAAGAGTGTGCAAAGCTGTCATCAGAGCAATAGGTGATGTTTTCAATATTAATCTACAATGTAGCCAAAAATAAAAATAAAGGAAATCGTTGAATGAGAAGGTGTGTCCAAACTTTTGACTGGTAGTGTATATATATAAATACACACCACACTTTACTGCTCATATCACTGTTGATATTATCCAGTATCAGCAGTGGCTAACTTGATGATAAAATAAAGTGGTGCTTGAAACCTTTTACAATTTTCTAAATTTCTGCATAAATATGGCCTACAACACCATGAGATTTTACAAAAAGTCATAAAAGTAGATAAAGAGAACTCAATTAAACAATAATTCTTGATTATTTATTTATTGAAGAAAAATGATTCAATTTTACATATCTGTGAGTGGCAAAAGTATATGATCTTTTAGTTTCGATGTCTGGCACCAACTGTTGGCTGTTGGGGAGTTGCCTCACATGCTTGCTTCAGGTCCATCCACAACATTTTTACTGGGTTAAGGTCAGGACCCAACTGCAGATGGGCATCAGTGCTCTTTTTGGAGAGTAATGGCTTTCTCCTTCCAGCCCTGCCATGCACACCATTTCTGTTTAGTGTTCTCCTGATTATATAATCATGAACATTACCATTAGCCAATGGGAGAGAGGCTTTTAGTTGCTTAGAAGTAATCCTGGGTTTCTTTGTGACCTTGTGGAATATTACACACCTTGCTCTCATGAGTGATCTTTGTTGGTCAGCCGCTCCTGGGGAAATTAACAATGGTCTTGAATGGCCTCCATTTGTACATAATGTCTGTTTGACTGTCCAAACTCTGTTGAGATGGTTTTATATCCTTTTCTAGTCAACCCTTTTTTTTCTGAGGTCCTCAGAAATTCCCTTTGTTCATGCCATGATGCACTTCCACGAACATGTATTGTGAAGATTAGACTTTGATAAATTCTTGTTCTTTAAATAAAACAGGATGCTCAGTCACACTTGATTGTCATCCCACTGATTGAAAGCACCAGACTCACCTTCAAAGTTCACATTCAAATTAAACACATTCACATTTAAATGTGTTTAATTGAGTTCTCTTTATCTACCTTTAGGACTTGCATGAAATCTGATGATGTTTTAGGTCATTTTTATGCAGAAAAATAGAACATTCTAAAGGGTTTGCAGACTTTCAAGCACCACTGTATGCACAACGGAGTAGTTTCACGGATGGTTTGATCACTTACAAACACAAATATGAACCATCAAGGCAGACCGATCAGATCTGTGCAAAAACATCAGACAGCAGGATGGCCTGTAATGTGAACGTAGAACAGGTTTGCATTAAACTTTATAAATGATTTATGCCAAAATTTAAATGTGAGTACATTGATGTCAGCTGTGAGTGAGATTTATAGCTTGTAAATGATACTGCAGAGTGAAGCGCTGGTCGTTATGAATATTGCTCAGCTGTGCTGGACAGTGTAAGAGTTCTTTCTGCCAGTACAAACTGTCAGTGTAGTGCGCTAAGTCCCTGCAGTTCCAGAGCCAGAGCAGAACACAGTTCACCGTTCCAGGCAGATCTTACTGCTCATCCAGAATCATGTTTCTGGATGAGAAATGCACAGCAAGATGTGTCTCAAAAAGCTTTTTCAGCAGGAAGGGATTCCAAACTTTCAGACTGCTCTGCTTGCGTAACTGATCCTCCGCTGGACCAGAGACTTTGCAGTGCCGAGAACTTGAAGCCTCTGGGTAGGTAGTTTGTGTTTTCCTCATTGATGAAAAGTGCATATGATTGTTTTAGCATGAAGTCAGAGGGCTTACAGTGTGCAGCTAGCACACTGTATTGTTAGCACTGAAATATTTATAGCCCCTCCCTCACCCTGCCCCCAATATCCTGCCACGTCTCAAGCCTCAGTCTGAGAGAAGTGAAGAGAGGGAAAGAAGGAGGGAGAAAAGAAGGAGTGGGTTTATTGCCTTAAAGAAAGTTCATTCTGTCCTGTCATCCTCTTTCTTGGTTTCCCATGATCTCTTTCTATCTATTTCTCCCACATTCTCACTATTTCTCACTTTTTTCCTGTCCTTCTCCCTCTCTCTCTCTCTCTCTCTCTCTGTGTCTCTCTCTGTCTCTCTCTCTCAGTTTTTGTCTTAACTGTTACAGCTCACATTGTGTGAGCTGATTGCCCACAGATGGTGCTGCTTAAAAGAGGCAAGGAATGTTTTGCCCTCAGTGGGTCACTGGGTCATTCTCTCTCTCTCTCTCTCTCTCTCTCCCTCTCTTTTCCTCTCTCCCTCACTCATTCACACAAACACACACACACACACACACACACACACACACACAGATTTGGCACTGTTTCACCTTGAAACAGCTTGCAGCTGGCCTCTCTGTGTCCACTGTGTCTGAAACCTGGGAAATGAGCACCATGTTTTGACACAAAGAAAAGAGAACATTTCTTGTACAGGATGTCACTGTGTGTGTGTGTGTGTGTGTGTGTGTGTGTGAATGTAAAGTATGCTTCTTGCTGAGCTAACATTCTCTTTATTTCCAAACTGATTCATCATATCGGCCTGTCTGGGTGGAATTACCACACTGCCGTAGATAAAGTTATTTGTTTCAATAAACATCACAATGTGATCTGCTAATCCAGTATGGAGCATGTTTGATATTCTGTCATCTGTCACTATGACTTCCAGCAGAGCTTGTCAAAGCTGCAGACGCATTCAGTAATATAGTCGGGGGGAAAATAAGCAGACTTTCAAAGATGACTGACAAAGAAAACGGTAAAGTATGGGTTTCTATTTAGTCTCCCTCAAGTTCTCCAAAAGTCAGTCTCTACTAAAACCATATAACATTAAAATGAACAATTTTGCCTCTTACCATTTTTCTGGAGGGTTTTTGTTGTTGTTGTTGTTGTTGTTTGTCTTTCTAATGTTTTTTTTTTCTCTCAGAGATGAGAAAGAGAGGAATGTCAGGAAACATTTGTGTTTTCTTTTTGTGCCAAGGCAACCAACATATTAGATGTGCGCACATTCACAGTTCGCCATCTATAAAATCACACATACTGTTTCTTTATCAGTAGAAATCTACTTGGAAAAATTTGTGTTGAACAAAGAATGGACAGAAGTACAGACAAAATGTAGGCTTAGACAGAGCTACTACTTTTTTTAGCTGTTATGCACTTACGGGGTGTGTATTTGTGTATACACCAGTCATACAGTGCCAGAAACCGCACAAGCAAGTCTGTTTACTTTCTGTCCATATTTAGAATGTTAGTCCGCTTGAGCACAATGGCTGCCACAGAGCTCAGTGAAAAGAGTTCATACATGCTCAACTTTTTAAAGTTGTTTACACTGAAAATAAATGAAACAGCCATAAACTCATGAACATATGCAAGCCAAGGATGTCATTACACAGCGGCGTTTATTACAGAAATAAATTTTCCGTTGTTTTCACCAGTGCCTGGTTGTAAGTAACATGTTACAACAACCAGACATGCCCATCACATAGCGCAAACCAGTTTTTATGTTTGCACCTAAATTAAAATATGCTTTAACTGGGCAGCAAATAGTGTGATAAATAAGATGCTGGACTTGACATCATGATGACTGTCAGCCATGGGCCAACCCTAATAGATGTAGTAGCAAGTAAAGTATGTGAGCAGTACTGTTTAATCAGTCCCTTTTTAAGATTAACATGTGCAAATGAGGAGTTTGCATGTTCTCCTCGTGGTGGCGTGGGTTTCCTCCGGGGTCTCCGGTTTCTGCCACAGTCTGAAGACATGCACGTCAGGTGAATCGGGGATTCTAAATTGACCATAGGTGCAAGTGTGTGAGTGAATGGTGTTTGTGTGTATGTGCGCCCTGCGGTGGCCTGGCACCCTGCCCAGGGTGAGTCGATGCCTCGCGCCCATAGACCTCAGGATAGGTTCCGGGTACCCGTGACCCTAAGGAAAAAGTGGTTACAGAAAATGAATGAATGAATGGGCAAATGGGTTATGATTGGCTGGCCCATCTTGGGCAAATTTCAAAAACCAGTCCTGGCTGAAACTCTCTTTATGACCTCTACGTAAAGGCACAAAACTAAACTGCTGTGGGCTACATATGCAGATATATGTAAAATGTTGAGTTTTCATGATGTAATTTAAAGTGAGCTATTTGTTGCTTAGGTTTTGTATTTATACTGCAATGTCTGTGGAGTGAATGGCATGTTCACATACTAAATTCTTTAAAATTCTTTTTCTTCTAAATTCTTTTTAAAAACTGGCTGTAAAATATGGGTTTACATAATATGGGCCCTTTAACAGCTTGATATGGTTTGAGCACAAGTAAAGCCGGTTCCAAAAAGGAGAAACCCACTCCAGGATTGTTCTCCATCTTCCTGGGCATCTAGTTGAACTAAACAGGGAAGCCAAGCCATTGAAGCAAAATCCTGGAGAGGTTTTTTACGTTCTGGACTTGAATTTACCACCTCTAGGTTTGAGGGAAGTGTATAATGATTTAGGCGCTTAGTTTACATGATGTTAATGATGAAATTTGTCGGCGTGGATGGACGCTAAATATTCATTTTACATGGGTGGGTAAGAGCTTCCGTTACTTTATAACTGAAAAACCACAGATGCAATGCTGATTGACTACATTTGGGTTGTGGGGGGTTGTGTACATTTGATTTTTGGCCAAACTGTCATTTTATACACTTCACTGAAACTCCAAAGCTGTTGTTGCTGTTACTAAGGAAGCTAACTTCTCCTCCTGTGTGGTGAGTAGGGTGTTTCGTTTTACGTTGTGGTGCACCAGAAGTGGTAAATGTGTGGTGAACAGTTGAGTTTTGTTTTCTATACACACCCACATAGGCTTACTGTTGGTTGCCAAGCAAAAAGAAAATGGCAAACATAAGCAGCCATCTACTGCTTGTGTTGAGCAGCGGGCCTTGTTATTGTATGTATGAACTGCTTTTGTGCGTAACCCTCCATTAATAGCAAAACGGGATGGAGATGGATGATGTTTTTTTGCCCACTTCAGTACATCTCACTCCCGCCTGGCCTTTCCTGTTTACCGTGCCGTATGCACACTGGCTTTATTAGCTGCTGTAAACAGAAGGGGAAGAGAAGGTGGACTGAGCCATGCTTTCATACTCCACACTAAGAAAGATGGTCTCAGCTCTCTCAGGGCATCCATTCATTTGGAGGAAGTAAGCCGTTTCAAATGAGCGTGGTGAGTAATTTCCACATACTGCTGATTGCTAAAGTGCACCTGTTTTAATTCTGGCAAAGGGAAGTACGCGTACATGAACACATACACACACACACACACACACACACACACACACACACACAAACGTCCTAGAATCTTCGGTGCAGCTCCACATAAACAAAGACATTAATCTACAAAGCCCACTGGACAGTCCTTCCAGACTCCTGGAGTGTTTTGAAATAGCAATGTAGGAAAACATGCACGTACACACACACACACACACACACACGCATACATACACACACACACACACACACACACACACACACGCATACAAAGACACACACACAAATTCCACATCCTATTTTTGATATTACTCATTCCCTCTGTTTCTCAAACTGTTTTCATTCTCTCTCATTCCCTCTTCCTGTCTCTCTCTCTCCGTCTCTCTCTCTCTCCAAGTCCAACTTTATGCCCTCAAAATTAATTTGACTGACACTTTCTCTCTTTTGACCCTCTTTCTTTCTTTCTTTCTTTCTTTTCTTTCTCTCTCTCTCTCTCTCTCTCTGTCTCTCTCTCATTCCCTTTTTCATTCACTCCTACAGTGGTTAACATGTCCCCTACTGCACTGATCATCGTCATCATTAGCAGGAGTAGCAGATTATAGTGCGCACACCCACAAACGCGCACTCGCACTGCACACACACACACACACACACACAGCAGCGTCCAGTTAAGAAATGTCGCACGGCTTAGGCTTGCTCATTAAAAGGAATTACATCAGCTGAGCAGAGTTTAATTGTAAAGCAGCCACTATCCTCTCCTGCCCAGCATTCATGTGCTGAAATATTGAGCTCCAAGCTTGGTGCAGAATACTTTTACCCCCATTAAAGCGCAAGTGCAACCAGAGACACTACTTGCCATTCTGAGAGAACAGCACAGGGACTTCTAACCTGCAAAGCATGCTTCAGCACAGCTGTGTCATAGCAGTTAGACACCAGCAGTGATGTGAATGTAAACAGAGTATGTGGATCATTTGTATGTTGAATATAAATGCACTTTTCGTTTGGTTTTATCAAAGGAACAAATTACTGGCACCTGGTCTTGGGTGGCTCTGAAAAAGCCCAATTAAGCGTAGCGGAAAAGGTGAAATATAAGTAGCTATATATTTATATTTCATACACAGCTCCTTTGTTTACAAAACACATTTAATAAATGCACAAAATGCTAGTTAGTGGCCTTGTGTTTGTTTGCTCAGGCGAGAGCCTGTTGTTCTATGTGCATCATATGTTACATTCACATACATCTAACACGCATTTGAATTAAAGCATGCTATAATGGAGTATTAATTGGCCTGTATGTATTCCTGTGAAGAAAGTCTTTTTCTTGCTTCTAATGTAAACAGGGAAACCCTCAGTTAAATACCATATGTAACACACATTCATAATTGCAACTATAGTGTTATTATTGAAATCACAAATACTATAGCTAATACTACAGCTACAATTTCTGTAAAAAATTAAAATACACTCACATAAAATAATAACTTTGTTGATGTTATTAATCTATTGAGATGTTATAAATACTTTCTACACTGAATCGTTTGAAATGTTTTATACATTAAAACACACGATTGCCAAGTTTTCCCTCTTCTGCTGATCTGAGCACAGTCTGGCTGTTTCTCCATCATTGTAAATTTTTGTGATTTTGATTTATCCTTAGTTTTAAAACCCACAATTGTTTTTCTTATATTGTAGTCCTTTGACCATTACTAGCTTTAGTCTACTCTTTTTTTTTTTGTTTTAAATTTTATTCGAATGCGTTTTTGTCAAATTTTATTCAACTTGCATTTTTTAATACCTGGTCCACTGGCTCTGTGCACCTAAGAGATGAAACTGGGCCAGCCCTTTGTCAGGGTAAAAAATGAACCAAAAGCCTACTGTCCCTGCCTTATTTATTTTTGTTTATGTATTTTTATTATTAAATACAAAATCATAAATTAAATGATATTGGCCCCAAGGTGTGTCGGCCCACTGGAAATTGCCTTATAATTAAACCCAACAAAATGCAGAGACATCATTTAAAAAACTCATGTCATTCCACAGCTATATGAACAAGGCTCATTTTCTCTTGTCAGTCTGGGTTCTGGTACGTTTGAAGTCTTATAACTAAAGAAACCAATAATGTTAGTCAAGCTACTTGTAGCTGTTTGTATTTATATTATTGCATATCCTAGTTAGAAGCGTTCTGAATTTCTAGTACTGAATGGCAAGAGTGAGCCCTGCTTGTTTCTAACAGTGGTGTCTCCTCAATTAATGAGCTGTCCTGCAAGCTTGACACTAGAAGGAGCATCGATTCTATTTTTAATGTAATGTTTCTTTCTCTGAGTAACGTTAACAAGTCAGGTGAGCAAAAAATAAGCCTTTAAGGTGATTTTGATGGAAGTCAGATCTTCTCATATATTTCTTAGGAGCACATCTTCAGATTCCTTTTGAGGTTTGTGGTGTTTTATTGCACCCAGGCTGTTTGCAGTGCATGTTATTTTTCAGTTGCAATATAGCTAGAATGTGTCCTGAAATTTGTCTTCTTCCAGTGGTCACCATGATTTACCAAGCTGCCAAGCAAGCAAACGTTAACTTGAATGCATCAATCAATCATAAGGATGCAATACATGGTTGTGCATATCTTGCAATATTGAGTGCATGCACATAATTGGATAAAAGAATATAAGCCTATGGTTGCTAAATTGCCTGTCTCTGACATTAGCGTCTTTTTATTGATTGTCAATGGAAATGGTAATATATTTTGTTATAGGTTTTATTTAGAAAGATGCCGTTTTATATAGTTGTCATCTCATTTCTTTTTGTGGAAAAAGTTTGTCGACAAACAGTTTTCTAAACAGTTTTCGTCGAGGAAATTAACACTGTTCTCCATGAAGCTTAACCCTTAAAGGATGAAGCAAAAAGTGACTGTTTCTACTTTTCTTCCTGTTGATACATTTATTTGATTTCTAAAGAAAATTTGTCAATTTTTATTTAGTGATGGTCACAAAAAAGAAAACACAGGATGGAATGTGTCACATTTTAGCGTTATGCTATGCAATAGTAAGCTCTTTCCCATCCTAAAGGTGCTCGGAATGAGCTTGCACTCTGATTCTGATAAAAAGCCTGTGAAGGTACCCTCTGCAAGATGTTCAGTTTGACAGGGTTACGAGTGAGTTTAAGAAGCATAGAAGAACCTAAATCTGTGTGAGCACTACAGGAGAGCATAAACCGCCAGAAAGCAGTGCATGATACTGCTCTGCACAGTTTAAAGAGCTTTGATGCTCTCAGCAGCAGAGGCCTTTTTGTTGCTATTATCTGTCTTCCCTCTGGTTGTGTTTGGAGAGCACATAGCTGTTTACCCCCATGCCTTTGGGAGCTGCTGCTCTCTCCTCGCTAAGCCTGGTCTAATTGGAGGAGCTAATCAGAGGCTTTCTTAAGCCAGGGAGTTGCTGGGCTTTTGTGCAGCGGAGAGGAGGTGAACCTGGGGCAGTCCCCTTGTTCTGATGTCTGAATAACACACTAAAAGCAACGCACACTGACCTTTAAAAGAAGTGCAATAGTTGACCAGTTACCGCATTAATAGAGTACATCAGTGAGAAATCTAATTTACACAGTTTCCCCCCTTAACCCAAATGCAGCCGCCAAGACACCAGATAACATCCTGCAAACTGCATAAATCATCACAGACTCGCCTCAAACTGTGTCAGGCTGTTAAGTGATCTCAAATAGACTTGCTTATATTGTAGTTTCCAACTCTGTATGAGATGCTGTTATCTCTACACATGGACAGAAACATGGATACACGATTTCCATTTTTCTACATAAGAGTATTTCATACACTGTCAGTATTTATGGCTTTATATTGTTTCTATGTCTTCATTCATCGATGCTTCCTCACTACAATACCCAGCATGCATTGCATTAATACATCATATGGCCATTAGGAATCCCTGTGGTGTCATCCAACTGACTGCTTAGCCTAGCTACTGATCTACAGGCCGATAAATACTACCAAGCTGCAGCATTTCTTCTATCTTTATTCAGCACAAATTGGACACCAGAGACCATTTTTACCCCTTCAGCCAGAGAAAAGAAGCCAAATTGTGATGTCTAGATAGCCAGCTACCTTGCTAACTTTAGTTTTTAATGTTTTGTCCTCCATAACTGAAGGTCATTTCTGTTGAATAGTCCACTCCATTGTAAGGATGAATTGAAAATGCGGCTGTAAAAAGACATTTGACTCTCTAGAAATAACACAAGCCTTCCTTTTGCATTTACTAGCTAGGAGAAAAAAAAGAAAGAGTCCACGCTCCAAAATCTACCCCAAAGGTCTCCCATCTTCAAGATGCATGATCAGAACGGGATAGTGTTGTCTTTACACCATAAAGTTTAGCTCTAGAAACGACTGTGCCCTTACAGTATCACCTTAATTTTAGTTTTAATAGCTCGACATGGTTTCGTGCAAGTGTGCGATGATTTAGGCCTGCAGTTGGCTTGATGCTAACTGATGACTAGATACTTTTATTACTACACGTAGCTATTTGCAGCAAATGTCATTCAGTTTTGCACAAACATGCGGGGAAATCATCTCCTTTAAGAAAATTAGCAATTAATTTTAGCGTTGATCTCTAGGTATAACTTTATTTTTAATCTGTTTATTATTTATTATTTTTTGAAAAGTGTACGTGTAGTGTAGTCTACAATTTGTTTGTTCAGGTCTTTTGCCATAACCTTTTGTTCAAAATTATTTCAAATCTTTTTACTGTGAAGGCTGAACAAATGCATGAAATGAAACAATAGCCTGAAAAGTCCAGTTCAGAATGTCACAGACCTCCACTCTTGCTGAACTCCACACCTTTCACACACACACACACACACACACAAACGTGCACGCACACACACACATGCACTGCACTCCAAATTCACGGTGGTGGTCTGCACTGGAACTGCTGCTGGAGAAAGTATTATTGCGTGTTTGCAGAATGCTGTAGGTCACGTCGTGTTGTGATTGCTACAGGCAGTTTGGAAGATTTCTTTCATTCCACACTACATTTCTGTCAGCTCCAGACTTCTATGCATTGTCCTGTGTCGTATGATTTCACCCTATGTGTCGTTTTGGTGGCATTTTCATGTTTTATTTTCCCCTGCTTAGAAAGCTTGAAAGGTGCAGTGCAATTTCATACAACAGAATATTGGATTTAAACCCGCTGTGAATGTAAACCTGCTGTTTATGAAAGAGCTGCTCACGGATACAGCACGTATTAGGAAATCACAGTTCTTTCTACGTCTCTCTCTCTCTCTCTCTCTCTCTCTCTCTCTCTCTCTCTTTCTCTCTCTCTCTCTCTCTCTCTCTCTCT
>JBBPCZ010000012.1:10858211-10871742 GCA_037974445.1 Brycinus macrolepidotus
AAATATTATTTTTTTAATCAACGTAAATTTGGTGCCTAAAGTAACAGAAATGTTGTAAGTGGACCTCTGGGGAAAATACTGAAAATGTGGTATATGGGCTCTTTAACCTCAGCAGCCAGGTTAGTCCTACTTTCTGTGGAATTATTTTTCATTAAAACATGAAAATAGGCACAAACACACACACACACACACACACACATACACATACACATACAAACACACACACACATCTGAACTTGAATTTGTTTCACACTACACTGAACACCTTCCTATCAACTGTTGAGTATTCGGTTGTTTTCCATATTTTGTTGACAAATTGGCTAGGCATCACTGCTCAATTTATGCCTCCCCTGACCTCGAAAATAAGCCTCAAATTAATCTTCCCTTCTGCAAATATGCTTCGGGGTTGTCAATCATTTTTGCATGTTATAAACCTCCACAAAAGAAAATTGTCCTTTTTGTGGAAATTCTCTCTAGTATCACACATACGTATTACACACACTTATGACAGACACAAGAATTAGTTTGCATTAATCCTTGTTCCACATTTCACTGGCAAGTTTATTTTTGCTTGTGCTGAAGACGACTGAGGCTGGACAGCGTCTCCCTCATTAGTCAAACCAAAGCAGTTGGCCTCTAACTACCAAACATGTTCTAAGTGATGGGCATACTAATTCTCACTTGAGGAGTCTAAATATTTTTATATGAAGAGAACAGCAGCCACCGAAAGGAAAAGGTCATATTATAAAAAGCAGTTTAAACACGGTCATGTGTAGCAGCTATAGGCGACTCCATTGTCTGTTGTGCAAGCGTGTGATTGTTGAAAACACTCTGCTGATGTTTGCTTCCAGATTCTGTGGAGCTGAATCTTGAGCCAGCGTTAGAGAAAGGGCTCATTGGTGGCCCTCTCATACAATGCATGAAAAACACTGTGTGGGAGAAAGAGCTTGGAGAGGTTCAGAATGAATTCCATAAAGCAGATCTTAAGTCATGCATATAATGTGCAGCGCGTTCACCCACAGTGACAGAGGACGCACTTTACACCAGCCGTCACTCATCAGGCATTCTCTGTGTTCATCCCGACGTTCATACTATTAGAATGTATTTGATAATGATATCAAAATGACAGTGTTATTAAGGGGAACCCCCAGGAGGCTGTCTCTAGAGATATTGGGAAAGGTCTTTCAATTAAGAAAACAGACAGATTGAGGAATAATAGTTAGTTTTAAAGCCTTTTGGTTGAACCAAAGTAATAAGCAGTATCATTTTTTATTTTGTTTTTGTGAATTGCCTTAAAGAGTCCAGTTAATGGAAAATCAAATTTGCCTTTTTTTGAGCATGTAAACAGTTACTGCTTCTAAGTGTATAATTCTATCCTCAACCCATACAGTCTTCATATGGAAATGAAGCTGCAAAAATACATTTTGAAGTCATTGTTTTGTGACATCACAAAAAAACATATGTCTATTCAGCTTACAGCAATTTAGCCTCACTCATTTGTACTGATGTCATGAGGAATGTTTTTTTTTTTTGAATGAGGGCATCCAGTCACAACAGAGATCATTTACATATGTTAGTCTTAAAGGCACGTAGACATTTAGGAATAAGGAGAGGTTGGCAAATGGGTCACTAATGATCATGTGAATCGTGGCTGCTTTCAGCACAAAAAACCACATGACCATTTAAGCGAATCAGGAGAAGAAAAAGCAATACAGGATATGGGCCCTGCACCTCAAACATTGTCATTTATTGTTACTGCAACTTTAGTTTCTTTGAAGTCCCGCCACAGGAGTAAAAAATGGCCGTTTCACTGAAGCACTGAGGAAATGAAGGAGGGCCGAGAACATCTGACGCTTATGAAAATGAATAATGTTTGAAACAGAATTTGTCTTGCCAAAACAATTAAAAGCAAAGCCAAATTTGCCTGAGGCCTTAGTGACCGGAATATGCATCAAGCAGTGTTCAACACAATTCCTTCCTGAATGAGACTTTGGCAGTTGACTAAGCAAGACAACAAGTTAAGTAGTTAAGAAGTTTTTTAAGTTTTAGGCTTTAAAGTATAAACAGAATTCCTCTCGGATCAATTAGCAAGCATAGATTTTGAGCATTTTTTGCTTCTTGCTTGATTTTTCTGTAATTGTACAGTGTGTGACCGTCTCACTTACTACAGAAGATGTGATCGGCATGAGAAATATTGTTGCATGACGCCTTTAAAAAGCTAATTAACCTTCAACGGTCTTGCTTCTGTAGGGGAACATCTCTGTAATGGTCCATGCAGGGGATTCTGAGTGGCTGTTTCATTCACGATGATTAGAAAACGCATAGCTACCATTACAGTAGAGCCCACTCCACTTTCAACCAATTACCAGTCACACTGGGGCCAGACAAAGGACTCAGAGTTATTAAAATTCCACTCACTGCACCGTGTGTATGTGTGTGTGTATATGTATAGTGATTAGAAGAGAGAGATTGTGTGACAGAAAAGACCACCATTAAACACTGAATTGTGTGTCACCTTCAAGTATAACAGAGCAATTTAAGCTACCAGTTACTTTTTTTGTACTTTTGCTTAAGGGCAGACTCATGATAACCATCTGGTCTTTCAGGAGCCCCCTGCTGATGGCTGATAGAAAAGCAACACTTTTACTGGGTCTGTCACCCTCAGCGGAGTGTGTTGTAAACGAGTGCTGGCTGTGTGACTGTTACACGCTTCATTGACATACTGTCTTTAGGGCTGTTCCTATTGATTATTTATTAATAATCAGTTTTAAAAAAGACCAAACCATAAAAAAATTCAACAATTACAATTGCCTTGCAAATTTTCAAAATACTTTACTGGAAAAAGATAAACTAGAAAATCTTTAAAGTACTTCATCTTCTGCAAAACCATATTGTACAAGTGTAAATATATATTTGTCTGTCAGGATCTATTTTTCATTGTAAGAAGATAGTATTTAAAACAGAATTTAAAATTTATTATCCTCAAATTGCCAAATATCATTGTTGGTGCTTAAAAAATGTACATTTATATCTATCTATCTATCTATCTATCTATCTATCTATCTATCTATCTGTCTATCTATCTATCTATTTATTTATTTATTTATTAGAACTGGTTTACTTGACCAATCATGAGAGCCCTAACTGTCTAATTCCCTCCATAGGGGCCTGATTGTGCTGAACTCCAATGACTCATACTACCTGGAGCCAGAAGGAGGGGAGGAGATTCTCCACCACACCTTTTACCACACAAATGACCTGCCAGTCAATGGTGGCACATGTGGACACGGACATCACACTGGACCTGATAACCTGCTTGGCGGTCTCCTTAAACCTTTGCATCAAAGGGTCTGTTATCAACCACACTATCCAACATCACAGCTTTCTAAAAACCTTATTATGTATTATGAATTCACTTTACAGTTAAAACCCAAGACATTATATTTTTTACTGGTAATGTCATTCACACATGCAACGCTTAAATTGAGTTTTATGAGGATGCATGAAATGCTGGTAAACAGGAAATTATGTTCTTAGCAGTTAGAGTCAACATCTCCTTTCTGTTTCATGTACGGAAGTGCGCGACTTCAACTTTTCTCTTGTAAAAACTGAAAACACACTATAAACACACAAACAGTCTGCTTTGCTGGCCATGGTGCACAGAAGTGGCTATGCACAGGGTATTTTTAAAAACAGGGTGCATTTTAAAATGCAGTTTTGCTAGCTGTAGCATGTATTTCTTTTTATTTCCTAGTTTTTTATTTTCTAAGTATCTGCTATTGTTCACATGAGGCCACCCAGTCATGTACTAGGTCTCGTGCAGGTCAATTACCGGGTCAGCCTTACTTGGCTTTTGGCTAAGCTCTTCCCATTTAATCCTTTTACATTCCTTGGTAAAAGGGCATGTGTGAAAGTGTCTAAAAAGACTTGTATTCCTAAGGACTTCTTCCACTTTTTGGCTGTACCTACTGGTATTACAAAAACACACACACTCACTTGCATGCAAATGTAGCATTCAAAAAGGGCCATTTGGATGGCATTAGTCTGAAAGAGAGTAAAAAACTGCTTTTTTGAAACAGGTTACCCAGTGTTAAGCTTATTTTCTGCCTTTTACTCTGTGGTTCTTTTTTAATAATGCTATTTTTTCTAGACTTTTACTTTGTGTCCAAGGCACATGAATAAGAATACACTTCCGTCACCCTTTCTTGTTATTCTGATGAAATGAATCAATAATGAGCTCTTAGCGATCTGAATTCTGGTCCCACTCAAAAATTATCGCAGTGCATGGCAACAATGAAGGCAGCATGGTGCTCCTTTTACATAGACAGAGTACAATAGAAAGCCTGGCAGCACAGAACTATCCAGTTCCACATGCTGCTCCATTTTACTGTGAGTTTAAAGGGGACAAAGCCAGACGCTATGAATTTATCACCAGCGGTAAGTTAGATAAGAGTTAAACCGCAAAGTGCTAAAAAGAAGCTCATCTCAGCAGAATATATCTACAAGTGTCTTTAGATTCATAACACTGAGTCATCATCATTACTATCAAACGCACTTTGTCTGCTGTGCATCACAGCACGTATTGTATTCAAAGAAGCAACCTCTCACACACGCGCACAGTTGAGTGACAGCGTAATCGCGCTCTCTTTGCAGCTATAGTTGTGCTCTTATTGAACCAGGATTGCTCGTGTACGAGAACATATCGTTCTGCTGAGAAAGGGAGCCTCTCGCTCTGCTTTTCCAGTTTGGGGAACTTTGTAGGACCCCACACTGAGAGCTACATTGATGTGCTTGGTGTTTTGGAGAATAGAAATTTAATTTTAGAACGATAGTTTTTGTTTAGGGAGTAAAAATGCTAGGGACAGCGATTTTAGACAACACTAGGACTTTAGAGGGCTGATCTTGAATCTGATTTCTCTGTATTTATGATGGACTTTGTCACAAAAACTGCTTCTAGATCAGCTCTCTTACTACTAAGGCGGTTTGTGAAAAGAGGCTGTTGTTTAAAAAGGCTGTGGCATTGTGTTAATTGACTTTTGACTTCTAGTGTTTAGTAGCAATGCTAACCTTGTAGCTAGACTAAAGTAGCAATATTTGGACACCAGGCATAGGCTGACTAATTACATCTTGTTTGGGGAAATTTGTGTAAATAAAATTTTTCACCAAACCTTTTCTTTAAAACCAGTTTATCCATTCAGACTGAAGAAGAGTGGCAAGAAGTGGTGATAGGTGCAAGAGATTTTGGCATCTGCTCTGTGTTTGTCAGGTTTTTTTGGGCTTGCTTACACAGCAGTCCTGTTTTCTTAGGGGAGCAAAAGCAACTCATGTTTTCTATACTAAATAAGCTGCATCAGGTTGGCCATAAACCAGTAAACAGAAAGGACCTATTCTGCTGTCTTCATTAGTTAAAATGGCTTTGATATGTCAGATTCAATCCAGTCGTTAATATAGGGTGAAGTTGTTTAGGCTCTGTTGAGAACAGCAAATATGACATTCTAATGAAGGCATTTTAAGTTAATGAGTAGCGCGTTGGTCCGTTGTGTATTATGGCTCAGCAGAACCCCAGGAAACCAAGAGCTCATTTTTGCGTGCGGGAAAATACACAAGCCCAAAAGTTCACAAAACAGTTCTGATGTGTGATGTTAATGAGAAGTTCGGAATGGTGTTTGGTTGTGAAAGATGGATTTCCCTCTAGGTCTTTACACACGCAGAAAACCCATTCACACAGTAGATTATTCCCGACTGGATCATGTTTTTTCTGGCCTGCTCTTTGAGAAGATTCATCAAAATCCACTCTCGTATTCTAAGATTGAATCAATGACTCACGTATGCAAATCAGACTAATTACTTCTTCTCTTTCATTCGTCTTTCACTTGAAAGACATGTTTTATAGAACACACTCCAGCTCACACAGATTTAAACGGCCAGTCTTGGCTGACTTAATGAGGCTTTGAGATGAGTGGACACTTTTCATTTTCGTTTTACATCTTGGTAAAAACAAGCTCGTCTCCATCATGCCGTGGGACAGTGAGACGGAATCAGTCTGGCAGATTAGCGGAGATGTGGATTCTGGGAAATGACACGAGGACAGCAGCACTACTGACTCTGTCAATGACTGCCTTTCCTTTGTCCAGTGATGTATTCCAGAGCCCGTCTGCATTCACTTCCATTCAAAATATCTCTGATTCAGTCCCTCCATCCACATAGCAATGCAAATGAATTTTTATTTTATTTTTTTTACTCCTTTTTGAAAAAGACAGCCGTCCTTTGCATCATGTGAATACATTTTGTGAATCATGATGGGTGAATTAGTATAAATGGCCAAAAAAATAG
This sequence comes from Brycinus macrolepidotus, assembly GCA_037974445.1. Classification (NCBI taxonomy): domain Eukaryota; kingdom Metazoa; phylum Chordata; class Actinopteri; order Characiformes; family Alestidae; genus Brycinus; species Brycinus macrolepidotus. Next base: position 10,864,545 of record JBBPCZ010000012.1, read on the forward strand.
ATAGCAGTTTTATACAATTTAGGGTCCTGTAAGAGATTTACATGTTACATACTTTATACAAAACCATCTCAGATGTTGTAGTCATATGTGTTTTATTTATAGAAAACACAGATAGCCTTTCTAATTACTGAATTCATTAGACTCCAGATAATTCAGTGGAACACACCTTTGGGATAAGATTGGGATAAGTATTTGTAATCCAAAACTAAACATCCGTACCTGACTTCACTAAGGCTCTTGTGGCTGAATGCAATCAGCTCACCACAGCAAAGTCTAGTGACTTTAACCAACACCCAGTTAAAGCCTTCCCAAAGGAGCAGAGACTCTTACAGCAGCAAAGAAGGGCATTAATACCCTGGATTTTCATTACTGCCCATGCTGTACACAATGCTACTCATATCCAGCTTTAAAAGCATTAATAATGAAATGCAATGAATATAAAAAAATGTAATTTTATATGGAGAGGAAGTGACCTGACCAAAAGAACTATATATTCTTAAGTCTGTTTATTTTTACAGGTGAAACGAAATGCCTGGGGCACAACCAAGTACATGGAGCTTTATATAGTAGCTGACAACGCACTGGTAAGCCCATGATCTTTTTGCACCCACCGCTATGTTAATTACAGCTTATACAGTAGGCAAAATGATATGCAGTGTTCTCTCTCATAACTCAGCAACAGTTAATCTGAGCCTTAGAATAGAGGTAGAGGAAATCAGACGTGGGCTTTGAATTTGATATTAGCAAAGGTTTAAGAGTTCTTTATACAGTAACCAAGCAAGTGGTATTTTAATAGTGTTTGACTCTGTCCATCCCCCTTACTTTATCTTTTTTTCTGGTTTCATTTTCTCCATGGCTCTCTTTCTTTATGTGATCACAAGCAGAGATATTGATAGTCTTACTGATGAAAAGAGAGCTACCAAGCAATGTAATTACTTTCACAGAGTTTCTTTTAAATAGTTAGACTTCTTTCTTTAAATATGTCAGCAGGATTCAGAGGGAGCTTGCAGGCTTCGACTATTGCTGCGGCAACCCATAACATTTAGCCAGTGCTTTAATAGGCCACTTATCATGCAAGCATTTTGTCAATATCAATTTATTTCTATAGACTGTTGTGTAAATTTAATACATAACAGTCTACAGTCCTTAATAGCATGACTTGATGTAATTTATATTAACTGCTATTTATGCTTGCAGTGGTTGCAATATATATATATATGTGTGTGTGTGTGTGTGTGTGTGTGTGTGTGTGTGTGTGTGTGTGCATGTGTATGCATGTGTATGTGTGTATTTGTATATCTTAACTTACTGAACTTTAATTAACTAATTTCCTTATACAACTTTTAAAATTAATAAATAAATGCTTTTTAAATAAATTGAACTTTTTTTAATGAGCGAGCATGTTATAAAGAAGTTTTAATGTTTTTATGTGCAAGAATAAACAAGAATAATCTTATAATGTTTATCAATTAATGTTTCTCTTTGTGTCTATGTTTTTTCAGTACAAAAAGCAAAACAAAGACTTTGAAAAAACTAAACGAAGAATCATGGAAATCGCCAATTATGTTGATAAGGTATGGGAGAGCATCACACTAACTGACACTATGAAATAGGTCAATTCATTTCAGTTCATTCATGCCACAAGCTGCCGTTAATAAACAGCAAGTCACAACACACTGATGGTGTTTTGTTTTTGATCGGTCAGTTCTACAGAGCTTTGAATATCCGAGTCCCTCTGATTGGTCTAGAGGTGTGGACAGACCGGGATCAGTGCATCATCAATGAGGAGCCCAACGCCACTCTGTGGTCTTTCCTTCAGTGGAGACAGAAGCTCAAGTCCCGCAAGAGACATGACAATGCACAACTCCTCACGTTAGTCACAATCTCTAAAATCTAATAACTGCCTTTAAAAAAGTTAAACTCCTTCAGAGCCAGGTTGTCTGTATTTTATACTGTGACATTAATTATCTTCTGTTTATGCAGTAAGGAGTTGCATTCACAAATAACAGCAATTACAAAAACTCTACCGAGCACTAGTGCCCAAGTAATGACGCACATCACACTACAGCAAACCGTTACTGTTTTTCTACTTTAACACATGCAGAAAAACACAAATTGAATATGTCAGATAACTTTTATAAGAGAGCATCATACTTGTAACCCATTTGGTCAGATTCTGAATGAGAGTGTGACTAGCCTACTTCACATTCTGAGCCAGTTTTAAGATGAGATAAGATAAGAAAGAACTTTATTTATCCCAAGGGAATTTTTTTGCCATTCGCATGCTCAGTGCAACAGAAGAATAAAAGATAAGACAATAGAGAATGTTTAAAAGAATAGACAATAAACAATAGTGCAGCAAAATTACAGAACATTATTGTAGCAAGATAACTGCAGCTCTCACAAGATTTCGAATACTGTACCAGCAGATCAGTAGTGCAAACTGGCATATGAAAGTAACTTAGTATTAATAATGCAATTAAAAATAAAAGTAAAAAATAAATGCGAAAAATAGCAGCAGATGATAAGGGATAACATTCAGTCGGTTAACAGGATAAACATCCAGTTTGAACAGAAAATAGCATAAAAACTTAAAGATCACCTACTGAACTGGGAGGAGTTATAGAGTCTTGTTGCCACAGGTAAGAAGACTCTAGGGCTCATTGATCTACAGCAATCGCTTTCTGTGACCAAATCACAGTTGTGTGTTTATGTTTTCCACCATAAAACACTCCCTCTTATCCTCTACTGTTTAAATACACGTCTGTTTAATTAAAGAAAATCAACTTTCCTGCAAATGTAAGCAAAATTCTTCCAATTTTTCCCTGTTCATTACTGAACATATGTTTTCCACTCAGTACACTCAGTCATCATTTGCTACCTTTAGACACACCTTTTTATTGGTTTTTATTGGTTATTGCTTGTGACGTTTAGTTCACGTGTAACTAAGATGTACATTTATACTAATTCCTCACCACACAGAAACACATTGCTTTCGAAACAAATTCCACACTGTCTTGCATTATCTGTGATCAATAACTGTCCCTTTCTCTTTCTACACTCACATCAGTTGGTTCATTGTACTCCACAGTTTGCTACATAGTATAATTACATGCTCATGTTTATTGATGTGTTTTTCCTTTCTCCTTGCCAGCGGGGTGATTTTCAAGGGCACCACCATTGGCATGGCACCCCTGGAGGGCATGTGCAGTCTTGAGAACTCTGGTGGTATTAATGTGGTAAGACAACCCATGGACATCTTTTTGGACTTTACCGTTGTACAGTTGTAATCATTAAGTGTGTGTTCAGTTGTATGCGTGTGTGTTCAGTTGTATGCGTGTGTGTGTGTGTGTGTGTGTGTGTGTGTATGTGAGTGTATGTGTAATTCTGGTGTACAAGGGGGTCTGATTAAGAGATCAATATCTCTCACACAGCTGATTAGGCTCTAATGGGCTCTATTAGCTTGCTCAGTGGCAGAGAAGAGGCTGTGTTGAATACTAATAGGAAGAGATGGATTCTAATTTTCCATTAAAAGTGAACAGATTCATATTAATGAAGAAACATAGTTAGCATTTAAGCTTTGTTAAAAAACAAGCTCACTCCCTTTGGTTACTTCTAAGGCATAGTATTTGCAATACTTCATGCCCAAAAAAGCATGTATGTTAATGGGAATTATACTGTTTTTCAAAATGTCAGAGTGGTTTGATTTGAAATGCACAATGCTACAGAAACTAGCCATGTAGTAATAGGAACCAGACATCCAAATGTTTAATGCGTCTCACCAAAAAGGCAAAATGATTAGGAAAACACTTTCCAGCATCCAAGACGTTGTTTTATGAGAGGTTTGCATGGTTTTGGAATTAAAATGCAATTTTTTAAATACATGCAGTAGCACGTAAGGCATTACAAGGCACTATAGAACTGAACGAAAACTTATTTACTATTTTACCATGATCAATATTTCATAAAATCTCAAAGACACATGTAGTGTTACTGGTTGTTTTGAATGGTAAATAAGATACAGTGTTATAGACTTAATGATCTCTGGTTTCTATTACCACCACTGTAAAGAGTCAGAAAGCTTCTCTACATGAACCCTTTCACATCAAAGCACTCTGAATTACTTGCTCATCTCAAAAAGTTAATTATGCAGCTATTTCGAATTCCCACAGACAAGTTTCATAGTAGTTACTACAAAATGTTTTTGTTTTTCAGTAAATAACTGAATAAGGGTTCCAGGGATAAAGTTATGGCTCAGCTGTACTTGTATAATTGCTTTACACTGAATATCACAGGTACAATATCATTTTGAGGGGTTTGCAGTGAGGTGCCAACCTCATAAAAGGAGGGAAGTGTAATACTGCTACATGTCATATTTCATCTTTGATCTCATAAAGACAAACAGGGATAGTGTTGCTGCTGTTCACAAAATCAATGCTGCATGCTCATAGTCACTGGGTTATCAGATTGTGTCCCCTACAGTGAAGCGGCAGAGACAGAGAAAGACAGTGTCACACAGAGATAAAAAAGGACATTTTGATTTCACCGTCTTGATATCAAGTGTGCTTCCTGCAGGATTAAAGCAAATCCCAGCCTTTTCTAACTTTATTTTGAAAAACAATGTCTTCAATTTACCCACTGATCAATAAAACTTCATATTTTTGACATTGCACAGCAACACATTATTTCCACCTTTTTAACTGTAAGAGCAAGTATGCAGTTACTGTTTCTTTTGTTGTCCAAAATCATTTATTAAGTTTAGAAGCAAATGCATCTCTCTCAGATTCTCCCAGAAAGACTGCCTGGCACAGACATTTTGTAACCTGAATGTATAAACACAGGTACTGCATGAAAAAGAATAGTGAATGATATGTAAATGTGAATACTACATTATGTATTACTAAATTTTATCATTTATATATATATATATATATATATATATATATATATATATATAATGGCCATGCTTGCTTCAAACTCCATTTGGATGTTTTGTTATCAATTATTGTTATTTTTAATCTTTTATGATAGACCTTTTTTCTCTGATTCAAGATGGAGAAAAAAATAATAAAATGATGTGTGAAAAATGACCGCCTGAAAATATAGCCTGAACACCTTCCGAATCCTAAGTGGCTTGTCTAACGCTAATGGCCTCTAATAGCACAGGGATATGTCGTAATCTCCGTAAACCTAATCACCATTAACAGCATATTCCAAGTGGCTGCTCGCCCCATAGCGGCTGTCCGTTCCCTGTAGCAGCAAATCGAAAATAACTGATGTGGAATTGTCTAATTGCCAAGTGGCAATTTTGTTTCAACCTTACAAAACTGGCTCTTAGTTCAAAAAAGTATGCCAGACCACAATCCTGAATTAAATGAGACCTAAGTAAAATGCCGGACCTTTCCTAACACTAACCAGCTCCGATCACAACAGTTTCTTGTTCATGTATATATATATATACATGAATCATTTAAAAGGCCTGTAAGCAACCTGTAGTCCATTTCCTCCATAATTTCCTCCATAATAGTATATATATATATATATATATATATATATATGTACAGTGTCTGCTTTTTACACTGCTTTATGAGGTATTGATTACTGATCACCTGAATCAAATTTAAATGAGGAAAAGTATAAAAACACTGCTGTAATCAACACTCTCCTCTTGCAATGTGACTAGTTGGATTTCAAAACACTACTAGAAGTGTGTCAAAGGTAATTATTGCCATTTTGTTTAAGAGTGAACAAGAGATTTGTTTTCTCTGAATTATTCAAGTTCTGTAAACACTGCATCATTTCTCTTATTTTGATGTATTGCCATTTCCTTTAAAATTATGCTTTAAAGAATAATATTTTTATTTGGAAATTAGGAGAAATATTATCAGCAGTTCTTAAAAACTAATGCAAAGCTGTTCAGTTCAATACTTGCACCTGTAAAAGATAAAACTTGAAACATGAACATTTTTGCAGTAGTCTCTTGTTTTTTTCTGGAGCTGTATATATATATATATATATATATATATGAATCATTTAAAAGGCCTGTAAGCAACTTGTAGTTCATTTCCTCCATAATCCACCTGAACACCTAACTGCTATTAAAACCCGAAATATTTCCAAGAATCATTTTTGTTATCAGATATTCAGCTTTTATATATATATATATACATAAATATATAACTATACTCAAGCTCAGGATTTTGAGCCATCAGCTAGACCTCTTTACGGTGCTACTAAGCTGGAAAGGTAAAGCCTAGCATTCACTCTCTCTGAGTCACTTAAAGGCAGCCATCAAATCTTTTCGCACTGTCGCTTGTGTGACGTCACTGGACAGCTCAGCATGCTTGGAGGAGAACAGTGTCCTCCAGTTCTGTTACATTAAGTAACAGGCGGCCGTGTTGGCTTGAGTTACAGCGGAAGATGCTTTCGGTCACAGATGGCTGCGGGATTTCTTAGATACAAAATATTTTTCAGTTAAATTGATTTGCTAACAACCAATGCTGCACACGGACATCTAATTTAAATGTTTTTTTAAAAAATATTCCATAATCCATATTTTCCTTAAAATTCAGTTGGTTCCATGCATCACATTTTTCAGTGTGTATATATATTGTTATTCCACCAGGACCATTCAGAATTGCCCATTGGGGCTGCTGCCACCATGGCCCACGAGATTGGGCATAACTTTGGCATGAGCCATGACCATGAGGGCTGCTGCGTGGAGGCCACAGCGGAGCAGGGAGGCTGTGTGATGGCAGCAGCTACAGGGTAAGCACCATCATATTCCTCAGTGCTGGGCAAGCTCTATTGTTTCCACATGTAAAAGTTGTAATGGTCTGCTGCACCCTGCCAGAGTTTGCTCCATCTGTATTCGTCTTTTATCTTGCACTTATCTTGCAATTTCGCATGCTCGACAGGCATCCGTTCCCAAAGGTATTCAGCCGCTGTAGCAAGAAGGACCTGGACAACTACTTTCAGAAAGGAGGTGGAATGTGCCTGTTCAACATGCCGAACATGAAGGACCTGGTTGGGGGGAAAAGGTGTGGTAACGGCTTTGTAGAGGATGGAGAGGAATGCGACTGTGGAGAGCCAGAGGTAACACACACACAGACACAGACACGGACACACACACACACACACACACACACACACACACACACACACACACACATACACACACACACACACACACACACAC
>JBBPCZ010000012.1:10871842-10883017 GCA_037974445.1 Brycinus macrolepidotus
ACACACACACACACACACACACACACACACACACACACATACACACACACACACACACACACACACACACACACACAGTATGAATATCATGCTTTCCTGCCTTTGTTTAATCATTACATGAAATCTTTAATGCCGAGACCAAATCAGCTATTTTTAATCTATTCCTTCTCTCTGATAACATGGTTTCTCAATGCTGTTGTCACATTTATTTTGATATATAAAGAACATCATTTAACAAAGGTGAAAAAGATTGTGTTTTTGTTTGTTTCACAAACGACTATTTGATGTAAGCAAGCATCTAAATAAGAATATATTTTACACTTCTTCGCCCTTTTTTTGTTATTGTGATCAAAGAAATCAGTAATAAATCCACAGTAATGCCAGTTTCATTCTGAATGTATACACACACTCTGCACTATCATGGTGCAAGCAACAGTAAAGGTAGCATGGTGTTCTTTCATGTCATGATAAAACATAGTAGCACCTAGAAAGGTTCCATTCCACATGCTGATACATTGACAGTGCTTAACATGGACAGGGAAATGGCGGAGCAACATTTGGCGAGGGTGTATTATTCAAAATAAATAAACATTTCATACAAGCACTTTGCATTTTTGGCAGCACACACTTTTAATCAACAAAAGTTGCATAACCATGATAGTAAACAAAGAATAACCAATTCGTCTGGAGATGTAATGAAATATCTAATTATTAGTGCTTATTCATTTGTTACATTTGTTACATTAATATAATTATTTATGACTAATTTGTAGTACTTGTTTTCTTAAACAATGGAAAAAATGTATCAAATGCTCTCCAGTGTAATTACACAAACTATAGGGCAGAAAATAGGACGCGTGACAATGAGTGACAGAAGAGTGGTTGAGAGAATAAAATCTCACCTTCCTGCAAAGCTGCAATTGGCAGGTTGTCAGCGCTCATATCATGGGTGGATGGGTTGCCATCTGGTGTAGGTAGACTTTGGTAGAGACTCTAAATCCTAATTATACATGAACACCTGGACTCTTGTGAGGAATCTTATATACTCCACTATTTACATCTACTGTGTATTATGCTAGAAGAGTTGTCTTTCATTGTTTACAGCATTTCTTCTCAGTCTTGTTCCTCGAGTAACTACCCCTGCAAATTTATAGTATTTCTCTGCTCTGATACACCCAACACACACTTTTGAAGTCAGGAACGTTTGAGCCTGGTGTAGTCTTGGGGTGCTATGGTTTTTAAAAAACTATACCTCATTGTTTTCTAGCCCTTTGGAGAATGGGTTAAAATGGGTTAAAAAGAGATTTTTTAACCCATGTTTGGACTTAGCAGCCTTTATTAAGTGTAGTATGGTATGCAAAGTTGAATGCATAGAAAATGTTGGCATGTTGATTTAAAATGTGAACTGCTAAAAATACAGTTAAATGTTTAAAAAAGTAATGATTATGTTTTCCCCTTTTGTCACAAAAAATGTACAAAATGAGGTATAGGATACAACTCTGTTTTCATTTTGTATCGGTTTCATGCATTTGTTGAACTGAAATTCAGGCTTTTTGTGCTGATGTAAAATAGGCCTCCCCATTTCAGGACATTTTCACTTTCAGCAGACACTCTCACTGTTTTACACTGGTAGCCCAATGTAACATTCGCAGTCTTTCTTGTAGGCTGCCTGGACAGGGAACCAAACCCCAGTCTCATGTGGGCAGAGTACTGAATTGAATTATGCGTTGAAATATTGCTTGCGGTTCCCATTTGGCTAATGAGGCATAATACGCTCATACTTGTGAGGCGTGTCGAGGCCAGGGGGTCACAAGAATACTATAGCTAACGTGTTCTTCGTGGAGCTGAGTGTGCATGAATTGCACATGAGGATGGTTTACATATATAATATATAAGCCATCGCTATCATTCTAACAATGCCAGATGATGTTTGGCCATTTCAAGGAGGCCGCTCATGGTGACCCTGTGAGTTTTCTCCAGACTGTGCTATAACAAAATGAATGGTGATGTTGCTGCAGCTACCCTCAGGCCTTCTTTCAACATACCTCACTTATCTAGATGTCCTATCCTCCAGCTCCAGATTGATTTGTTGGCACTGGTCCTGGTATGCATTTGTTGTGATGGTGCTAATTGTTTCTAATTGTGCTTAATCTCTGACTCTTTGCACCACCTGCTCTTTGGGGAAATGTCAAAGAGAACAGTTGCAGATGTGGAATTTTTCTACAGCACGTGTCCATGTGCTGTGTTTGTGTGTGTACATACATTTGTGTAGGCACTCTGTACTAAACATTAAAATTGAGCCATGCACGTCTGCATAATCGTACTCCATATATCCACCTCTGCTGTAAAATTTATGGCTGTCAAAAGCCCTGAGTGTATGAAAGTAACTCCATAACACACCCCAGTGTCATGCCAGTGGCAGGCATCATTTAGCAACCGACTCAGAGTTGAGTCTTTTTTTCCCTCGCCGTCTCTACTTCCTCTGACACAGAGATCAAAAAAACCATTCTGTTCACCACCCACATTCTATGCGCATGCGGTGAGTGTGTGTGTGTGTGTGTGTGTGCGTGTGTGTGTGTGTGTGTGTGTGTGTGTGTGTGTGTGTGTGTTGGATAAGGCCTGAGCTAGCTGTGAATAACTCAACTTGCACTAAGTGACTGACTGTGTGGGTACAGGGTCACACATTGATGCGCTTCAGCAGCCTGTAACAAAAGCAGAGAGGTGGCTTACGTGTGTGTGTGTGTATGTGTGTGTGTGTGTGTGTGTGTGTGTGTGTGTGTGTGTGTGTTTTCTTCCTACAGGAGTGTACAAATGACTGCTGCCATGCCAGTAACTGCACGCTGAAGGAAGACGCGCAGTGTGCCCACGGTGTCTGCTGTGAAGGCTGCAAGGTGTCCAACTGTCATAACTCTATTTATGTCTCTGTCTCTCCTTCCTCCTGGACCTTTCTCTTCCTCTGCTTCATATCCTTTTTCTGTTCTCGATCACTCTTGCCTGTCTCTTCAAGTCTCATTGTCTCTGTCTCGCTGTCACAGACATACACTCTTAAGATGAAGCATTGTCTCTGGTTTCCTTCTGTCATTTCCCACCCATTTCTCTCGTGAAACTGTCTCCTCCCCGTGCACTCTCTTTATTTCTAAGACTCAGAAATCACGCATTTTCCTTATGTACTGTGAGGTATTTCTATCAGAGAGGGTGCTTGAGCTCTTCACTCAATGATAGGTGGGCGTGGTGGGAGTTGGAAGTGAAATGTGATGTTATTAGGTTACATGATTTATTGCGCTAGCTGGTTCCTGATGGTGTAACCTGGTTCATGGTGACGTAATAAAAAACTTTGATTTATGATTAACTTTAAACGCCAGTTCTCTTCCACATGTGCATTACAGGCTACACACATGGAAGCAAGCAGTGATATTTTTTAAGATTGAAATGCATTTTACTGTTAAGTCAGCTTGCCAGCAACCAATTCAGTACATTAACTGAAATCTAGTTTATCCAAAGACCTGCATTTCTTTACTTTGCAATGTTGTATTATTCAGGGAACAGACTTGTCTGTTTCTGCTTATAACAGATCCATACTTTAAGCATTTTTAATTGTTTACCAACTCTTAATTTAACACATCTCAGTTCATCAAGCCTTCAGCACCGTCTGAATGTGAAAATCAGGTGGACGTGAGTTAAAAATAAAGTTTTCATGTGTATATTTACAGTGTTTGTGTTGCTTCCAAATTTTTGTCCTGTAGTGTACATCCCAGCTTTGATGAAAAGCAGCCAAATTTGTCATCAAACAAATCTTATAACTACATATCTGACCTTTTGCTCTCTGTAATCTCTCTCTCTCAGCTGAAGCAGGCAGGCACTATGTGCCGTGGTCCGGCCGGAGCATGTGATCTCCCAGAGTATTGCACTGGAGGGTCACCCTACTGCCCCTCTAACGTTTATCTGCTGGATGGCTCCTCCTGCCAGTATGGCAATGCCTACTGCTATAATGGCATGTGTCTTACTCACGAGCAACAGTGCCTGCAGCTCTGGGGCTACGGTGAGAACACACACTTAATGTACTACTCTTTATGTTTGTGAAGATTGTATCCATGATACATTAGTGGCCTGAGTTGTTTAATATCACAGGCTATCGTATTATGTCAGATTGTATAAATTTTTACTAAAACATATTTCACAATGGATGAGTTGAAATGGAGGTGGAAGCGTCATCATCCTTGATTTCATTGCGTGAAATGAGAACTTTTTTTTTCTAATGTTGTTTGGATGCTAAGCTAAATTATGAAAGTTGGGCAGGCCTACTTTAAGTTCCCTGGGTTCTGTTGTGCAGACAGCTGTGTGAATTGCTTAGCAGAAAGTCATTTCCTGAAATTTGAAACTGACTGGAGCATCCTGTCTCTCTGATGGCTGATTGAGTGAAGAGCTGATTTGGGATGGCTGTAGATGACGCAGCTGTCTGGGCATAAGGGTTTTGTTTACAAACATGAGAAAGATCTGAGGATTTAACTCATCAAGAATTCAGATTTGCAGTTTGTGATTTGGCTTCATTACATTCACATCAGTCCTTTTTGTCCGTTCTGTCTGGACAAACATAGCTTAGAAGCCAAATCCCTAAATCAATGCCTTCCAACAAAAATCCTCTCGAGAAGCACCACTTTACTGGGGTCTGTAATTGAACACTTTGGGGGGTTTTTCAGCCTTGCTGATCAAAGTTAAAGTTGCTGGTGATGGAACTTCTCCTCAGCTGGTTGTGGGATTCAGTCCAGTCAGGCTTTTAGTTAACGACACACAAATCAGAACAGACACGCACCGCTAGCCATAGAGTCGCCTCTCTGTAATTTGCTTAATGTGCGTGGCACATGACAGATATTTTCATATCAGCACATGCAGTATTAATGATGATACAAAAGCACTGGAGAGTAATGATGATAGAGTGACAAAATGTTAAGCACATGAATTTAAAATATCTCGCATCTGTGTAGATATCCTGTATTTTAGCATGGTTTAGGCCTTTTCAGTCAAACTAGGAATTTTTTTTAAGATGTAAGTGATGAAGGAATGCCTGAAATCACACCATTTCAACCCCCTTTAAACCCAAAGGGACTTCAATTGCTTGCTCTTATATGTACATCACTTACTTCATAGCATACCAATTATGAATCAGCTTCATAGCAGTTACCAAGTAATGCATAGTCTTTGCTGAATAATAAGCCAACAATTTCTTTCACAAACATCTGAATACTAATCCTTTTACTTGACCCCATCATAGGATAAAGGAGGCATGAACACTACTATTGTTTTTGACTTGTCCTTAATGCTGAAAACAAAGTCTCTGTAACTGGGTGGTACAGTTACCACCTGGTGGTACAAGCACTCAGGCCTTGCACAAGTATTAAAGGCCTCATAAATGCTCTCTAGCTTAACTAATTCTTGTGCCAAAAATATTAATAATATTAACATATGCCAGTTTGGTGCCCCGGATGCAATCTTTACACTAAGCCAATGTCTGTGGTAGATGATACCAAAAGACACCACACTTTGTTGTATACAGTCATTGTGTAAAAATAATAGACATAAAAAAGAATAAAAACTATGTACTCTGTATTTTTTCCTAGCTGAAAAACTCAGACATGTAATCATCATCGTAAGTGAAAAGAAAATCTAGAACATTTAACATGAACATCACTAAACATCTCTACTGTTATTGTACCCTAAATAAGTTGAATATGCTGCGACATACTGACTATGCCTTACTACCTTTGACCTATATGTTAAAAACTCCAGCTGTGTTACATCCTAAAGCTTATTTTTCAGCAACTCAATGGACAACACTGCAAAACTGGCTGAGTTATTCTTACCGTATGAAAGTGTGTAAAAAAGGTTTTGACTGCATACAGGCCCTGGCCTTTGAAGGGGTTATTAAGCATCTCTACTGAGTTACTGAGTGCGCATTTAAATTGATTTTGCAACAAAAGACTAACCCCTTAAAGGACTAGCAGGTTCACACTACTGTCACAAACACTGCTATAACATAAGAATAAGTCAGTCATATTGAATGCTTTCCACGTAGTCACTGAATAATGTGCCTTGTGAAGCCTTAGGATGTAATAAGCCCGGAATTACCATGGACAAATTCAGCACGTTCCCCTGAACATAGTCAAAAGAACAAAAAACCCAAAACACACTTAGAATAAAAGCCAGTGGGCAGTTTGGTATTACTGTTAGTGGAACGCATGCTTCAGATGCGTCTCATAGAAATTAGATTGAAAAATGCTGGAGTATTCCTTTGAGTAGGAGATCATAATAGTACCGCTGATTAAAGCTGAAAATGTGATTTATCCAGGTGCACGGCCTGCACATGACGCCTGTTTCCAGGACGTGAATGCAGCAGGAAACGCCTTTGGAAATTGCGGAAAGGATGTGCACGGCAACTACATGAAGTGTGAGAAAAGGTGAGAGAAATGCCTGTTTAAAAGAGGCATGCTGAGCAGGAGGAGAAGAGAAAGCTGATTATGAAGAAACTTTACAGATGAAAATATTCTTGCTAGTGTTGCTACTCATTTGAAACTAATCATTCCCCATTTTCAGGCAGATAAAGGAGAGAGGCTCTGTAAAATGGTGAAATTTGGCAAGTCAGTGTCAGGGACGTTAAAATTATCTCCTGCTGTTTGGCTGTTCATTGTGGATCTAAAGTGGAGGAATGAGGAGAAATATGAAATTTGGTCCTATGAAACCTTGTTGCTTTAACTCTTTCCCGCAGTGATGCCAAGTGTGGGAAGATTCAGTGTCACAGTGCTGCCAAGAAGCCAAAGGGCACCAACGCTGTGTCCATCGACACCACCATCCTCACAGACGGCATCAAGGTGAAGTGCCGTGGCACGTATGTGTACAGCACACAGGATGGACAGGGAGACCTACCAGATCCTGGTCTCGTCATGACTGGAACCAAGTGTGGAGAGGGCAAGGCAAGTACAGCAGGCTGATGCTGCGTTTACTTTATGAGTTTGTCAGTGGAACAGCGACTGAATATTTTGCCATAGCTAGCAAAAACATCAAATGTTGAGAAAAATTAGATGTATTGAAACACGTTATAGGATGGTATTGTGGATAGCGCTGTAGTCCCACACACGGAACATCCAAGGATCTTCATCCTGGCAGGAACGGCCTCACTATAGGCTGTGTGTAATGCTATCACAATGGCAGGCCCGGTGTCAGGAGGTTAAACTAAGCTTCCTGTGTAACAGTGTAATAGATTAGTTACTCAGGAGAGAAGGAGAGCTTAGGAGAGAAGGCATTCAAAATGATGTACCATACATTTCTCTTGTTTTATTTTCCTTTTGTAGTTTTACTTTTTTCTCTGTGATCTCTGTGTATTTTGATTGCAGCCCTAATAATTTAGTTCTTGCACTGGGCCTGCGCCATGGCAACATTTACACGGCTGTATGCTGCCATTGACAGTGTAGCGTCTTTGCTTGCCTCAGTTTTGTCGTGAGGCACAGATTGTGTTTTTCTGCAAACACAGCATACCTCTCAAAAATATCACTTCTTAGCTCATTTTTCCACTAATTAATGGAATTAGCGTAAATTCCTGACATATTGCAAGTCTCTCAAAATAAAAGAGCTAATCTTGGTTTAAAATTTAATTGAATGGGAATCCTGATGTGCAGAATTGGAAATTACACCATATTTAATACATTAGTCACTGACGGTGAAATTACAGCAAGATGATGTTAAATTAGACTAAAAAAGATTCAAGTATCTTGTCACTGGTTAAGATATAATTTTTCATTTTTTACTTTTGATACTGGGTAAACAATCCTGTCAGTCAGTGACTAAAGCTGAAAGTCTGAATGTTGAACGCTGTTTTTAATCGTTCCAGGTTTGCAAAGATCGCCGGTGCCAAAACGCCTCTTTCACTGAGCTAGAGGCCTGTATAGGCCGCTGCAATGGACATGGGGTAAGAACTTATGCTTGGATGTCAGTCCCAAATAACGTTTTTATAAATGCTCTATTCTTTTATGATAGCAGTCTAAACTAAATGAAACTTAAACTCACCAACATTACAGCCGTAAACTTTAGTATTCTCTCTCTCGCTCTTTTTCTAAGCTCTTCTTAACCCTGACTGAGTCAGGCCAAATTTCACACCTCTAAATCCTTTAATACCACCCCCTGGGTCGCTCAGATTTCTGCTTCTGCTGGCACTCCTAAACATGAGCATTTTCTTATATCAGCCAAGCTGTGGCTAAGTTGTTGTGTGTGTGTTTTTGGTCAAATGGCCCTAAACAGCCTTCAAGCAGCATAAACACCCAACTCTGTCTCCTATAATCCTTTTGCCTTTTCTCTCTTTCTCCCTTTTTTCTTCCTTTCTCTCATTATTTATTTGTCGCTTGTTTACTCTGTCGGGTTTTGAAAGGGCAGCCAAACAGGAATGGGCTTTGAGGGTGGATTAGTGACTCAAAAGCCCTTTTTTATTATTCATTTGCATTATCATTTGATTCCTATTGATCCCGTGGCTTAGGAGCAGGTGTGAATCGCCAGCAAAGTATGCAGCACTATTACAAGGCTACCTCAGGCTTCTGCTTTTCTCTGTGTAGGCCTCAGGATTGTAGCTTATACTAGGCATGAAAAGAATTCTATATATGAAATACTCCATTTAGAGGGAAAAGAAATGGTCTGTAGGTGTGTGCCATCAAAAAGAACATTGGCAGTAATAAAAGCAGTGTATTTGGATATTGTAGATTGAAATTGACTGGGCAACAAAAAGCTGTTTCAATAGTACATTTATTACAGTAACAGGAATAATTCTCATTTCTTGAAGAAAGCGACCATGCCTTTGCAGAGAAGAAGAAAATTCCCTGAACGGATTTGGCCTTGCTCAACACGTAGTAACACAGAGAACAGAAGCAGAAGTCAGATGAAAGTCATGCTCAGATCAGACTGAAGGTGATTTCTATTAGTCCTTACTCACTGTAATGTGCTGGTTTCTGTGCAGGTGTGTAACAGTAATGGGAATTGCCACTGTAACCGTGGCTGGGCGCCACCCTATTGTGACAAACCTGGGCTGGGAGGCAGTGTGGACAGTGGACCGGTGCAGTACGACAGTGAGCTTCACCTTCAATTTCTCAGCCATTCTCCACTTATTCTCAGTTTCGTCCCACGCCACTGAAAGATTTATATCACTATGATTTTATCTCTTATTTTTTTGCTTTCCAGCCTCCCATCTCTTTCTCCCTTTCTCTCTATTTCTCTCTCTCTCTCTCTCTCTCTCTCTCTCTCTCCCTCACACTCACCTTTTATCAGAATGTCACCTTCGCCATTAATCTCCATCCTTCTCGTTTTTTAGCTGAATTCAAGGTGATGATGGCTTTGCCGTTTTTGCTATATTTCAAACTCGCTTTTCAGATGATAAAAATCTCCCTGGAATTTATAATACAGCCTCACAGTTCTATATAGTGCTTGCCTGCGGACTGTTATTTTTATATTTAGAGGGCAGCGCGTCACAGTGAAAGTGGTATTTATGTCTGTCTGAATAGTCTCTCCCTGTGTTTGCTGTGTGAACTCAGGTCAGGTGGGGCTGGTGGTGGGCCTGCTCTTTGCTTTTCTGGTGTTGCTGCCTGCGGTACTCATAGCCTTTTACTGCATCAAGATCAAGACCTCCTATTACCACAAGTGGCTGTCACAGAGAGAGAAGAACAAGGCTAACAGGTATTACAGCCAGCAGGGCTACAAAAGTGGTTTTGTAACAAAAAAATGCAGGAAAACAACAATTTTGATCAATCAAATTTATAACAGATTTAAGTGAAGAGTCTGTCTGTCTCCAAGACAGACAGGCCAAAAAGGAAAGCCACAAGAGTCAATTACATTGACGCATAAATATTTCAGGATTCTGGAGAAGATTTAGTAGATACTCTACCAAATAATGTTGACAAATCTGAAAAAAAGCTCATTGTACAGCAAATTGGAAGAGGTCAGTTACCACTGAAAGAATTCTGCTCAATTTCTCTTTTATCAAATGTCAATAAGTTAGGCTTAAAATCATTCAGTTCAGACCACAGCCTTACACTGCAAGAAAATTACCAGACATGCAAGAAAAAGCTTAGGAACAACAGAAATCATTCCTGATGTACACTGGATAATTAAAAAAAACCTTTAAAACACAAGCCAATATCTCATTGATCTAATGAGGAACCTCAACACTGATTAACAAGCCACCGTCATGACAACAAAATGGACAAACAAACTGGCTTCACCCCACAAAGGAGGTAGACAAGGCTGCATACTATCACTATACTGGTTCAACCTGTAAACTGAACATACTGTAAAAGAAGCAGGACTGGAGGAAGATGATAAAGGATTTAAAATTGGTGGAAGAAGCATCACAACTGTGAACAACATGACACTCAACTTTGGTGTTGGCAAAGATGTTTGAGTACCATGGATAGCAGAGAAAAAAAGGATTCTTGAAGCTCTTATTTGGTACTTAAGAAGAACCAGTTCATTGGAAAATTTTGGACAGATAACCTTGGGTCAGTTGAGGTAAAAGAGGAGGAGGACTAGCAGACAATCAGGAATCATAAAGCTATAAAGAAGCCTGAAGACCCAAACAGAAGGTGAGATATTCTCAAGAAACACTGTTCTTGTGGTCACTGGAAGTTGGAATTGACTCGACGGCACTTAATGTAATTAATGTCATAAAACACTTTTTTGGACCAGAATTTATATGAATCTTTATTTGCAGTAGGCCTCATCTTGGCTACACAGCTGAGTATTCAGAAAGATCAGCAGCAAAAAAGTTACTGAGATGTTAGGAGAGGAGTCTTGTCCCGAGAGACCATAAACCTGGTGAATGGGTTGTTAACCCTGAGAACTTGTAGTCATAGCCAGCAATAACAAAGGCATTGTGTAATTCGATATTGAGTATTTCTCACGCATAACTCTTTGAAACAAGCAGAAAAATTCCATCGCAAGTGTAAGGTCAGCTGATACTATGTTAGTGTAAGTAGAAGAGAAAAAAACATTTTACGTTGTTTTTGTTTTTATACCATATAACAACAAACTAGTAAATCAAATATAAATGTTATTTGCAAAGTAACCCACTATTGTCATGTCGGGCTCCCTGAAATGACGCACTGCAGAACCAGCGTTAGAAAACACAAAGTCTCTTTATTGAAAGTC
>JBBPCZ010000012.1:10883117-10914495 GCA_037974445.1 Brycinus macrolepidotus
GACGTCATCACTGCGTGTCCAGGGCTGCACGTGGTTAAAACTCAGGCGACAGACTCGGGAGGGGGCGTGACCGAGGCAGACCAGACGTGACAACTATGTAATTTATTATATTATATTTGAATAATATAATATAATAAAATAAAACCAGTAATTCTGGACCCCCAAGCATAAGATCCCTAAAAAGGCAGCCTGAGATTGGCTCAGAGTTTTTTCTGCGATACTGAAATCATAAAACATGTTCCAGTAGACATTTTTATTAAGATTCATAGGCATCAGTTCAATCCAGTGTGGTCTTCCTCTGGTCCACTTGCTGTCTGTATGTAATTAAAGAACCCAAGTCATGGAAAGTCACATTTTCTTGCTGTTAAAGTTACAGAATGTGCTCTTCCCTCTCTGGTCTGTATGTTCTATACATGGTAAGTAAGCTGCAAAAACTATCTGTTTTAAAGTCACGATTTTGGTGATGTCTCGCATCCAACTATTCAACTGACAGCGGATTAGCCCTGTCCATTTATACTGAAGTTATAGGGAGTGTTTTCGGAAGGCATACTTTTTCAATGAGCCACAAAACAGGGCAGCCAGTCAGAACAGAGGTCATTTACATTAATCAGCATTGAAGGCCCAGTAACAAAAACAGTTTATTTAAACCTGTTTAAAGAAAGGTTAAAAAAGGTCATGTAAAAATATCTTACGACCATTTTTGATTCCATAAATAGATTTTAAGAGGTTAACGTATTACATAAGCACTACATTAAGCAGGGCTTTTGAAGGTAGAGTACAAGGAGCCAGTTTAATTCTAAGAAATAAAGAAACTGGTCATGGAAAAATTAAGTGCGACTGTTTTTAATGTATAAAACCACATATGTGGCAAAAGCGGACCTTGGGGAAAGAAACAAAACCTAAGACAAATGTAGGATATGAGCCCTTTAAAGATATTCTTCATATTTCAGTGAGAAGAATTGTCGTTTTTTCAGTTACATCCGGACACACGACCTCAGTCTTTAGTTTATGAATATAATACACTCTCTGACTCAAATAGGCTCGGTATATGCTGCTTTTATGGTATAGGTGCTAGTTCAGAGCTTCAAAGAGGACATGCTCAGTTTCCTGGAAGGTATTTGAGTCACTGATTTTCACAGATCAGTGAGAGTTTAATTTATGTTTGGAAAAAAATTAGTTACAATTCACCAACATTTCTCTATTGAGAGAAATGGACTGAATGCCCTTCGTAAGTCCTTTTTTCTGTCATATAACTGTGTGTTTGTGTGTGTGTGTGTGTGTGTGTGTGTATGTGTATGGCTTCTTACCTCAGTAGACATGAGAGCTCCATAGAAAAGGGGAAGAATGGACACTTAAACCCAGCTTTCCATCTGAAGGTGGTGGGACCCTCCAACAAAAGCACCTGTCTAAAGGTACAGAGCAGTAACACCAGATAGCACAATGCAATTTAACATTTTTATGGTTGCTGGTCAGCTGGTCTGCCAGACAGCTATATGTTGGTGTCATTTGTCCAATTACTGTGCAGTTGTCCAAGGCAAATAATGTTAAGAAACCATAGCTACCTTATCTTCATAACTCCAGTACAAAACTAATGAAGAAATTTCAGACACGTGACTTCATTTGGCGTAAACTGGAATATAAACTGGATTATTTAGTTGAAATATTCCTTTAAACCACTGTAATGATCATGCATATTTTGGAGTGACTGATTATTCGGTTTTTTCCTCTGTAGCTACCTCACACCAGTAAGGAGGCTCTCCCACTCCAACCCGGCCTCGCCTCGAACGGCACTCAGCCAGTCAACATTGTCCGTCCCCTTCGTCCCGCCCCCTCTCCACACCTTCGCGACGTCAAAGTGCCTCGGCCTCCCCCTCTCATAAGCAAACCTCTGGAGGCAGCCAAGCCCACCCCTGCCGCTCCCAAACTCAGCCCACCCAAGAAACCCCTGCCTCTCAACCCCACACGCAACCCAGTGGTAAGAGCATAATCCTCACAGTTCGTCCTTTCATTTGTTCAGACAGATTTACCAAGAAGATCTTCCTTTTTAAAGAAAAACCCTACTGGCTAGTGTTCAACAAGTGACCTTAAGGTTTTCAGCTCCAGGCCTTGACCTGCGCTATGAAGTCTTTTCTTTTACCTGTTTTAACATATCCATTTTCTCTGCTAACCTTCAGGACCTTTCTGACAAAACGCCCTTCTGAGACAGATTTCTTCCAATGTTCCTACTTTCACAGTGCTTTGGTCCTTAGCAAAGGTCAGGGTTTTGTAGTTGTTTGTAGTTTGTTAAAGACTGTATTTGCGTCAGATCTGAATGGTCATGAAAGCTAGAGACGACAGATGATGCTGATATCTGTGATGGAAGCTATTTCCATGCAAGGTTACATTAGGATGCATTTGTTTGGGTCACACTGGATTTTGTGAGGACTTGTTTTAACTGTTGTAATACAAAAGCATTCTTGGACAAGCTTTACCTACCATTGGGAAAAATTGCATTGAACCTAATTAGAAATTGAAGTGCACTTGTGTTTTGTCAAAATACCTGTTGTGTATCAATTTCAAATTATTTTTATTCTTTGTATGTTCGTGAAGGGTCACCCTGTGGATGAGTAAAATGTAGTTTTTTTGTTTGTTATGCAGTGAAGACAAGGAATAAACACCTAATAAAAGAGATATGAAGAAATTGTATCTATTATACTGTAATTATATTACTCAAAGAAATTTGCACACAACATTTCCCCATCAGCAGATTTGGATGGTGCTCAGGTCAAATGATCTGATTACTTTTTTAGGGACATGTCACTGATCAGATATCCATAATTGGATACTGGTGGGAAACAGGATTAGCGTCTAAACACTGATCTTGACTCATGTCCGCCTGATAATACACAATAGGGTCAGTCTGCATGCTGCAGACTGGTGCCCTGTCTTTGAGTCCATATAAGGAATATGAGTCCATAAATGGACATGCGGGCATTTAGCCTAGGATATGAGTGGAAAAGGAAGAAAATCTGTTCAGCACTGATCTAATTATTCTATGACTTTAGTAGCTAGTAACTCTATACTGCTAAAGCTGAAAAAGCTGAAAAACTGCTGAGTCTGCAGTTAGCATGTTAGTTACAATAGAGATTAGGAAAGCACTCAGGTTAAATGGCATGGAAATGGAATAAGGTTTGCAGGCTTCAAATTCTGCAACATTTTGCAAGCTTTAAATATTCTTTGGTACTTCCAAAGAAGTACTCAAATACTTATTCTCAAAATATTCCTTAAAATCTAACAACAGTTTTAAATATTTTGTTTACTGGTCTTCAAAATATATGCAATAGGCAGCAACATGGACATAATAATCCGATCAGAAAACCAGATTTTGGCATTCATTTGTTCAACATGTTGGCAAGTATTTGAATTTGAGAATCTGAGATTGAGAAAACTATAGGAACATAATTATACATGATGAAAGTTGTATGAAATCAGAGTTTGGGTGTACAGGCACTGGAAAACCTGATTACTGAGCTAAAATCCAGGTCTCTCTTTTTGATCCAATAATGGTGTTTGAATTTGAATAATCACATACAACCTCTTACTCTTACTGGCACTTTTCTTGTTGTCCGATCATTTATAATGCTCCCACATATGTGACTCTTTGCTGCTTTAGTTTTAATTGCTGTGTGAAAAGTAGTGCAATATTTTTGCCCTCTGAGGCAAGGTGATGTCGATGTCTAAACTGAACCAGCTATAACTGATTTATTTGTTTTGATTTTTACCGTAAACTAACAATTAATGCCCTTTAAAAAATCTGAAGAACATTAAAAAAACAGGCTATACATTTGAGCTTCAGAATACTAAATATAGATTTGAATACCAGTGTAATAAAAACTACTTCAGTATTTAAAACATCTGGGTTTGTAGTCTTGTAAACAGAGTTACCGTCGTAACCAGCCTCCACATTATTTCAAAAATACATTATAAAAGTACTGGTATTAAAATCAGTATCAGCACAGAACACATTGCATGAAGTCATCACTAGTTTTGTATTTTACTGTTTATTGATTGGAGGAGATATTTTGCTACAGTTCTGTCTTAATCTCTTAACCTTTCTTTCTTTCTTTCTATCTATCTACCTACCTCTCTCTCTCTCTCTCTCTCTCTCTCTCTCTCTCTCTCTTTATATATATAATTCTTCAGATTGCATCAGAGCTACATCCGAAGCCTTCTCCTGCGCCTCCTCGGAGGCCTCTCCCTGTGAGCCCCAATCGAGGTGGCCAAGTCAAACCCTCCAGTGGGGGGCTGCTGGTGATGATGCCCCCTGCTGTGGGCCCCAAGCCTGTGGCCAAGGTGACCGCCATCCCTCCTCTCAAAGCACTCAGGTGAGAAAGCCCCAGTGCATGACTCTTAATGGATGTCTCAAGTATTTCAGTAATGAATGTGTCATTTATGTCATGCGAAAATAAAAGTCCTTCACCTGAGCCCTAACCGACTAGACACATAATCAGATAATGCATATGACATGAATGTCCTATGAGCCTCCAGTACTTATCATAGATGAAGGACTGTACAAAAACAGTTTTGTCCTTCTTTTATCATTTGTCAAGGGCCTTCAAAGTGGACAGGAGTCCATTCGCAGTGCTGCTACAGAATAACACTGGTCAGGCATAGATAACTCCACAGCCTCTGCCCCGGTGAATGCTTTTTAAAAGAGACGGCATTTGACAATCTTCACATCAACTTCACTCTGTCTGCTATCTTCTCAGCACAAAAGCATCCAGCCTAAAGAGAAAAGAAATGGCAGCACCTTAGTTCTAGCCTTATATCAGCTGACCTCTGACCTTCCACACTCACATCAAAAAAGCCCTCGGAGATCAGAGTTGCCACAGCAAATAGAGCTTAAGCTTACAGATAAGACTGCTTTTTACGCCTCTCCTTAGATATCCGAGTCTCTGTGTGGAAGCTGCCCTTTTATGCAGACGAAGTAGCAGCCTCTACTATCTGCATGCACATCTCTTGCGCTGGAAAAGAAAGAGAAAAGCTTGGGAGGTGGTGCTTCCACCAACATTGTACAATAAAGTATGGATTACACTGGGAGGCTGCAGCAGCTATTAGTCACTGGGGCCACTATGAGTCCAAAGAATCAGACACGCATCGTGAGAGCTGGATTTTATTTCAGTGAGCTTAGCGGGGTGTCCATCTTGTTTTTTTGGATTTTGTGTATGTGGCAGCGAGTGTGTGAGTACACACAATAGGCAATTATTTTGCTTCTCTGTACATGAGCATGAACAGGACTGGAATGGAAAAGAAGGGCTCAGCCGAGTTTAGACAGAGTCAAGGTTAGTATCGGAGACACGCACAATAATAATGTCCTTCACCAATGCAGTGCATTATGAAGCGAAAGGACAGCAGAAATTGTAGACAAAGGGTCGAGCTCTTGTATGGATCTTTAAGTAGGTTTTAAAGAAATTACAGGGACTATGTTTTTTTCAATCAGCTTCTATATAATGACTTTTAGGCCTGTTTGCTCACAATTAATTGACATAAATAATTGCAATTAGCAATTTAATTGAATTCTTTTTATGTGCATATTATGCCACTATAGAAATACATGGCTTAAGGGGTTAAATTGGCTGATAAGAATAAGAATAAGAAAGAACTTTATTTATCCCGAGGGAAATTCTTTTGTCATAAACTGGCAAGTTGACTTTCTAGTTGTTGATACTTGGTAGTCCCAAACTGATGAAAGACTCTGTTTAAACTGATAGGCTTTTTAATGCTTTTGTAAGACCCATAATGTGTCTCAATAAATGCGTTTTCTGCTTTCTTTTATTTGCATGTGTTTGCCTCAAGCCAGTGGATGAAAAAGCACCTAATTTCCATTGTTGTTTGTTGTGCCATAAATATAAGATGAAAGCTAACAACTAGAAAATAACTGTGATCAGCTTAAATATTGTGATAAGTCAACTGTGTAATAATTGAGACAGATCTAATTACAAGAAACATAAGATTTGGTTTTATGTATGATGTTTAATCAAACACTGTAATGAGGATGCTTTTAAGAAACCAGTGTATTGTTTTAATTGATGTTTTTTTCTTTCTCTTTTAGACCTGTTCCAGGACCCAAACCAAACACAGTCTCACAGTCACCTTTTCGAAAATGACCTTTGTAGAAGCAACTGTAAAATACAGCAGCCAGCCTTTTTTGCACTATATAAAGGCCTTTGTTTGGAGACTGAATCCGGTACTAGTTTGGAAGAGCGGGGAACGAAAGAGTACGGTGCTAAGGCCGGAACTACCCAGGCCTCACTTATTTAAGCCAGAGTACAATCCAGCCCAACATAAGAGGAGACGCGGTTTTGCATGGATTAATATGCAGACTTAGACAAGATGCTTCTGGTGGGCCGTCACGTTGCCAAAACCTTGATTTTTTGTTTGTTGTGTTTTGTTTTTTTACTTTACAGTTTCTTGTTCAGAGTGTTTACTGTTTGTCATTGTCTTGTTTACATTTTTTTTAATTAATTGTATGTCATCTGCCAAAGATGCTGTTCAATTTGTTGAATTAATTTGTTCTTTGCTGTATTTGTTATATGAAATGCTCCATTACAAGTTTTTGCTAAAAATAGTGCTGCTGTGTATTTTTTATGATGATGTATTTATAGACCAACAAGAGGGACAGACTAATGATCCTTCTCTGTGAAAAACTAGACCCATATCTATAAAAATGAATAATACAGATTAACAGCTTCATTTCAAAGTACCTTTGCTGGAAGAATTCATGAGTGTGTTTCGTATAAACATTTAATGACAGAATTCAGAAACTGCCCAATGGCTTCTTTGTTTTGAGGGAAGCACATCAAAATGACAATCTATGGTAACAAACCACATGCTACAGCTGCAGCAGACCAAGATAAGGTTGAAAGACGCTGGAGTCGTTCTTTAAGTAACAGAGGGAATGCTGAACTTGTACCCGATAGCAGTGGTGAATCGTTCAGACCACATGTTCGCAGTAGAAACACTAGACAGCCAGGCATGCTGTGGCAAACAGAGCCACGGCCCCTTTCTTGAGGCAGGAGGCAGGAGACCTGCAGCTGGTCCAGCTTCACAGAACAAAACAGAGCGTGAACAAGGGCCAGAGCACAAGGGGCACATCAGAAGGAGCTGAATGCTGCACAAACTCACTCTAGCCAAGCTTTTCTCTCTATAATGGATTCCGGCGAACGGAAAATGAAATCTCTACAAGCTTCCATCTCCTCTCTCTGGAGAGTAATGTGTTTGGAGAGCACGAGGCTTCAGAGTGGTCTGGCGGGGGAGCTGGATTTATTGACGCAGACGTTTTCCAAGCCATTACCGAGACGCCCCAACAGCCCTGAAGGCAGGACCCACTGCGTTGGTGATGTGATCTAAATGAAATATGGGCTGTTTTCCAAGATGCGGGATACTAATCGTAAGGTCTGGCTCTCGAGTGCGGTACAGCAATGGATGTGTGATAACAATCTTTTCATAAAAAGAGAGTGGACGGCGAGAGTGGACACTTGCCAGGCACAACTGTAAGGCTATTTAAAAGGTGAAACCATGTACCGAAACTCAGCAGTGCATAAAATTTGGCAACACTTCATTTGAATGGTCCACTGTAGATGCTAAGAAGGTGCTCAGCTTGCCTTTAACTAATGTTCAACTAAATGTTAAATGTAACTGAACCTTAAGTTGAGAAGAAAATATTTTATTCAGTCTAATCTTAAACCTATCCTTAACCCAGAAATCAAATCCTAAACCAAAATTTAACGTTAATACTGTTGATAGTACACAGAGTTTCATCCGATAATTTGTTACCAGTTAAAGCATCTGTAGAAAATCTATAGAGGCCATCAACATAAAGTATGACCCAAAATTTTGACCTACCCACAGCAAAATAGCTGTAAATTAGTGGTGAGTTTTGTTGTTCATGTGTGTGATGTGGGTGTTAGTAAGTATTGTATAATTTATACTGACCCTCTTCAGTGATTCACAGGAGCAAATCTGGACACATTTTTAACATAAAAACTAAAATGAACCAGAGAGCAATAAAACAGCAAATCAGTTATTTTAGAAAATCATTATATGGTCATTACAGTTATTAAATAAGACAACAGCCCCTTACCCAAAGTGTAGCTGATCTCCCAGGATGTCATGGGGGTCTTCAGTTTGCTTCTAAACTTGTGCACTACATGTACGAGTCTAATGTCTCAGCAATTAGAATTTGAACTGCCTGCCTTGAGTTGTTCACTTTATTTTGTGGTTTCTGACACCACTACCCCTACCCTTATAAAGGGTTTACAATTAGTTTATGAATGGATATTAATGAGGTCATAAGCAACTTAGAAATAAATCATTAATAAGCAGTTGTAACACAAATGGCAGCAGCTGTTAAGGAGAAGGCAAAGTAAGATCAGTAACCTGCCAGATCTGATTTTTAACCGTATAGATTAATGAGGGTTTTGCTGGACAATAAGCTGTTCTATGTTACCCTTTGTATTTCCATGTTATAACTGCTTAGTAATGAATCTCAAGAAGCTTTTACTGAATTAATGACCATCAATAAACTAATATTTTAAAACACTTATAAATCCTGTAATGTGATACTCTGTTATCTATACAAACGGACAAAACTCATGGTTGAAGATGGCTGTTACTGCTGATTTTACCTTTTATCTGTTCTTTAAGATAACAGTGTGATCTGTGGTAGAAGCCAATCAAGAAATACCATTTTTGTCTAATAAGCAACTTATGGTTTGCTGGAATTGAGGGATGATTAGTCATGCAGTGTACACAGAACTAATAGGAGAGGTAAGATTCCATTATTTGTTAGCTATATTAGCCTTGTAGCTCTAGAGTAAAAGAAACTAACTCTAGACCCAAAACAGGTCTTGACTGATCTGCTACATCTGAGGTAAGGGGCAATTGGTGTAAATTAGATTTTTGTTCAAAACCCTTGTTTTAAGAGAGGACAGTTATTGCTTAACTTTAATTTGCGAGGTATTTTCGCAGCTTTTTAGCCATGGGTCTTTTACTCGCTAGTGTTCTGACACTGAAAACACTAGTGGCCTATTAAGTGCACCCATAAATTAGATTTAGTGGGCCTGAAAAGAAGAGAAGGAAAAGCTTACTGACTGTAGGCCGACACATGTGCTCTACAAGGGAGTTAAACAAGGTGGGCAATAACTATTACTTATCCTAACCAGGGTCCGAGAGGATGCCGGAGCCTATCGCAGCACTCATAGGGTGAAAGGCAGAGGAACACCCTGGACAGCTCACCAACCATCACAGTATACACACAGACAAACACATTCATGCATATACACACACCTAGGGGCAACTTAGCATCTCCAGTTTACCCACACGGACCCGGGGGAACATGCAAACTATACACAGAAAAGACCCTCAGGTCCCTCGGCCAGGAATCGAACCCAGAACCTTCTCGCTGTGAGGCGAGTGGGAAGAAACTAGTTACATTTATTCAGTTACACATAGTCAAGTAAATCTTGATGGATTTGTACTTTCAGATTATAATACTTTTACTTCTACTGAAGTATATTTGAGAGGAAAAGAATCTATTTTTTGCTCTATTACATTTTAGTCAAGTATACACAGTTTTTTTACGTTGAATTTTTTTATAATCTGTGGTGCTCTTTAATTGGGCACCCAAATGGTTGATTGTTTCATTTTAGCCCAAGAGGGAAGAGAGAAGAATAGCACACAACACACTTCAAAACTGAAAGATGCTGAATGCTGTTCTGCTGCAGTTCTATAAGGTTCTCTGCACTTACGTAGCTTTTTGACCTTATGTTCTTGTGCTTCTACTCATGCCATGTTTTGGAAAGCTACTTTGAGTCATTAATTCACAGGACTAGTAACATTTTTACTTGAGTATGCTACTCTTCCCACCCTCTACCCACCTCTGCAAACAAGCAAGCGAGCCAGCTTCTGCACAGTGAGTGTGTGGTCCTCCTTGGCGCTCAGTTAAGGCACATATTCTACCAATTCCTTCAGTGCTTGGCTTTCTGTGGCCACACAAGGCTGAATTACCTGCAAGACTTATTCCAACACTGGTTACTGGTGATAGTCTCTCTCCCCACAGCTCAGTTTAGTCTTCTGTGTATAAGGACTTGGTTCTGCTTCCTCAAAAGGACAGGCACCTCACTTTATCCGAGCTTAAGGCTTTAAGTAAGTCAGGCCTAAAATTGCCTCCTCGTTTTCCTTAACTTCGGCCTACAGAATCCTTTTATTGTTTGCAATAAGAGGAAAGTTTTACTGGGAAATTTTTTACAGCACACTTTTACAGCATATTTTTTTTCCTGGGCTGTGTGGAGCTTGTCTCAGCACTGATCTGGGACTGGTGTCACCCATTACAAATGAAACTGCCAAGAAGACGAAAGGTGGTTGTAAAAGGGCAGTCCTGTAGCAGCGCTGTGTTTTCAGACAAGTGTGTAGCTGAAGCTGTTCTTATTGTGCTATTATGTTCGGCTTCCTGCGGGATGTTTTGATAGAAGGTGGGCAGCTGGATGGGAAGAAGAGTGGCCCAGAGAAACATAAAGAAAAGTGAAGTAGGACTCCAACTGGAAATTGGAATATATTGCAATATATTACAAATATCTAGTTTTTAGTTTTTTTTAGTTATTATTATTAATAGTAGTAGTAGTAGTATTAATCATATTTATTTATTTATTTATTTATTTATTTATTTTACACCATTTAAAGATGCTGTCTTTTACCAGTGGAGACCAGCAGAGTTCCAAAGTAATTATGAATAAAATTGTACACTGAAGTTAAGTAACTTTTTCCTTCTCCTATATAGTTGAAACAGTTTTTGTGTTGTACTTCATAAAGATACTATTTCTCTCTCTCTCTCTCCACATCTCTTGTATCTGTCCCTCTCTCGTTTCCCCCACTTCATCATCGTACAAGTTTAAATAGTTGAGAAAAATGACTTCATCAAAGCCAGTTTAGGAAATTATCGCTCATATACACTGTACACCTTTCTTACCCAGTAGCAAGACCTGAGAGTGAAATGGTACTCAATCTGCATCCCTCTCATGCATGTAAAGACACAAAAAACTACATACGTATATCAAATGACCAGCTGGGTCCCAGCATGTGCACATCAGCAATTCACACTCACTTTCTCCATAGTCTTTTAAAGGGGCCAGATTCTACATTCTGCGTTTCTTGTATTTTATGTACCTTATGACATTTAAATTGTTGTATGCATAAAATCATAATGTAAATTGCATGGATAAGGTGGGCAAAATGGCAGAAATATGACATCACAATACTAGGCATTTGTTTAATACATGATATGTATGACATATTTTATTGTACACATTTCATTTTTTGTTTTTTCTTTTTTAAAGGTTTTGAAGTTGGAACAGAAAAATAAAATAGTACACTGCACTGAATCCAATTAAACATTTACAATTAAAATGTTAAAAACAACCTTTAATTATGCTTTCTTTGTAATAACACATGCAGTTGGTCAGTGTTATTTAAGATATCATGATATGCTTAGAAAATTATATTGTGATATAATCTGTGTGTGCAATAAGAACAATGTAACCTACTCCTATTGTATGGCCCAGGCAGCAATTGGCGTATTTTGAAACTTTCACACAGAGCAAACTCTCCTTTTTAAAAATAGTTTTCATTACCATGGGCCTTTCAAGGAATGTTAATGGCAGCATTTCATTAAAAATTTTTCTTCACACATTTATTATCTCCAGGATCTGTCCCCAAAAGCTCAAGCAGCCATAAAACATCTCAAGGATGCTGAACTAAAATTTCCAAAAAAAGAATCCCAGTCTGAAGCATCTATTTTAGAATATGTTGAGAAGGTCAATGCCATATACTCTACAGTGTTAAAAAAAACACTCTGCCCTAACAGCCCGATTCTAAATATAGCCTTCTATTCTTTTTTTTGTAGTGCACAAATTGAACATCTTAACCTCTCCAAGTGTTGTCACTAGCATTCGACACTTTGAATTGCAGGCTCTTGAAAAGCTTGTGTTGATTTGCGGCGTTACTGATTCTGCTTCGCCTCGCCTCACTTCTTTTCATAAGGCACAATAAAATTCCTCTGACAGCGAGTGTCTGGTGAACATTGGAGCTCAGGGTAAAACAGAAAATCTCCTGTCAGCAGAAAACTCTCATCATCCCCAAACTGACGAGCACCTTTGCTGCATTCAGTTTTTCTTTTCTCTTTTTTTTTTTTTTATTCAGTGGAAATAAAACTTGTGAAGTGGAGGGGCCATTTCCAGAGCTCTCTGCTGACCTTGCAGATCTAACCCAGCTCTGTGCATTGTATTGTATTGGTTTTAATTAAATTCAGTTCCCCGTTTTCTCCAGCTGCCCCACAGTCGATGTCTCCGGAGCTGGTGGGAGATGGGGTGTGATTAATTACCGAAAAAGAGAGAGAGCAAGAGAGAGTGAGAGAGAGAGAGAGTGGAGGTGCTAAGCCAGGTGCCACAGGAGCTCGGGATGGAGCGAGACACAAAGTCAGCAGGCAATGTGGTGGAAAATCAAAGAGGAATAATGCTTCCTCTTCTCCTTCGTTTACTCACACTCTCTGTGTTTAAGAACCACGGACTTTTCTTTGCCGTGGCAAAGCCGGCTTATTTCAAATCCATCAGAAGATTGGGGAAGATAGGGGAAATTACTTTGATGTGCCCTTTTAGCAGGTTAGCTCCACTTTATTCAAATATCACAAGGATCTGGTGAACAGATTAAAGTGTGCATGGGCTGCCACTTTTTGACAGTGCTGTGCTGATAGAAAATCATTTGATTAAAACTTGCGGGGCAAATAAAATGAATGAACAATGCTGAGATGGGATTTGATGACTTTTACTCAGGTATGGGAGCACTCAACAATAAAAGTGCTAAAAAGAGGTATTTGGAGGGATGCCACAGAAGAATCACTTTTGGCTCCCCAAGGAACCTTCTCATGGATTATTCTTTGAAGAATATGTAAGTGTGAAGAACTTTCAAGTCTGGTTTCCCAGACCATGGATTAAGCCTAATCTTCTAAATTTCAATGTCAGTACAGAAACTATCATTCGAAATTCTCTTTATTCTAGGCTTAGGCCTAATCCGGACCTGAGAAAGCCCAAAGTAACTTCTACAATGTCAAGGTTCTGTACCAATAGTTTTCTCAAAACCATTTAGAAAGCTTTTCTAAGAGTGTAGGTCCCTGAAAATAGACACAACTTCTTTAAGAAGTTGTGGTCAGTCCTGCTTAAAACTTAGTCATGCCCCCTGGGAAGAAGCTGGGATTTTGGTTTAGTGGAGACTGAACAAAACAAATTCAAAAAAATGTATTAGGCAATAAAGTGGAGCTGAATAATGTATAAAACCTTGCCCAACAGTCAAGGAGAGCTCTCCCTGTAGATTTATGTAAGTAATTGAAAACATAGTGGACACACTTTACCCTTGACTTTTGAGAGCAGCAAGAGCAGAACTTTGGAGAAGATGGAGCCTTGTAAACACCACCACATGATTAAACCTATTTTTCACGTATTGACAAAACCACACGAGACCATTTGAAGAGGATGGTGTGTTGAACACACTCTTGACAGCTATTCTTCTCCTCCGTTCTGATCCTTAAAAATACATATTTTATCCTTAGAGAGAAGCTGTCACCAATGCTGTACTGGCTTCAGACTGAGTACAAAGCCACGAGCATGTGTTATGATGATAATGAGGTTAACTCTTAAGAGCTATGCTGGCCGATATTATAAACCTGCACTTCCACTTCTGCATTAGCCTGCGGCGCTGCATGAGGGCCAGCATCCAGAGGAACACGCTGTGGTCCAACAACAGGTCAGCTGCATGCTGCTGGAGCCACAGCCCAGTGGAACTAAACAGACCTTTCTCAAATTCTCAGTATTCTCAGTACTCAGTACTCAGGGGTATAAGCAGCAACATTCTGGTCCATTCTGCAGACTCCACAAAGTGAAAAACCCAACTTTAGAATCTCCTTTATGCTTTTAAGCACTTCATTGCTTGTGAAGTGGAAATTCATGATTTTTCCATCCTTCCTTTCTTACATACTGATTCATAAACTGTCCCGACTACACTGTTTCATTTTATTTATTCAGTTATTCAAATATTTATTCACTATTATCTGCTGAAAATCCAGCATCTATATTAAATTAATTGATGGATTCATATGGGATTTGATGTTTGTGACTATTTCAATTGAATGTATTTTCATTTACACTAATTTAATATGGTTTACATTCCCCTCTCCTGCAATTCTTTCTGAATTATGTTAATGTTACTTGACTCTGCCATCATTACTCTGGTTAACAGTCCTGATGCTCTCATGTTAAAAACTGAACCACCACTAAGCTATCATTTGATTGCTAATATAACCAACTATGCAGCCTGTAGGCTAAAGAGCCATTGCAGATAGGCCAGTATGCTTCAGCTAGAAACTTTGAGTAAAATAAATAATTCAATTAATAATTAAACAATATATTGCGTTTGCATTATACAAGCATAATCCATTCATTGCCATCATAAACACTCGTGTTTATGTATGTGTGTTCTTGGCCTAATGTATTACATTTAAATCATGGCTATGTCACATTAACCTGTGTGTTTCTGTATATCATAACAAGAACCTCAAGATGGTGTTTCATCTCTTGCAGAGATTGCAAACGTAGTGGGCAGTTAGTTTATGGCTGTGGCTCCAGGTTTATAGGCTTTGAATTAAAACTGTCATTCATGGCATAAGACATGCAATATTAAACCGCACTTAGCTCGGACCTCGCAATGTGATTAACTGAGAGGCATTCCAGGAGTGCCAGTACATTACACGGCCAAAATGTGGACACCTGACTATAACATATGTGGACACATCTATAAAAGCTGGTTGGACACCCTGTCTCCAGGGTATGCCCCCCCACCCTTTTGCAGCTATAACAGTCCTCAATCTTCTGGCTTTTGACAAGATTTTGGAGTGTGTCTGTGGGATCTTATGCCCATTCAATCAAAAAAGCATTTGTGGGGTCAAGCACTGATGTTGATGGTTCGGCTCACAGTTGACATTCCAATTTATCACAAAGGTGTTCAACTGGGTTGAAGTCAGGCCTCTCAGCAGACCACTGGAGGTCCTCCACCAAAGTTTACTGTTGGCACTTTCCACTAGGTGGCTTTTTGCTGGCATCTCTCAAGCTTAGATTTGTCCACCGGATTGCCAGAAAGTTAAGTGATTCATCTCTCCCGAGGTCACATTTCCACTGCTCCAGACTCCACT
This sequence comes from Brycinus macrolepidotus, assembly GCA_037974445.1. NCBI lineage: Eukaryota > Metazoa > Chordata > Actinopteri > Characiformes > Alestidae > Brycinus > Brycinus macrolepidotus. The sequence goes on from JBBPCZ010000012.1 coordinate 10,898,389, forward strand.
GGCAGCATGCTTTACAACATTCCAGATGACACTTGGCATTTCGCATAGTGATCTTAGGCTTGTTTGCATGGAGCTCCTCACGCACAGGTCTTGTGATGATGTTCCTTCCAGAAGAGATTTTGCCACTCGGAAGCGAGTGTAGCAACAGAGGATATCCACTACAGTCTTTGCACTTTGCGACCACACTCTGAGAGTTTGAGTTTTCTACTGTTGTGTGAATGAGCTATTGTTGCTACTAGATGTTTCCATTTCACAGTAATAGCTCTTAGATAAAAAGACATTTCACAAACTGGCAAAGGAGGCACCCAATGATCCTGTATTGGAAATTTTGTATTAATGCTTATGCACATAGCTCTCAGTAATATTTCATTCAAGGGTGATTACGTACAGTCACACATCACGAGACATGTTGTACTTATCTACTGATACTAAAACTTGCTAAAAAAGATACAAGAACAATAGTCAGCAGATAGAACTGGGTCAAACCAGTTCTTTGGTCACATAAGAGCGCGGGGCTCTGAGACTTCAGCTTCACTTCGGTTCACTTCTTCTCTTCTACTCTTTGCAAGTCCTTTAAGAATCTCCTTTATTAGCAAGGCATACAGTTATGGAGTTAAAGTAGAAATGCAATGTGCTTTGGTGTGTGATTCTAAAGGAGAATTTCGACGACAATTCTAATGAAAGTGACACATTTAAAGTCACTGAGCTCTTCAGTGAAACTCATTCTACGTGAGACACTGATATACTGAGCAGTATTTAACATGTAACTCACGTTGAAGAGAATGTATATATTAATAATTGATTTTTGCCATCAAGCGTGTAAGCCAGAATGTTACTAGGTGCTATTTTAAACCTGATCAACCCTGTCTATGTAGACTGCCAAATTTGAGGCTGAATTGGAGACAGCAGCAGATGGCACCCAGAGCCTGTCAGCTTCTTCAACCGAAAAAAAAAATAAAAAAAATTTGCTCATCACTAAAGAGACTTTTCAAGAGAGGTAGACAAATTTAGTTGTTTTTTTTTTTTTTACCATGATTGTACCACCACATCACAATATATTGATATAGCTTTAGAAACAGTTTAACAAATGTTTTTCCTCACAGCACGTCTGTTCTTTCAGCAGCACCAGACCCCCCACCCTAACTGCTCTGTGGACTGAGCCCCAAATGACTTCAAGTGAAATGGCCTTCTCCTTATTTGGCTTATTTGATTTTAAACTGTTTGTCATTTGTCTTTGGTCATTTAGCCAAAATGTGATGACAGCAAAGAGGTTAAATAGTCTTGTCTCTTCAAATTTGCAGAAATGAGTCATCTGCTTTGAAAATAGTACCATCCCATTGAGCTTTCCATGGCCGTGGACATCATCTCCAGGGTAATACCACTTTAGATTGGAAATGGATAGAATATGTGTAGAGCAAACAGACTTCTATGACACAATGTTTACAGATAAAATATTACTTGCATCTTGTCACTAGAGGTTAGAGAGCGTTGATGACACATGTGCATTTCCCTGTGTTTAACTTAGGCGTCAAGGTCCATCTGGATTTGCAAAAAAATAAATGACCATGTTGTCACTTTCAGGTGAAGCACCTAAAATCCCGTGTAGTTGAAAATTTCCTGCCCTCACTGCGATCCAGGCCACATTATCTCACTCTGCAGGATCAGTATGTCATTTTGGAGTTCAAAGTGGCTCTCAAAACTGCCTTCCCTCAGCACAGCGATGGCGGCCTCTGGCAAGGCCCTCAACCCTGCAGATTCAGCAGCAGCTTCTTACCCAAAATTCTTGACATACAGACTAGTACGATCAGAGTGGATACGTTTACAACTGGACGACCAACTTGTGGAGAGGAAGATATTCAGGAAAGGCTTTGTTTATTTACTTAACTTGTTACTGAACTGCATTATTATTGTAATGTGGATTGAGCAACTGTAAATAAATGAGCTCACTTATAAAAATAGGAGGACAAAGACCTGCAAAACACCATGAGAAAGTTAGACGCCTTATCAAACATAGGTGACGGCAGCTGCATTATTTTGTTTAACAGAGTAGGAAAATGTATGATTATGTGCAGGTTTATGTGATAACATTTAATGTGTAATATGAATGACTCATTATGTACTACTTTGTCCACATGTGCCCGGGTATTTTTTAAAACTGAAATTTTCTACGCATTTTGACCTCCATACGCAAATCACATCAGAATGTGCTTTGTTTTCTCCTTTATTTACACGCAGTGAGTTTGTGCAATGGTGGGCGAACAAAAATAGTGCTGGTTTTAACCTTGTTAACATGTCTTTTCACATGTTTACTCAAATGTACAGTTACTCTCTCACTATACTGAGAAACAAAGATGTTAGAATGTGCTATGGAGGTTGTTGCTACTAGCACTCCCACGACGAAAGGGTTGGATAAAGCTTTCTCATCTACATGCCCTGTTTGGCCTGATCTGATCATGGCCTTGCTAAATACATTGGTAGGGCTGACTAGCATGTGGATCTACTTGACTACCAGATCAGTCAAAATCAACAAAAGTATTTCAGGAAAAGAAGTTTTATTCAGCTACTTGGAGGCAGCCACAGACCAGACCACCAACATTAGCTGTTTTAGATGGGACCCTTGATAGAACACTAGAATTCTGACTTTTTCGGGCTTCTGATTGGCCAGCCTGGCTTCACAGTTAGTGTTATAACACTGTCTTTTGTTATGGTATGCTCCTGACAGAGCTTGACGACGTGTTTGTGTTTTCATGTGGATGGATTTTTTTTTTTAACAGTGCTTTTTAAAATAATGAAGAAGGAAAAAACTGTTTTGAAAAATACCCATGATGGTGTACACAAGGCCTTAGCTAACCAGATTCACATTAAATTCTCATTATTTTCCACTTCACTGTAAAGCTCAGTTTTTGAGCAGATATTGTGTGTATCTCTCTCTAGATCCAATGAGTTAACAGTAATTTAGAAAGATAGCCAGACATAACAATGGTTCTCAAATCGGTCTTCAGGGACCCTCAGAACCTCATATTTTGTATATTTTGTATAGAGCAAACTATGAACCATCTGTTCACCATTTTGTTTTTCAACAAAACCAGCTTTAATTAATTTTACCATGATCATTTTCCAACCTATCTTTATGCCTTAGAGCGAGATTGTCCAATCTTATGTAGTGGCAGATTTTCATTTTAACGAAGCTAGTGCCACATCGCCCCTTTATGGATAAGATTGGACACCCTTGCCTTTAACAACCAGGCTGGTTCTGTTAACCTTTATAACTATGTAGGTTATGCTGATTATGTGGATGTATGTAAATGCACTTTTTGCCATGACATCGCTGAAGCACAAACAATCAATTGAAAATGATCTTTTTTTGGTGTTTAGTTTCCATATATGGACCCCATAGTCTAGGGAGTGAATGGTACATGTTGAACCTTTAACAATTTAACACACCCAATTAAACCCCGAAATAAAAAAAATAAGGCTTTTATAATGTGAGGCCTGAAGACAGAAGCTAGGCCAACTTCAAAGGTGAAACAGCCTAAAAAACACCATAGCACTTACCTGATGGACACTTTAAACCCATGCCATGTTATTTACATTCATTTTCCTTTGAAGCTTTCAGGAATCCAAACGGTTAATTAGAAGGTACTAGACCCCCTGTATTTCACACTTTGGTTCTAGGGAGAATTTTTAATTGTGCACATTAAAAATTGTACACTTTCACATTATGAGGAGGTTCTTAAAACTCTAAAAAGACACGACTGACAATTAGCATCATTTCTAAAAGTGGTTCTTCATAGAATTCTTCTACAGAATTGCTCCAAAAAACAGTTTTTGGCACCGTTTTTTAAGACCTCATCTATGATGATGTAGCTTAACCTGATGGTTAATATTTCTGTTTTCCTGTGATTGTCTGGTGTTCCCAACTCAATACATTTTTAAGAAACCTGGTCATGACTGGGTCGTGCTTGCTCTTAATTGCTTTTGTGTAACTTAGTAAAGGAACGGTTCCTTTTGGACATGTGAGATCTCTATCAAATCACAATGAGCTGTTTGTTGTTATGTTGAGCTGATTGTTGTGGTGTTGAGCCATAAGCTGCAAAGGGCTTTTATATTCTGTTTGTGTTTAGGTCCACTGAGTTGTGCTTGAAAGATGCTGTATGCACACAGTGCCCTCCCAGATATGCTAGCAGAATACCACTTCAGAGGTACTGCCCTTTGGGAAGTAGTTCCAGCCACTACTCACAAAACAGAGATCAATATTTAAGAACAACTGAGTTGTTCCAGCAGTTATTACCGAGTTCCAGTCATTAATGTACTTTGCCCGAGTTCATATTTATTTGTTATCCAGAACAAATGAGTCATTAAAATGAAAAATATTTGAAGGCTCGTTTTGGTAGTATGTAGCCTCTGGCTCTGTACTCCAGCACACAGGGTTTAAAATGAAACAACGACTAAGTGATTAAATTATACAACTTTGCCTGGCCTTTAAAACAGAAGCTGCTGCTTGCTGCTTGTGTTCAGTCTTGCCTTTAGTTAGTGGAATGCCTGCTCAGTGGGGTTCAAGTTGGAGGACTGACTTGAAGTCCACTTTCTGGCCCAGAAAAACTCCTAAAACACAATATTCTAAGCTTTGAGCCATTAGATTGCTTCTGAGGAGTTAATGTGCTTCTGTACACTTCAGAATTCATCACTGACAGCAGCACCCTCCATAACGTAAAGTCCCTTCCACAGGTAGCCGTATATGCTGTAATAAAAGAGTGAGGTAAGATGAGCCACCCCCTATAATGAGCCAGTGGTTGAAATTACCCCACCATAAGGCACTGACGTTCAGTCTCTTAAGTATTAAATGGAATTTCAATTAAGTGTTACACATCTGGTTGGTTAACCTTGCCATATGACCCAAGTGCAGCTCAACACCCCTTGAAGAGATGGGGAGAGCAGCCACTGATGTCAAGGGTGGAAAATCCACCAGATCAGTGGCAAAAGACATGCATACTGACAGGTCAACTCTGCAGAGGTAAATAAAAAAAAAGAAGGTAACGGAAGAAAAAAGAACACAGGGTACAAAAAAGGGTATGAAAGTGTGTGAAGACATAAATTCTCACTGTTACACCTGAAAAAAGCAGGCAGCTGAAAGGGCTCATGAACAGAGGAAAGATAAACAGAAAGGGAACCACTAAAGAACAGGAAAACCAAAACAAAATAAGACAAAAATCACAGTGTTCAGCAACTCTGAGGTGAATGGTATGCACATCCTATTTAATGACACCTCTGAGCATGAGAGCTGTAATGAGAGAAGTGAACCAGTCATCTCAGACCTGTTAGTTGATGACTTTTTTTTACCAGCTTTTTTTTTTTTTTTTACTTTTTTTACTTTGTCCTGGTAGTAAGAAACCCACCTTTGCATTGAAGGAATCAGATGAAGTGTCTTTCCCACTGAGTGATGTGCTGAAGAAGTGACCTTAACCTTAAAAACCTGAAGGAACTGCAGGAAGGGAACAACAGTTCATATTTTCCTTTGACCTTAATGACTGAAACATTGAATAGGTGATTTGACTGGACAGTGAACTGGAGAATAACCGTTGTTTTGTTTCAAAAGGACGTTGTGAAACTTACTGTTAAAAACTTCAGATGATGACCAGGGCCAAACGGAGCCACAGGAGCACTTTCTTTAAAAGTTATTTTTCAGGCAGTTGCATTCTGATCATTTCATTTGATATGAGAGACTCTGAAATAGAAGGTACATATTTTCATTCTACTTCAGTCTCACTTTTCCTTACCTCGAGGACAACATAAGTAAACATTGGCTCATCTTACCCACCTCTCCCTTTTCCCAGATGGTTTGCTTTGGCTCATGAGTAGATCCTCATTTCTCCACACATTCCCCACTGGGGCAAAGGTTAAGCTTTCCCTGCCCACGAAACATTGACCCAGAACTCTACAGGCTCTTCAATTTATTTCTTAGAAAACTGCTGCATTTGCAGTCATAAATCTTTCTGCGTTTGTAATGTTTATTTCCACTGTGTGTCCCTGGTGTACTTAGCTTCCCATTCATTTCTTTGACCTTTGAATATTTTCATTAACTGGGTTTAATATCTTCAATTTTGTGTAATACTTATTATAATTCCAACACAAAACTGTCATTTGTTTGAACACGATTCGTCCCATCTAAGAGGTTTTGGTTAGATTTTATTTTATTCCAATCCAGCATTTTTACATGTGAATTACTGTTTATCATCTGGACTGAATTTTCTCCTCAGAAAGGCTTAAAGCGTTTTTCTTGCAATTATAATCCATCATACTCAGAAATTTCTTGATGAAAACCCTTCTGTTAGCTCACAAGCAGGTATGTAGAATCATTTGGTCTAACTGAGTTTAGCTATGTCTGTTTTTTACAAGTAACTGAATGTGTGACATAGTTTTGAATTTCATATTCGCCCCTTTTTATTTAGTTCTACTTTGCTGGTGTTGCATGTTGATGTAAACATTAAACACCTGTAAAAAAGGGACCTGCGCCTTCATTTTGTGAATAAGGGTGACATAACTGGAACCTGGTCTTCCTGTTCTTAAGGCTTACCAGTGGTTTGCATCTTTGCATCTGTGCTCATGTTAACTTATTCTTGACTATATCAAAGTCTTTGTATCTATAAAAGTTTTTCTTGTCTGTTCAGCAGTTTTACTTCACGAATGAAAGGATTTTCCAGTCATCTACTGCTGTGATCAGCCAGATTCTTTACTACAGCTAAGCTGGCCAGTTCCATCCTCCTTCTTAACAATGTACCATCTGTTTGATTCTGACACATCTAACGTTTTGGCTCCGCTGTGATTTATTCTGATTCTCAACCTCCTGCTTTACTGATATTGAGCAACAACAGCAGTAGACTCAGGCCTCCACATTTAAAAATCACCCCCCAGGCCTTTTGTTAGCTTAATGATCCCACCACACACAGCTGGCCAAGAACAACGGAGTAACCAGCGGTTAGACCATCAGAAAAAGGTACTGTCACAGTACAATTTACTCCCTAAGAACAAACAACATAAATGTACCCTCAGAGCTACAACATGGTTCCTAACACTCAATAATGTACCTTAAGCGAGGTCCACAACATTCACTTCCAAAGGGAAAGGGGGATGTTTTCATCATTTAACTACTTTAAATAAAATAAAAAGTCAGGGTGTGGAGTCAATGCAAATTCTGAAATACGGCTGCACCAGAATCTGGAACAGTTATGTTCCCTAACTAAGGCAGGGGAGACCGGGGTTGGTTGTCTCAGGGGTTGGTTGTCACAATGCTTATTACAGCCACATTACAGGGCGCTGTGACATGATGCTGATATCAAACTTTAGGCCTGACATCTTGCTCATTTTGCTCCTCCTTTTGGTGAGGAGACATTTTATCATTTTTATGGGTCAGAGTAATTTTTCATGTTGGTGTTGTTTTTGTAATAACAGCTTGACATGTCATTTAAAAAATAAAACAATCATTATAAAGTCAAAATTAGTGGCTTTATTTTGAGTTATCTTTTAGTTAACAAGCTAAAGCTATGTGGTAGCTAGTTTAACATGTTTGGCAAGAAGTCAGCTGGGGATGGTTGTCACATGTATGCTGTTTGTCGTTGTTGGGCAGCTTGTTCATAATGATTTGTTTGAAAACAGTGGCTTTCATAAGGAGTTTTTTTTATCACTGAAAATTCTTTCAATTTACTTCTCATCGCAGAAGATAATTCAAATAACTGATCACCTGCTTCAGTCTCATTGTTTAAACATAAGGGGCATTGATGACAACTATTAAAGAGGTGGTCAAAACTTATTTGGAGTTTCTAGCTTAAAAAGTTACACATCTTCTTCTAAGACCCTAATTTATCACTAAAACCCTGTTGAACCTCTATAGGGACAACCAACCCTGTGATGGGGTTGGTTGTCACATTGTGTAAGAGTGTCTTTGATGGTTAATTACTTATTGTTACAATGTGTTCTAAAAATGAAAAGGATACACATTTTAAGCCAAGACCATAAGTTTTCATTTAATGTAGGCTTTACTGTTGAAAGATTTTTTGAAGATGAGCAATTCATGCTTGAGTAAAAACTGTGACAACCAGCCCCAGTCTCCCCCACTGAAGACGTATCCTTGAGGGTACCACCCAAGGGACAGCATTTGTATCCTTAAAGGTAGTTTTGTCTACATAATCGTCTGACATAGCAGATTATAGATAAAAGGCCTGTGATTCTTGCGTGGTTCATTCATTATAGATGTTAAAAACCCTTGAATCCCAAGGGTTGAACCTCAATTGAAGCTGACATTCTGCACTTTAACCTCTTAATAATTGTTCCCTATAAATCTGGTGTAGCCAGCACAACAAAAACAGTATCACTGTCCATTGACTTACTGCCTTCGCTGTACATAAGCCCAGTGCCTTACGCAGTGTTTTATCGTCATGTCATTTCTGGTGCTCATGAGCTTGCATTAGCTTATCATAGCACTCTAATGACTTCGGGCTTATCTGAAGACTGCCACTACCACTCCTATGCAAGAGTAATTACCTGTGGAAAACCAATTAACTTTGCATTGTAATAGACCCCAGATTACAGACATAATTAATTTTCAATTATAAACAAGCACCAACAAAACGATTATAGCAAGACTACCTCAGGAATGAGGTTCATTTCTGTGTCAAGTAAATATTTTGCGTACATGCATCATCTTGAAGTGTGGCCATTACTGAAACGGAGGGGAGAAAAAAAAAAGCTCAATGTGTCAGGTTTACTTTTACGTTTAATTGTCTTTGATCAGGTTTAATACTTGCAGTTGTCCAAACAGTTCACAAAAGAAATTGAATGAACTCTATACATCCAAATAGCTGTACATGAACTTGCAATCTGGAGCAATCTGGAAGCCTGTAGCGTGAACTGCTGGTTTCTTTAAAAAGGTAAAACATGGAAGATGTGTAGGGAGCTAGTACTCATTCATTGCTATGAGTTGTTGGCGTTTTGAGTGGAAGGGTGCAGGGGCAGGCCTGTGGGGTCCTGGCGGGAGGAGCGGCGGGGGCCAGACACGGGCAGGTCCAGCAGGGCCTGGATTGTGCTGGCAATGCGATTCAGACCCTCTTCCTCCAGGATCAGTTGAGCTGGACACAGCGAGTCCTGGAGGAGTTTGGAGGACACATGAGATTAGTATGCAGAAACATGCAACCCATGATGAGGGACCACGGCCACTTCATATGCACATGCACATACACACTAATAAGCAGAAGGGAACTCTGGCATGGCTTTGCATTGCAGGGGTTCTGTTTGTAATTCTCAGATGCAGTCCTGAGGACCCCTGCAGACTGTTCGCCCCTCGCTGGCTAGACTTGATTTAGCTGTGTTATCTGTATCTACATAGGCATCCCATAGCCAATTAAATTAGTTTGGAATCTGATTTTTTTCAACCAAAATCTGAACAGCAAATACACGGGGATCTGGATTTTAAAAACCATCCCTGTCTGAACAAAACCATGCTATACTAAAAATAAGAGGAAGGGGACAAACATTCAAATGTTAAAAAAAAAAAAAAGTAAAAAAAAAAAAAAAAAAAGTGTAAGTTAACGTAACAATTATAAGTCATTTTGGACCATTTCTACTTATCCATCTTTTTATACTTGTAGACTTTTATAAAAGTGTACTGGTATTTAAAATAATAATAAAAAAAGACAAAAACGAAAAATTCATTCATTCTTCCCTCAACTTGACATTCCCTTCACGCAGGCTACACGTTGGGGTGGGGCGACGTGTATTATTCACTTTGTCATTTCTCACTAAAAATAGCTTTGCTCAGTAATAATCTATCATTAGCACGTCATATTCAGTGACAATGCATGATTCTTCGCTAACTACACCCTGTCATTCCCAGTAACTCACTCATTTCCCAGTTCTTAACGTTGTTCTATCACACCAGTCAGGCTTACAAAGTAGTTCGTCATGCTTTGCAAGTCGTAACTCTACCGAGGACTTGTCACTTTACACAGTGTTATAACCAAGTAAGCTCTCTGGTCTGTTTTTGTCATTTGGTCTGTTTTTCAAATTTGAAGTGTCACCATCCTCGGTAGTAAATAAAAACGTTCCAAACTGAAATCACATACTTCAGTCCAGTGGTCCCCATCTCTCCTCCTTGAAATCTACTTTCCTGGGGTGTTTAGCTCCAACCTAACATATTGCCTCCTCCTTATTTAACACTGCAGCCAATCACAAACTTCTGAAGAGGTTTATTAGCCAGAGCAGCATGTGGCTGGAACTCGACTTCTCAGGAAGGCAGATCTTCAAGACCATATGCAATATGTATTACACTAATGAATGCACTACTAATGGTGTAGTTTTGTTATACTATTCATTTTGGGTGTATGTGCAGATACAGCCTTACTGCAGAGGCCCCCAACAACTGGAACTGAGACCCTCTAAAGTCCCACAACTGGTCAAGAAAAGGTGAGCAAAGCAACACTAAGAGCAGGCGCACAGCCTAATCCCAGTTCATCTCCAGTGGTAAAGCCTACATGGAATTGTAGCCACCCGTGCTCTTCAAACTACGAGCCATGCATCTATGCAGTGAGAAAAGAGAGAAGTGTATGACTTCTCTCCACGCTGTGAAGCTGCAGGAGGGCACACTGCATCACTTGGGGCTCAGGGGCGGAAGATATTAGAACATGTCGCAGCAAGAATCAAACTCATGCACCTTACTTCTTTAGTTCAGTCCATTCTGACAGTAAGGATGAATTAAACACTTACCTTCACTACACAGAAACGGCAGCTAGAGACAGCTAATATAAGCTATTGACAGAAACCTGAGGGAAGATTTCTGGCTTGAGAGAAAGACAGGCTAGAGAGAGGCTGACACAAACACAAATGCAGGCACATCAGAAGAAATGTTACATAAATGCACACTGGAAGCAGGACACAAAAGAGCGATCTGTTTTTGCTTTTTAATAATTTCTTTACAACAACAACAAAAAAAAACAATCTATATAAACTTAGAATTAACTTCCTTAAATACATAAGCAGGATATAAATAGTACAAAATACAACATCTTGTTTGTTTCTTTAACAATTTCTCTTAAGATCGAAGTTCAGCTCTAGACCAGTGAGTTTGACGCCTTTTGCAATCTGCTTCACTACGTTAGACATTTTGGTTGAAAAATTATTGCAACTCTCCTTCCAACAAAACCTGACCTTGTGCATCTAAAGTGGGTGAAAGAACAGGAGGGCGGCATTTGCAACTATTTCTTCTCTGCACATTTGCCATGAGTGTAATATGTGCTAAAGTAACATCCCTATTGTGTGACTAGCATTGCTCACCTTCAGTGGCTCATTTACTGCTGAGATGAGCCCTTCAAGTAAATTCATTTCTGTACACTGGAAATGTGATTTTAAAAATCCGCTATTTTAGCTGAGACTTTACAATGGAATCTGTTGAATGCACTATAAATATTTTGCATCCATACATATAATGAGTTTCAAGAAGCCCCTTTAAAATGTGCTTAAGACATTAAACACCTTGGTGAGAGGGATGCTGCATTAATTAGGATAAGTGAAAATTAACCCATTTCTACACATTCGTTTCTCTTCCCTCACATTCCCCATCCTTTCAACCTCCTTCTGTTTCTCCTTGCCTTTCTCTGTTTTTCCTCTCCTATGTGCCCTTATCACTCTCTCCAGATGAGCGTCTGCTCGTTAGTCAACTGTCTGCAAAGCTGCTAAATCACATTAAGTATGCAAGGAACACAAAAGCAACAGCAGCATACAGTACTGGGGGAACATGGGCACTCACAACACGTTACGAGCCTAAAAACAACACTACTGATACATTTAGAATCCAGCAACAGAAGCTTAGCAAGGTTTTAGTGTTGTAATTCAGTGGAGATCAGTTTGAGGACGTGTTTTACATGCTTCATTAATATCTGTGGTGTCTCTGAGTTTGCTCATTTGTATGCAAAAATGAGAAAGACATCAAAAGTAGAAGAAGTTGCTACCTTTTATATACTCTGAGATGCTCAGTATATATCAGTCAGTCTTTTCCTGATTATAGTTGGAATAATAGGCAACTATCTGCTCAGTCAAATCTGCTTGTTACACCACTATAAGTCCAGAAATTTAACTGCTATATCAGCAGAGACTCGCAATGAGGCCTTGTTCTGACCAATACTGCTGCTTAACACAGGAATGCATGAATAAATAAACAATAACTTAATCAGTTACATGTAACACAGTAAGCTGACAGGAACATACAAACATACATACATACAAAACACTTCTGTACCATTAAACAGAGATTAGCTTTGAGCACAGTTGAACACCACCACTGCCCCCTGGTGGAGAGCCACAAACATTTTCATTACAGTCTCTGAACCCTGGCACGATTTGAACTGAAACTGATCAGATCTGAACTGACAATCAGTAGGAACATTGTCTTTAATGACTATGTACACACTGTTCCAAAACGAGCTCGGAGAGACTGGAATGGACATCTCGTGAAAGTAGCTTTAGTCAAGACACTGGAGGCACTTACATCTTCTAGCACTGAGGGGGAAGTGGTTGAAACTTTAAAGCCCTTTGAACAAGATCTGAGGAGATTCCACCATTTGCATCCTATATGATGGCAAAAGCAGCCTTTATAAAAGACACTCTTCCTCAGGGACACGTACAAAATACTACACCATCTTGAAAGACAGACTGTTTGTGTGCTAAGGCAAAGTGGTAAAGAAGCCCTTTGGGAAGTGGAAATAAAGAACAGATAAATATTATTTCAAAAGTGGATGCTCCTCTTCAGATTAAGTTCATCCAGTCCCAATGGGACTGTGCAGTTTACTGGGGGCTACTAATGGAATCCCAGAAAGTTTCTACTTTTTTAAACCTAAGGGTGCTCAAAGTGTTCTTTGGAGCGATAGTATAGTGGAACAGGTTTTGTTTCCCTAGAAAAGCTTTCAGTGTAAGATTCTAAAGGTGGTGTGAAGAATCTTTTTTTTTTTTTTTAACTCGAAAAGAATCTCCACATAATGGAAATGTAATACGTCAACTGAAGGTTGTTCCAACATACCTACACCCAAACCAAGAACCACTGAGGAACTTTTTATGAGGAATATGCCACCCTTATAATTAAATCAGTAAGATGTAAACAAAGTCATTCACAGTGGGCTGATGCAAAATGCATTGTTCTACAGAAGGTTACAGAGTCAGAATTGCTGACTTTGATGGTAAAAGGAACTAGATGTCTGAAGAGTTTAATGCCTCTAAAAGCTGCCTCAATGAAATTTATCACATAAAATGGTTACGAATATAATGTCTGAAGCCTGAGACACTGTTTTACCATCAATTTGTTATAAAGGTTTTAGCCTAAAACATGTTTTTCCCGATTTACCACTATTTTAACACCACCACGGTAAAGTTTCTCTTTTCACACTAAATCACTCTGATCTGTAAAATTTCCCTTTTAAACATCTGATTTAAAAAAAGAATCAAGGAATGAAAGATTCTTTAGTGAAGCAAAAATGGTTCTTGTATGGCATCACTCCAAAGAACCCTTTTTGACACCATTATTTTGAAGAACATACAATAAATAGATATTTTGCAACCATTTTGTAACAGTATTCTACATTCTTATATACATATCTAGTAAGACAGATGCAGCATAAAACTTTCTGGTAACTGCGTTCCTGTTCTCTGCAGTTTATGGTTTAACAGTACAGTATTGGGTTTGAGTGTGTATACTGTGCCACTGCTAGGCTATTTGGATGCCAGTGCCTTTAGATTTGCTTAGATTCTGCTCTGTCCTGTGGGGAGGATCACATGCCTCATAGGTTACAGCCTGTGCCACCTCCGTGGACATTTATTGGGACGCACACTCTTGCGTACACTAATGCGCTCACAGTCTATGCAGTTAGGTAGTGGTAGAGCAGGTACAGCAGGGCCATGGCAAGGCAGTAGAAGAGCAGGAAGCCGGTGGGAACAATAGAGAAAGGAGAGAAAGGGGGAGAGAGTGCTTTCTTCTCCTCCTTCAGCTCCTCCTTCTCTCCTCCTATCGTCAACAGAGCCGCCACACAGCGCTGCACTGCACGCAGCTTACTGCACAGGATATCAGACGCTAAACAAACCTCCGTCTGAGAGAGAGAGAGAGAGAGAGAGAGAGAGAGAGAGACATGGGGAGGGAGGGGGAGGGAGAGAGAGAGAGAGAAAGAGAGAAAGATGAGGAGGAAAAAAAGAGAAGAAAAGGAGAAGAGGTAGGGAGAAAGGGGGTGAAAAAGAAAAAAGAGAAAGAGAGGAAAAGAAAAGAAGAGAGATAGTAAGAGAGAGAAAGATAGAAAAGAGGGAGCGAGTAGGGGAGAATGTGAGGGAGAGAAAGACAGAATGTGGGGAGTCGGAGAAAGGTTGGGATAAGGCGATGAAGAAGCAGAAAAAGATTGATGGTGGGAACATGAATTGAAAGCCAAGAAAGAGAAACAGCAGAACGGGTTCAATAAGCGTCAAGCACAATGCGTCAAGGACAAGTACATTAATACGATGACAACAAATAAGTCTAACAAGACTCATTAATAAGCAACGCACTTCAGACAACATAACAAAAAGTGTTTGGAAATCAGCTGATTAAAATAAAAAGAGAGGGAGGGGCAGAAAAACTGGAAGTTTATTTACCTCAGGAACACCCAACTTGCGGCAGGCAGAGATGAAGTTTTCGACATTGAGACGGCACTTGGCAGCGCTCAGTTTTGGCTGAATGGATTGAAAATGATTTCATTTCAATTCATTTTGATGACAGTTATCTTTCAAACTAACACTAAATACACTAATGTGACTAGTGGAACTACTTGCACATCAATTTGTTGTGTTTTTATGTTTGAAAATCACCAGAGAATAAATTGACTTTGGTGAATATAATTTTTACTGATTACAATCAGTTCATTCTTCTAAAGATTAATGACTAAATAATATGTTTGAAGTCTAAGAGGTTAAGCTCAAGAGTTAGACTAAGATTAGTGGGAACTCACCACTGCAGGGGAGGGAATGTGGATGATTGACACAGAACGAGGGCGTACGTGATTGGCTAGCTGACAGAGGACTGTGCCATTAGACAAGGCTTCCCCCAAGTCTTCAGGAAGAGCGATCTTTAGACGAGACTCCAGAGTCTGACATACGCAAGTGTAAGAGAGAGAGAAATATGAAAGGATGTGTATTTGAACTATGGCCCTTGCCATCAAATATAGTAGTAACCAAGTTATCTGCTGATTTTGGATGAGTAATTGATATTACTATTATTATTATTATTATTATTATTATTATTATTATTAATAATAATAATAATAATAATACAAATGTTAATAGTTTAGTAGGAAAATACTAATGCCAATGCTTACTTTACTAGGAAGACAGCTTAATTTGAAAAAGAAAAAAAAAAAGTGTAGATAAATGAGTGCACACATCCCATTGTTATTCACTATAAGGGAGACCTGTAGAAGAATTAGGCTAAAAAGGGTTACAAATATGCATTATCATGATAAATCAACAAGCAGATCACAGATTTTTTTTCATATCAAATAATTCATCTTAAAGACAGCTTAATTAAGAAATCATGACACATTTTCCTTCCATACTTACATATCGTGGTGCATTTCTGAGTGAAACACTGTATCAAAGAGGGTCTCTAAAAGCTAGATGAACATTTTCTTTCAATGATAGATGGGGGTGGTGGATGAGGGTTATTCGAAACATGACAAGATTGGTTAATGCTGTTAATATTAATATTATTATCCAACAATAAGAGCTGGTTCATCGTGATGTTACCGAAAATCTGAATGAACAAAACGAAAAGTGAAAGTGTAGGGAAAGATGATGCTGAGTCAGTCTGTCAGCAGAGCACAACAGAAATGTGAGAAGGTTTAGGAGAAGAATGAAGAGTTCATGGGAGTGATCCTTACCTTGCGTAACTGAGAGGTGTCTGCTCTCTCATCTCGTGGGGATTTGAGTGTAGAGCGAGACTCACTGCGACCAGACTCAGCCAAACACTGAACTGAGCCTGAAAACACACACACACACACACACACACACACACACACACACACACACACACACACACACACACACACACACACA
>JBBPCZ010000012.1:10929491-10944778 GCA_037974445.1 Brycinus macrolepidotus
CCCCCCCCTCCCCCCCCCCCCCCCCCTCAGCTCTGGACATCCAGTGCAATAAACACAGTAGAGTAATTGCAGTCAGGTGGCTGCCTACTTCGAAGGAGGAAAGGACTCTATTCCCAACTGACAATCTATCTAAACTTTATGTGTTCCAGGAAATCAAAAGTGTGCACTATGACTGTAAGCTAACAAGCTAACTGGTCCCATTAGCTCTTTCCAAATTCTCTTTGAATTCTGTGGGAAACATGCAGCATGTTCATACTTCCTGAATAACCCTGACAGCCATTTAAGAACTAAATGAGCCTACAAGAAATAAAATGGGGCAAAACCTAATAGTGTGGGAAGCCACAGCCACCACTGAAGCTGAAGTGGGAGGGTGACAGCTGAGCTATGCTAATGCATGAGATCTAAGTGTCGACCCAATGTCAGCAGCAATACTGGCACAATTCTAATGAACTGAATTAAACTTGGTATGAGAAACCCAACAGCCAGTATGGCTAGCCTTCATGTGTGAAAGAGCAATGAAGAAAGCCAAATGTAGCTCTGCTAATAGTTAAATGTTGCATCCACTCCAAGTCCAGGGACGCAGTGGTTAGCTTCCAAGTGCCATGCTTCCAATGGCTTGAGAACTGGGAGAGACGCCTCGGTAGTTTGATGAGGTTAGCAGTTTTCACAATAGCTGAGCAGAAGCAATTAGCTATTGTGCTAAGGTGGCAATGTTGGGGTAGGGATCTGCTCAAGAGGGACTTGAAGAATTGTAATTTGAGGAGATAATGTTGGTGTCAGTGAGAGGACTGTTCTGGGAAAATCACAGGCAAGTTGTGGAGAACACCAGCAGGATAAAGCAAGCTTGTAATATCAACACTAGCGAAGAACCTACTCTGGGGAAATCAGCAAAGTTAGGCCACCTGATCTAATAATGTACCTAGTAAAGGGGGTAGTGATAACAAGCAAGCTACTCTGGGTAAACCAGCAGCAGGACAACCTGAAGTAATAATGCTGATGCTAGCAGAGGAGCTACTTATGCTATTTTTGCACCCAAAAATCCAGTGCTTTAGAAAATCTTGGTGTTTTACTTATTATGATATGATACATGCTTGTATTGGATTGTAGGGATGTCACGATCAGTGCAAAGTGAACACCAGATTTTAAGAGTTTATTGGAAGACATGAAACCAGTCAGGAAAAAAAAAAGAGTGTACACAAATGAGTGTATGTTTGTTACGAAAATGAACGTAATGTATGTTAAAAAAAGTAAATATTTGCTGTTATAAATTATGTATATGATTACTCCATTAACTGCCAAAGTAATTTCTAGATAAATATAATCGATAGTGACAGCCCTAGTGCTTACCAGTTTCTGTACAGTGGTGGTGATAGGAATCAAGTGCTGTAATTTCTACAACTGGCCATTTTTGTTTTTTGCTATCCAAAATATTTAGTGAACCTACATCTGATAATGGTAAATAGTGTATTAAAATCAGCCTGAAAGAATCTCCACCCTGAATAGATTTTAAGATTAAATTTTAGGACAAAACCTTATCTAAAACATATCATGAAGCAACACTGCAGGAAAAATGTTCACAATCATTTCATCAGCTATTTGTGAGGTAGTTTTAAAGGCATCTGGATGTCTGGTTACTATCACCACCATTGTGAACAATTCTGACTTGGCAAGTCTATCCAGAATTGCACATCAGACTAGTCTGAATGGCTGTCTTTTTAAGGTAACTCTGTAAAATTTCCCGTTGACTCCTATTTATTCTAGTTGCACACCCTCCAGCTGAAATTAAAACATAAATATTCAGAAAAAGGATAGACCATATAAATACAGTCTTGGGATCTTGGTATATGTTAAATATGAGAAATCCTGTATGTATTTCTTTCTACAAATATTTGTCATTTTAGTGCTTAACCATGACAGGGTTTAAATTTTTTTACCTACAGATAGATTTTTCTTCTGTTCCTTGCAGGTGTTCCACAGGAATAAAAAAATAACTTTAGAGATTAAGAACAGCGGGCTGAACTCACACGCAAGGATTTACTCCCTCACCTGCAACCAGAAAACTGCAGCATGACACGGAAACCTGACACTATAAGTGAGCAAGGCAGATTAACAGACTTGATGTGTCACGCGCTGAGCCACTGGTTTAGAGCTTGGTTTGAGGGACTGAGAGTGCACAGAAGGTGAATGAGTAACAGGACCATGACAATACCAGAGGAAGCATGAAAAAGACCCTGAAATGAGAGAGAAAAGAAGAGAAGGTGGGGTGGAGGGAAGGAGTGAAAGAACAAAACACAGAGCAGCGTGACTCAACTGAACTGCCAATATGCCTTTGAAGGCAAAAGAGTGTGAGAATGCGTGAGAAAGATGCGAAACCAATTGCTGTGTGAGACAAGAAAGTATTAGGCATACAGATTAGACAAGATAAAGCATTTCTCACCATTTCAGTTCTGTTCAGTTCTCTTTAACTATTTAGTCTGCCATCTTTAATCACTGAACATTCATTTAAAATTTCCTTCACTGAATTTCAGTTTGAATTTAATTCATTGAAATGTGCACAAAAACAACAACAAAAAAGGCTTCCCTTCATACTTCTAGAGTAAACTTCTCCAACTTCTCATCTGTCTTCTAATGAATAAGATGAATGTGCACTTGTTAAGTACATTAAATAAGTATATTGTTAAGTATAGTATAATGTTCTGCTCATCCTGATGAAGAATTTAACACCATAAAGAAGTGCTTTAATTTGTTTGCTAGTCTAGCATCAAACATCAGAATCACGCTACTACTCAAACAGTCTCATAAAGCGTGCCGTATAGCAAAGACAGTCAAATCCAATCTGCACAAGTGTAGTAACACATGTGGGTATGTGTCTTTCTCTAGAACACCAAAATACATTTCCCAAGAGCAGTCTTAATGCTTGGGGAGTACACAGTCCTGTTTGTGTGAAGTGTTGCCAATGACAACACCAGGCTGCCCTGAGCTGTGTGAATATGATGCTATCACTTGACAGCTGAGACTTCCTTCAGCAGCCACCATAGGGCAGGGTTTTTATACTGCCCTCAGAAACTCAATGAACTGACGCCCTACAAGCAAGTCTGTGTGTACAACAAAGCAGGACTCAGAATACTGTGCATTCTTTGTCTTTAGCATAAATGAGGGCATCCAAACATTTAAGGGGGCCCACTTTATCAGCAGAACAGCCCCTCACAATCAAAATGTGTGTGTGTATGTGTCTGCTACATCAACTACTTAATGTAAAGAAAGCATACCTAATATGGATAAAAAGTAGTTCACTCTCAGTATATGTGTGCTGGCAGAGTGTGTCCCCTCTCTTCGTATCAGTGCCTATGCAAAATTGTCTGTGTTGGCATGCAAAAACTGAGCCTGCAAGAAGGGAATGTCTTAACTCTGTACAAGCGGCCTGTTTATGGCAATGTACCAGTAACTAGGGGGGCACTGATACACATATTATGATTCTGAAATTTTACAGGCCAAGATTCAATTCAAATTTTATGGATTAAAAACGTTTGGAGAACTTTGTACATTACACAAATTTGGCTCAGAAAAATACAAATTGTATGTAAAAATCACAACACTGCAAAGCAGCTTTTGCAAAACAGTGATATAATAAAATAGTGGAACTAAGCTATAAACAACACAAAAACAGAAAATATCCCCAGACATCTACTTTTGATCATTTAGTAGCCTTTCTGGCAATATTAGTGACAACTTTCTCCCATAAACACTGAAAACACATTCAGATGTGAGTGTAGTGTCAAAGCTAAAGCATCCCGATACATCCAGAATAACCACATAACCAACTGCGTCATCACAGCAGAGAAAAATGAACTCTTCTCCTGTTTGCCAGGTATAAATGTCTTATTTGTGATCAGATCACTTGAGACGATGGTTAATACCAGGTATGAACAGGGTCTATAACCGAAGACTTTTATCCATCATGGCAAGAGAACTTGCATAGCTGCTTTTAGAGCAGAATTAGGTGGTTGGCAACATCGTAGTCAGTAAACAGCCCCTGGATTCACTGTGCTCTCGTATAAGCCAGGCCTGTCAACTGAGCTGGGCCTGATTTAATGCTGCAGCCTGGGTGCTCCCAGCAAACACTGACACAGCACAAACAGGTTCATCCAGAAAGACTCAAGCCATCCCTCATAAGGATGAATGTTGCATAATGTAATGTAATAATGTTCTTGCTCAAACAACAGGACTGCTCTAATTACGATAAATGATGCACTGTAAAATAACATTTATGAGTGAAAAACATCTTAAATGCATGCAATGTGAGTCATTATGAGATCATTTTATTATTCACTTCATTTCCAGATATGGTTCTTATCAAGAGCAGTTATCAAGAGCACTGGCAGATAAATTTAAAGTAAAATGATTTGCCAGCATATTAAAGATGTTTTCCTTTGCTATGATATATCATTTGAGACGCCATTCTCATTAAACTGTTATTATAGTCTGCTGTTCCAAGAGAGCCAGCAAAACTGTAAAAACTACTTGCAAAACATACACTGTAACTGTGATATTCTTTCATTTGAGCCATTTTTTACCTTGAAATGAACTGACTTCATATCTTTTTAAGTTATGAATGTCCCAAATCTGTGCAGATCACAGTCATTCACAGGAAAGTCGTTTGCCACGCAGACCTTGCAAATCAACCTTATGCAAGTGAACATGTGGTTAGAGGATGCATCCAGTTACCATAACGACCGAATCATCAAGCGTCAAAACATAAGCATGGCTGTGAAACACGTATCATCTGGTCCTCTCTAAGATGGAGCACACTCGATTTTAGTTCATGATGAATGTGATAATGAATGTGATAATTGTAGAAATGGGAAAAAAATCCTTTTCTGGGCAGAATAGATGTGCCTGCTGCAACAAATGAGAAACAGATGAGCTTCAGAAACACTCATTGTGCCTTCTGGAAAACAAAAAGCACTAACTTGAGCATTTTTTTAACCGAATGTTTAAAACTGACGTAATGCACTGGACCACCACTTACAAAAAACATGTCCGGCCAAGTTCATCAACTTTCACTGCTGTAATCTTTAGCATAACTCTTACCATCTAGATTAACTTTGCCAAAGGTCTGGTGTGGCCCTCTCTCCATCCACTGACACTCATACGCACATACATTATAATCACCCCCTAACAACACCCCCTGTAGTTTCTCTAATGTCTAATGGGTGGTGCTGAGTATGCCATCTGGACACACCAAAGTTAAGCCAGCAGGAGAGGAAAGGGCTTTTAGTTACATAAGAGTACAGGCCAGCATTTATTATTCACAGTCACCAGAACACAGGATTATTCACACTCTTGGGGTGCAAAAACCGTTGTTATTCTGAAGATCTACCTATATTCTGTGTATTAGGGCAGAGGTGGTGCTGGCTTCACAGAACATTACACAATGAAGCGCTGACGTTGATCAGGAATGCAGAACATCTCAAACATTAAGAAAATGTTTAGATAACATTCAGAGCTTAATTCACATGCCTGCTCAATTTCCTATTATCACCTCTGTTAGTAATTGTCTAGGCCTTGCTTGCTGTGCATGTACACTGGTGCTAGGGATGGCTCATTATTTTCAAATATTCGAATAGTCATTAAATTGAACAGTTTATGTGACTACCATCTTGTTTTAAGAAGTATTTAGCCTTATTTAGCCTGGCACACTGTTGTAAGTAACGCATTACTACCGGCAGGGTGGGGTCAGAGGATCGTGAATGGATCTTATTAAGAATAAATGCCTGATTTGCTTTATATGCCCATCCCTAATTAGTGCTAGGCAATATACTGTCTACACTGCCACATCATTATTAGTGTCTTGGTGTGATTTTAGTTCCAGCACTGTTGATAAAGAACAACTTTTTTCCATGTCATTTGCTACATTGTTTTGAAAGAACATCTCAAGAACCACAAACACCAAATAAATAACAGTTTTTTGTTCTAGAAATGGGCTTTTGATCAGTTAACATTTACAATTTTTCGAATTTTGGATATTATCAATAGCTCCCAGAACTAACCTTCATAAGCCAACAGGCCCGTCAAAATAAAATTCAACATTTGAATATATGTCAAATAGAATGAAAGCAAACACACATTGTTTGTATAGTGTACTTTTTATACTGTACTGTTGGTATAGTTTTTATTCTATTGTTTTAAATTTTTGCTGCTCTTATCTTGTTCTGTCCACTTTCTGCCGTGACAATGCAAATTTCCCACTTGTGGGACTAATAAAGGATTAGCTTATCTTATTCAAATCTAGAAAATATTCATTTGAATGTTTAAAGCTATTTGCTGCAACCTCTAGGATGTTCCAGGCCAAAAGTTATGAGACATTTGTGTCAGTAACAGACTGTATTTACAATGTACATTTTTTTTAACATATGTAGGCCTACTTGTTCTGACAACCATCCTGCAATCCTAAGGTTAAGAATCGCTGTTGCACTGTGAGATGCAGATGTATTTATGCTGAGCACCCAGCTGTAGATTTAGGAGACAGAATTAGGGCTACGTTCAAAATATCACTACATCAATATACCGCGGATAAACCGTGGCAATTTACACGTACCGACACAGTTACGGCTGTAGTGACGGGGCACAGAGTGAAGTTCGTTCATTAGTGTTTCTTAGAGGTCTGTTATTTGACCAGAGACCGACAGAGCCAAAGAAAAAAAAAACGTGTTTCAGGCTGGCCTCAAGACAATTGTTCACATGCATCATCGTGTTTAGTCAGAGCTCAGGTTCGTATCTCAATTTTCTCTCTGTCGTAGCTTTAGCAGCATTTGGAAAAGCTCTGAAGTTTGAGAAGTGGGTGAATGTCAGAGGAACCATGGGAGATAAAAGGGGTGTGCTTCCCCCTTGTTTGTTAAGTTCGTCTGAAGTGTGTAAACCATTTCAGCCAGCAGCATTAGTAAGAGTGACAGTGGCACTTTCAGCCACTGAACTCAGGCTTAACAATTATGAAAAAAATGAAACTGTGTTCATCCATCTCTGTTCGTGCCTGCAAGCCAGTTCAGGTTTCAAATTTACCAGCAGGAACTGGTCCGGATTAAGTTGGGTCTCTAAACCACGAGTACAGGTCTGGCACGGGCTTCGGTTTCTTACAGATGCCGATTTCTGGTTTACTGTCTGCTGTTACATGTGTGGAAGAAGTGAGGATCCTTCTCTAACTGTTGTTATGGCCCTCGAGTTTCACTTTCACAGGCATGGGCTCGTTTGTGAGCCTGCTGTGATTAGATAACCGTTAGCATTTACATTTTTTCCTTCACCATGTAGTGCTTTTAAAAACTAAACTGATGTTATTGTGCTGTATGAGATTTCTGGCATGTGTTAGTAAAGACCTTCTTGTTCACAGTCACAGACTCTCACACACAAGCACATGTCTACTGCTTGTTATTGCATTGACTACTGCTGCTTTTGTGTTCTGACCATCATCCCAGAGTGAACCACACCCAATATAGGCCTCATAGCACCCCGGGATTATTTATTCATTATTATTGCATTTTTAAACATAGAAATAAGGCAAACATACATTTAAAATGTTATCATCTTGCCCAATCAGATTTTTTTTTACTCACTGCCCACATAACACTTTCTTTGAAGTCTGTTCTTTACTGTAGTTGTGTATGGGTTCTTTGCATCACATATACTCATATATCACATTTTAAACTTAAATATTTACCAAACGTACAAGAAGAAATTTGGAATTTCATTTCTGATTGTAGCTGTATCAAGAAAATGGCATTAGGTCTCTCCTTGGGGAAGAAAGATGCTTTCAGTATAATATATGCGCTTAGCTTGGGTCAGATGAAAATAATCAGATTCCATACCATTCAAATCCAAAATGAAGCAGGCCTGATGGATGTGGTTAATATGATTAAACTATATGGGAGCTTCTCCCAGATGGCCATTCATTCTCTTCACACGGGGCAAGTTTAGTCTAGAAGGCCAATTAGGCACATTCAGATTCACTCTACGTTAAGTGAATGTTATCTTTAATATGATATTTGGAGTGTGCATGTAAGCAACCCGGAGAAAGTAAGCAAAAATTTACTATTTGCCAAAGTGACGTTTCATTTCATAACTGAATTAGCTAGTAGGCAAAGTCAAGAGTGGATAATGCATAGATGGTCACTGAGAAGCTCTAACCACCTCCATAACCAACCTTAACCAACCACATCCTGAACATAACCTACTCCTAGACTGACAACACCATTTTCTGAACAAGCCAAGGTTCTTAAATGTTCTTGACTTGGATGCACCCTTCTAAGAAGAGCCCTCAACTTTTACGACATGTGGAGTTTTTTTCACTTGCGTATTTAATTTACAACAATGACTCACCCACTGAAAGAATCTTGACGGAAAGTGGCTCTTCTGTGGAATCATGTCCTTCAAGTCTTTTCTGGCACTTTTTTATATTTAAGAGTGCACATTACCCAATACAGAGTCCAGGCTGTCTTCTGTGGCTATATTAGCTAGAGATGGCCACTGTGACCGCTGCTAAATGAGACCACAGCAAATTGTTTCCTGAGAAAGAAAACTGCAAAACAGCAAACATTTGCTAGTTTAAAACAACACCTTTAATTATACAAGACCATATTTTAGTTTCCTTAGTTGGTCAGAATTTATTTTTCGCAGATTACCAGTTTTACTGATGCAGGCAGTTTGCTGAGTTTGTTAACAGCCATCTGGTTACTTGTGCTGTAAGGTCCTGAAAGGACGGAAGGACTTTTAACACACTAGCTCACGTTTGTTCACACGCTTTGGCACTCTTGTACTTCAGCAGCCTGAAAAGGGAAAATGGCTTTTTCAATCTACTGAGAACCTTTTATAACCGTGAGAAAACAAGGCAGATTTGTGCAGGATCCTTCGAACCAGCTTTCTGCACTGAACTAATCTAGTGTGACGTTACCAGCTCAAAAAACTGCTGTGTTTGAGTTCGTCCCCTGTGAGAAATATCACGACAGAATCAGTTTCTCTCTCTCTCTCTCAAATAGCCATCTATGTCGAGCCAAACAGTTCTGAAAAGTTTTATTCTTTTTCCCCCCCCAACATTGTCTATTCTATGGATGTCAAGCTGTATTTCTTTCCCTGAAACTGGAAAGGATTCTACAGACCATCTGTTGTGCTTTGAAAGATAGAGGGAGAAGGGGTGGGGGGTAAGAGTATGTAACGGGCAAAAAAAAAAAAAAGAAAAAAAAAAACAGAAAAGAAAAGCAGAAGCTAAAGAGGGAGAGCCCACATCCGGCAGCAGTGCGAAGGAAATGCAACTGCAAGGGGAAGCAACAGAAGACACTGCGCAACGCTGTGTGGCTCAAACACACTCACTGCACATGCTCAGACACAGCTGGCCCAGCTGTACGCAGCTGATGGTCTGCACATACATGTACTGTGGCTTAACTCATATGTGACATATGTGAAATATATGCACAGACCTACACACACTAAAGTGAAAAGAAAAAAAAAATCTCTTTTCACGTGGTGCACACGTGTATAACACAGCTGAGACTCTTAACACTGGGAGAGTGAGCAAGACTGAAAACAGACCGCCTGGGCCTACGATAATACACACACAGGTCTTGACTGGAAGCAGTGTAGGCTAAGTAGCACAGCACCACTGGAAAAACACGCTTCGGCTGCAGGCCCACATGCTAGGAGTGGTTGTGAAATGTTCGCCCTCACACATAAGCCTCCTACGTATCTGCCTTGAAAACTGTAAGAACGCAGGTTTTATGCTGAACACTAAAAGTTCTTCTTTCTTCACAACACTTTGGAAGCTCAAGGCTCAATAGAAGCTCAATAGTTTGTCAAATAAAAAAATCTAATGTATACAGTTTTCCTCATGTCCCAAATGTAGTTGATCAACCAAGACAAGTCTGATGTCTAAAGTTTGCTTCTTTAGTTCTAAACTGGAGCTACTAACGTTGTTAAGAAAAAAGAGGCCAATAAGTATCATATGAACTTCATAGCTAAGTGAAGATACTTCATGACAAAACTGTTATCTAATAAAATAACGACGAAAGAACACGGCTAAAAACCGTAGCAGTGGCCATCTGGATGCCTGACTTTTGTCTGTACTTTTGTGAGTGGTGGGGGATGAGCTTCCTTGATAGTGTCATTACCCTTGTAGCTCCAGTTCAAATCTGGAGGAAAGGGAAGGAGAAAATGGGTCAAAGTCATTTTTAACCAAACGATTCAGTTCCAGACCATTTATAAAACAACTTACACATTCTGGGGAAAGTTTGGCCAATCAGAATAATCATGATGAATAAGTTGCAGCCATTTATGAGCATCACTGTACATCTGTATATAGTGTGTCTATAGCAGTGATTCAAAAGTCCTGAAAATGTGGGGTAAACAGATTTACGGGGAAAGTTGCTGTTTCCATTACAGCAGTAATAGATATGAGCTTCAATCTTTAACAGACAGAATAGGCTCCACCTTACTGACAACATTATTCCTCTCATTAACACTACATGGCGTCAGGAAGCCTAGAGGAGCGAGTGGCACGAGCTAATCACTTACCATCTCTACTCCATAGTAAGAGCCTGAGCCTTTTTGTTTAGAAATCGTTCAAATTAATGGAAAAGTTGTTTGACATTTAAAAGGGTGACATGAATTTAGTGCTTTAGGTCTGACTGACTTCTTCACTGACACATACGCACATGCACACACACACACACACAGTCTAGCACTTACTTTGCGTGATCAAGTTAAAAGGCTATAAAAAAGTAGAAAAGAGCACTTTGAGCCAACTTTTACAGCAGTATAAACTGGAATGGTGCACACTAGGCTGCTTGTGGCCACATTAAAACTTTAGGCACTGACAATAGCCAAAAAAAAAAAAAAACTACAAAAACCCAATGCTGGCTATTGACATTTCCATGCCATCAAAATATATACTTTAGAATCGTCACATTTTATAATTATTATTGTTTCTGCTCATCAAAATTACAGAGAGTTGGCAGACTGGTGTGCAGCCACAAATCCTAAAACTGAACCATCATCAGTGTTGTTTTATTGATTAGTCAGAAAAGAGAACAATAGGACAAAAGAGAGACACTGAAAACTAAAACGATGAATGCAGTAAACACTGAGTAATGGAGGAGAAAAGAGAAAGGGATAGATTAAAAGCAGCATTCAGACAATGCAGGAGGGGGTCGTGTGGAATGGACTCCAGTCCGGGGGGGGATGTAGAGAGAACACAACAATGGTAGCAACCCATGAGTCCATTTCATTAAACCCCCCTCTCTCTCCCTACCCAACTCCTCTCTCCTTCTCCTCCCCTCCCCTCCTCTCTCTCCATCAGCTGCTGCTGAGCTTAGTTGTGGTATGGAGTGTGTGTGTGTCTTACTCTCTCTCTCTCTCTCTTACTCTTTCACATTCTCTCTCACTTGTTATCAAATGCTTGCTCTGAATAAAGGACTCTGTTGTGGGCTGAATGCTCATGCCCCAGGCATGGTCACAAGTGTATGGGAGCCAGACGGACACAAATATTTATTGACCCCCCCCTTGCTTCACACACAGTTTTCCAGTATGTACCTCTGTCTTCATCCATTCATCCGCCGGTGCTAGTCCTGCAGGCCTAATTCTCAGTTCTTCTATCTTTTAACAGTTCAGGCACTTGCCAATCTATTTCTCTTTTTCATCCTAATCTCCATCTGCTGGATTAGTAGCAAACAGACAATCACCATGGGCGATAATTTCAACCCACATCCCTGTACTTAGAAAGGAACTGAAAATCCGTCAACGCAAAACATACTCATTAAAGGGGCCAGTGGGCAGGTGCTGAAGGTGAAGCAACTTCCCATTAACTTCGATTATAAGTGTGCTTTGAGTCAACTGGTTTTCTGTTTTTTTACTAAGCTCAGAGAAATTAGTCTGCGGTAATCAGCTGTACAACACACATAGGCTGAAAGATTAGGTTGGAAATGCTGTAGTATTCCTTAAACCATTACTGTGTCTCTAAGAAGAATGCAGGGGTTTTTTTTTTTCCAATTTCAGTCTTGCTATCTCATTCCTCCTTTCTCAATTCATTTTATTCTCCCCTCCAGTCTCATATCTGGGCATAGCCAGGTGCTCTAACAAACAGCCTCGACTTTATTGCTGCCCCATGCAGAAGTCAACACAGTGGTGTTATTATTAATGTCCAGTAGCAGCCAGGTTTTGAGCTTGGACGGGGAGGTGTGTTTAGGGGTTCAGTCTTATGAAACCATGCTTTGTTCCCCAGCATACACACACACACACACACCCCCCTGAACCTCTGACCTTCCTGGGGGGAAGTTAGTCCACACTGCAATCTTCAGAAGGGAGAGAGAGAGAGGGGGGAAGAGTGTGTACAAGTGTGTGCACGTGTAAGTGTCAGTGTGCATGCGTGATGGGAGTTCAGAAAGAACAAAGAGTGGGCTCCATTCTCTCTGCACCCATATGCTGCGAGACACGTGGACGCAGGCTTCAGCCGGCATTCACAAGGCTATCATTTGTCACTGTGTTAATTAGCATAACCTTAATGCACAGTGGCTAAACTGACACTTTCACCAGTTTTACTGGGTACTTTAGAACAGGTCTGAGCTTCTAGTTATAAAAGAAAGCAGAATGGACTGAGCAAGGTGGAGGCAGTGACCTCCACCTTGCTCAGTTAGAAAGCTATAAGGAACAGCCCGATCAAACGTGCTAACACAGCTGAAATGACTGGAAGCTGGAGCCCATCCATTAGTATAATGCTCTATTTGCATAATGTTAACTGGGGGTTGTTCACTTTCATTCACTATAAGCAATAATAAGCAATATTAGCTTTCTCACTAAAATAGGCCTTGATAGAGGTCATGTCATTCATTTAATTTTGTTTGAAGATTGTTGTTTTATGCACCAAAAACAGCCTTAATGTTTTTTTTTACATTTCCAACTATTTTCTAATTCTGTGTTTATGTCACAGAATCATACTGTGTTTTTGTTACTGTGCCTTTAAGACTGATTTATGTAATTGATCTCTGGTCTGACTGGCTGCCAGAGACATCCAAAAAACACTGAATTCAACCTGAGTGTTTTTCCAGTTTAGTGTCCATAAATGTGCTCTATGGACAATACATTTTGAAAATGGTACGTTCAGTTTTAATTTCAACTAAGTGAGAAAAATACAGACTGACATGACATAGGCCCTTTAACATTGCTGCTGCACTAACTATAACCCTCATAATGCTCATGAGAAACTGGCATTTAGCTCCAGCCCAAAGCACCAAGTTCACATCAAACTGATCATTATCTCACAGTGCAGGGTGCTAGGCTGAACAACTAACCAAATTATCACTATTCAGTTGATCCACCATCTAGAATGACATTAGTAATCTGTGGGCCTGATCAGTTGTGCAAGTCTTCCACTGCTGCCAGATTGATCCAAAAGTGTCAGAAGGGGACTTTCACATGGTAGGCAGCGTTGCCACAGCAACATGGTAATCTCTGTAGCAATGTTTAGGCGGTTGCCAGAGATACTCCAGTTTAACATTTACGACGGCTCCATCTGAGACGGCACCTGGCATGCGGAATCTTGCCCTTCAGTCACTGACTGTCCATCGACTCACTGTCTGGACAAAAGCAGCCTTTTAGTTGTAAGATGAGACATATTCACATATTCTGAGGGATGCCTAGTCATATTGTAGACCAAGAGATGTGTGCTGTGTGTGGGTGTGTGTGGGTGTGTGTGTGTGTGAGGCTTTCACATCATCTGCATTATTTAGAGCTGCTGCAAGATCTTGCATTAAGAGGAGGCACAAGAAAGAGTGAAAGGCCCACAAGATGAGAAGATGATAAAGGACAGATAGATGTAATAACCCAGATCTAGGGTATACAATTCACAGGGTCCATCAAGAAGGAAACTTGTACTGTAGAAATATGGTACAAATACAGAGCAAAAGTAGAATTATCTAGCTTTTAGTAACAAAAGCTCAAGTATCAAAACTTGAGGCACACTGTGAGCACTTCCTCTTCGAGTTCAGGCCCACACCATGATGAGCAGATGGCTGGGTGTTCAGAGCATCACAAAGGTGCACCTCAACCATCTCTCCAAACGAGACTGGATGCTTGAGAGC
The DNA here is from genome assembly GCA_037974445.1 of Brycinus macrolepidotus. NCBI lineage: Eukaryota > Metazoa > Chordata > Actinopteri > Characiformes > Alestidae > Brycinus > Brycinus macrolepidotus. The sequence goes on from JBBPCZ010000012.1 coordinate 10,943,606, forward strand.
AAGCCCAGCACTTTCTATCTAGATATCTGACAACTTTGATTAGGTTGCCATGCTCCTCATATGGCAAGACTAGAACTTCTTGATCTTCACCACTTCACAACAACAGGAAGGGAAGTGAGGGCAGATGTTTTTGAAGGTACTAAGCGAAGCAAAACAGACGGAAAAGACCAGAGTAGACGTACACAATTTCACACGATGTAAAAGCAGTACAACATTTAAAAAGTGAGAGGGAGACTAGTCTGAAAGTGACTTTCCGTTCCACCTTAAAAAGACAGTACCAGAAAACAACGATTTAAGGTGGAAAAACGGAGAAACCTGGCAACTCCCGCTTCATGAGAGGGTAAAATGACTAACGTTATGGATACAAGGTCTATCCAGCAGGCTAGATAGGAGGAAAAACAATTTTGACTTGCTTTGGTAAGGTTAGTTCTGCTTTATAGAGGGCAGGTGGAAAAAGTAGCAAACAAAGGAAGTGAGTTGTGTCTCTGTAACACTGGCTCCTCACACGGAGAGCTGTGCCTACCTGCGTGTGTAATGTCGGATAAATCATAGTTCTTGGCTGTTCGGGGGAACTCCTTCAGTTTTCGGTTGGACAGGACCAGGGCTCCGCTGGCCGCCGCCTCCTCCAGGGATTTCTCCACACTCCTGCTGGCCGCTATAGTCGCCGGCAGCTGGGACCCATCCCCAGCAGCCATGAACCACCAGTACTCCCCCGGCTCTACTTTTCTTTTTTTTGGGTATTACAGATAAACGGCCGCTCCTAAACTTTCATCTCTACTCGCATTACTTCATCAGAGACGGGAACCCATCGGTGCGAGGTCTTAAATCCATCGAATCAGTGTTAAATCCAGCGTGTAGAATCTGATAAACTTAGCCGAGGAGAGCCGTCCGCCCGGAGTTAACTGTCAATCCGGCGCTGCAGCAGAGAGTGGTGGGGGGGTGGCTGGAGGCGCGGCGGGGCGGGGCGGGGCCAAACGGAGCAGGGGGTGTGGTTATAGGTCGAGTAGAGGCTAGATTGACAGGCCCGCAACGAAGACTATGGCTGGGTCCGAATAAAAACTAATAAATGAGATACTACTGCTGCTTCCACTATTACTGGGTCATTCCGTGGAATCGGTACATTTTGCGTCCCAGAGAAATAATCTGTCATAAAATCACTGTAATACTAGATAC
>JBBPCZ010000012.1:10944878-10955085 GCA_037974445.1 Brycinus macrolepidotus
GCTTGCTTTGTGCACTGGGGCACAGTCATGCTGGAATAGAAAAGGTTCTTCCCCAAACTGTGCCCACAAAGTTGGAAACATGGTGTTGTCCAAAATGTCTTGGTATGTTGAAGCAATAAGATTGCCCTTCACTGGAAGTAAAGGGCCACCTCAATTCAATAATTTTGTCCTTATAGTGTATGTGCTGTAATTACTATACTGATGAATAAACTTTTAATGATGGTGTACTGTTTTGACACACTGTTATTATGGCTGTATCTAGTTTTGGACATTAGATGGAGAAATCAATAAAAGCACTGGGTTATATATATAGTTTTGGACATTAGATGGAGAAATCAATAAAAGCACTGGGTTATATATATAGATAACTGGGTGGAAAAGCTATAGAAAAAGAAATAAACTGGCAAGGTCATAAGGTGTGTAGTTAACATGTTTCTACAGTAGGGTAATGTGATTATTTCATGATGTAAATGTGCTATAGTCCATGGAGAGAGTGATATTCAAGAATATGTACAAAACATCTCACACAGGCAAAACCTAAACCCCAGGGCAGCATTCAAACAAAATGCAGAACATAATCAAACCCAAAAGCACCTAAGCAAGCATACAAAGCACACAAAACAGAATTATCATGTATACTAAACTGAGACTAATTTGTATATTATACAATTACATATTCTGCAGTGGGCTGGCACCCCGCCCAGGGTGAGTCCCTGACTTGCACCCGTTGGCCCCGGGATAGGCTCAGGGTACCCGCAACACTAGTAAGGATTAAGCGGTACAGAAAATGAATGAATGAAATAAAAAATTAAATGGTTTTTCAACATATAATAATACAGATACACTATAATGGCAAGAAGAAAGGGAGAGTTGAAATAGAAGGAATATTAGAGTAGTGGAATAGAAATAATTGGTCAGAATCAGAAATGTATAGTCTGAAATTCAGAGAAATGTGCATCTACTATAGGCTTAGACCGCTATGCTGCTGTTTTAAATACTCCTTCACAGCCATTAACTAGCACTGCTTCCCATAAAAACTCCATTTGCCCATCTGTCAGTTTTCTCACTCAGCAACGTGGGTCCCCCACCCATCTCTGTCACATGCACACATACACAAATATATTATTGGCAGAATTGTGCATAATTACTAGCTTGCCACACAAAGCTTATGATAAAGCTCTAAGGCTTGATGTGTTTCCCCGAGTGTCTGTTTGTGCGAGCTCACGTGAATGTTTTGTTTCCACAAAATCATTATTTCTGCTGAGTGCATAGTCTCTAGGTTTAGTCAGCTGAGTGCCTAAACCTCTTAGTGTTTCTTCCTGCTAAACTATGCATAAACCAGTGCTTTACCAACATTTATGCTGATCTCTTAATGAGTGGCTGAAAAGCTTTTCATCTATTCTTTTGCCCACAATCATTGTGTTCTCTGTGTCTGTTTTGAGGGGGATGAATTAATGAATAATAGATCATCCGTTTGCTCTTCTTTTAATGTGTTATTTTTAACTACAGGTCAGTCTATAAGTAAATGTGTAGTGACACAGCTCTGATTGTTCTGGCTTTGTGCACAGGCACAATGAATTTAAACTGAAACAATGATTATGAGGTTGAAATGCAGTCTGTCAGTGTTAATTTGTACTGCGTGAGCCGTACACTGATCACAGTTTGCATAGTGTTCTAATGGCCTGCACAGTTAGCTCATGCTAACTTACATGTAATTAGAGGATCTCTGTTTGTTGTGTGATTTTATGATAGGCCGGGACACAAAAAGGGGGCTAATAAATCATCAGCATATCCATTATTCCTCAGGGAAAATGAAAAGAGGAATAGAGGGATTGAGGCAGCCCAGAGGAAGAGAAAGAGGGAGGAAAAGAGCATGAGAAACTGGGCTGTCATCTCAGTCACCATTCAAAATGAATGTGCTGCAGTTTTTAAGGAAGAGGAAGAAAAGGAAAGAGAATGAAAATATATGAATGTGCAGCAATCTGCCAGTGCATTAAGTCCTTAATGAGGAGCTGACACTCATTCAATTAGCTTTTTGCCACTTTTGTTGACATTACATCAGCAGTTAGTTATGTAGGTCAGTTATGAATATTCATGTGGAGAAATGGCACGAAATGAACTTGCTTCCTTTGTGTATTGAGAGAGGAGCAGGATAGATGGATACAGTGCTGGCCCCCCACTGGTGGAATGAACTCCCTCTGGCGATCAGATCTGCTGAGTCTCTTGCTGTCTTCAAGCATCGTCTTCAAGGAGCACTTAGGGGACTAACTAGTCCTCACACTTATTGCTTGCACATTTTTTTCTCTATATGAAAAAAAAAATCTCATCACTCTTGTCAATGTTTTTTGCTAACTTTGTACTAATCTCTGACTTTTTCTTTTTCTTTTTCTTTTCTTTTGATAGGGTCTGCTAACGTGTACAACTGAGCCGGTAGTAACTTGGTTAAAAGCAGATGCTGATTTGAGTCTAGCTTTGCAGGTATGAAGAACTGATGTAAAATCCTTAAAGCACTGCTATACATCGCTCTGGATAAGAGTGTCTGCTAAATCCCATAACTGTAACTGTCCACAAGCAGTGTTTTCTGTAAGTAATAGTGAGCATTCGGTCATACGTGAACACACCACAGCATGAACTTCTTCCTCTGCATTTAACCCATTCACCAAGTGAAGCAGCAGGAACACAGCAGTGTGTGGGGACGGTACCTTGCTCAATGGTACCTCAGTACCTAGCAGTCTTGGGAATCGAACCCACGACTTCCTGATCGCAGGGCGAATGCCCTAATCACTAGGCTACCAGCTTACATTCTGTAAGCAATGGTGAGGCAAAAGGCAGAGAGGGTTGTGCTTAGTTAAACTAAGACAAACACAATCCACAGAATGAGAGGGCCTGAATGAAGCACAAGGCATTCTTCTCCTACGACACTGTGTAACCAGCAGTGCAATTAACAGCATTAACTACTGCTATACATGATAGTTTCACCATATATTGCACACTTTAAATGATGCAAAAATTTGAAACAATTTGTTTCCGTTCAACGCATTTCTACACTAATTCCAAAATTGTTTTTTTGTATCTTTAGTTATATTTGAGTTTATTACTTTGAAACATCAGTTTTCAATGTACGAATGCAAGAAAAGTGTTTCTCAACACTAATATTTTGCTGAGTTAGAGTTTAAAACCCTGTTTTAATACAAATACCACTTCATTCAATCTAAGAGGACATGGTGAATGAAGTGGTTCAGTATTTCACTCTTGCGTTTTGTCCTGTTTTTCCCAAATTTTCCCAAAATGTTAACATGCATTAATCATTTTATTGGTCATATGTCTGCAGAACATAGTTTTAAATGATGGAAGCAAAGTCTATGCTTGAGTGTATGAGTGTTGATATTTCATAATTAAAATCAGGCATGATGGCCCCATGATAAGAGTCAGAGCCCACAAGACATAACATGAACTGCTTTCATCACTGAAAAAGCAAGAGAAATTCCATGAGATCATAATGCTGAAGTTCCATCTCTGAAGTCACAACAGCACGTCAGAACTCTGGGGGTGAATTTTCCTCAGAGATCGGTGAACAGACGCAGATTGGAACAGCTAGGACAGAGAGGCAGTGCATGATTTAGTCCATCTGGAAAATGAAGGCCCAAAAAAATTCAAAAATGAATAGAAGAAAGAAAAAACTTTTGTATGCGGAACTACAGAACAAGACATATGATAGGTCTGCAGCACCACCTATTGTAAGTAAAAGACACTCTAAACAAAAATATAACCAGAAATGAGTAACTATAGTAATAGTAAATTAGGAGTGAGTTTTAAACAAGTAATTTTTTTTCTCATCAATTAATAGCATAAAAAGAGGAGAACTGCGACCACACGTTTGCAAAAGGAAAAACCAGCGGCCTCAATCTTGTCATTGCCACCTGAAGTGGTAAGACACTCTTATAAATGTCTAAAAAACTCTGTAACTTTCGTCTTTAGTTAACAAATTACACACTTGATTAGGATGTAAAAGAATGGGTCATAAAATTTACAGTTTCATGTCTAAGACATTTTCAGTGTTCAACATTTGCCTTTTTTTGCACCAGATCAATGAGCCTAATACAGTATGTCACTGAAAAGATTTTGTTTTTAGCCTTTTTTTTTATGTATACTTACTGCTTTTGTTTTGCCTTGTAGCCCCAGCGTTAAACTGAAGACACAAACATTACCTTGGCCAGTTAGCTATGTTTATGGAAAAAGTGTGTAATTGTAATTTATTTAATATGAACATTTATTAAACATAATCCAACATTCTTTTCTCCAGCTTGAGAGTATCCTGTTTAGGCTCTCAGTCTCAGATGTGTTGTCCTTTGGATCCACTTGCCACTATTTTCGTGAGCTGAGTCTTAGCCAGCTGGTATGGAAGAACCTGTTCTTTCAGAATTTGATTTGTCCTACTTCTAACAACAATGAGGAAACTAACTGGAGGAGGCAGACCATCCTGAAGAGTGAGTCCCAATGGGAGGAGAGGGACTTTACTGGTGGCAAAACTCACCATCTGCAATAAGACTCAGGTTTTACAAAAGCAGTCTCTGTGCTGGTAGCTATCTAAATTGCCATATCTTTTTGTATGCAGTGAGCCAGGACCTTGTGCTGCAACGTCTTAGCAGCAGTTGTGGTGATGGTGGCATCTCTTGGCACCGTTCTAGGGGTCGACAGCTGACAGTGACCCGTTCACTGAATATTCCAATGGCACTGGGCCTCCGTAGGGTGGTGCCCATTCTAGACCACACTCTACTCTGGGACTACAATGGTACCATCTTTATTCTGTTCACCCCCCGGGGGAATGTAATATGGAAGAGGCCCTGTGGCTATTCAGTACTTTGCTACAATGCCAAAGATGTAAGTGTTCTATGCTAAATATACACTTTTATACCTCCATACATATGACCAACATAAAACTCTCACATTTTGTCAAATGACAAAATAAACCACATCCTCAAAATTAAAGGTATCAAAATGCATTCTTCAAAGCAACACCATCTATTAACCCTGTTTGGCTCTCTAAACAGCCTTTCAGTGGGTGGTTTTTAACACTTTTATGTTGATGAGATGCAAGGAAATGAGTGTGAAGAACCTTTTTAAAGAGCCTCCACATCATGTAAATGTTTTATACCAATAAAACAAGTACAATCAAATCATGAAACAGTTACAATAATATAAATTCCAAGCACACGGCCTAGTGTAATAAACTCACAATCCACAGTAAACCACCCTAGATATGATCTAATTCCACTGTAATTGTAATCATTACAAACAATATCCTGTATCCATACTGTAGTCTTTGTGGACAATCATAATCAAGTTTTAGGCAGTTCTTAGGAGGCATGGAATTCGGTGCACCTGGATATGAGCTTATTGTGATTTCTCTGTGCCCTAGTTTGCCGTGGACCCCCGCAGTAACCTCATGTTTCGCCGGTATATCTATGTGCTAGTGAGCTATGATGTCAGTGGCAACCACCCAGAGCACATGGGACCCCTAAGATCCATCCCACACCCCTCATATGACTGTGTGGATGTGTTCAAATGGGACACTCAGCAGAAGGTCTTTCATATGATTTTCCACTTCTCTCTGAGCTTCACCCAGCTCCGCCTGACTGGACTGGAGTCCAACCGCTCTCTCACGCTGCTGACAGGTCAGTTTCAAGATGCACAGTGGGATGTGATACTTGCTCTGGTCTATAATCGGTTAGACCAGTTAGACCCTGTCCAGAGACCAGTGTAAAATACCACACTATCACATAATACTTTTAATTGGCTAATTAAAAGTGTTACAATATTCTACACACACACACACACACAGACACACACAAACACACACACACACACACACACACACACACACACACACACATGGTTGTAAAGTTTGTGCATCCCTGGTCAACTGACATGCTTTGTTGATGATCTAAGTGTAAATAAGACAATACAACAATTGCATGAAACAAATTTAAATATGACACATTAAAATGTTCAGTTGAGCACTTATTTTAAGAAACTGAAAAAAAACCCCCATTAAATAAAATGTGGCATATGCAGCAGTGTAGGCACCATTTAAAGCAATCCACTAGTGTTATTTTTGTGATGTCTTGGAGTGTATTTGACTCATTAGGCCTTAATTCAAGTAAGGTGTCAACAATTCCAATCTGTAAAAAATTATATGACCCTTCAAACTTGTGCTGTACTTACCCTCTAATGTAATGTAAGCATCTGATTGAGGATCTGAAAGATAATGGATTCTTACAAAGCAAGAGAAAAACTATAAAACATAAACAAACAAGTCCTGTCTGTCCAAACGTCATTAAGAAATGAAAGGCCGGGGAAGTGTTAAAGTGAAGACAAGATCTGTTCATAGACTGATCAGTTATGCAAACCAAAATCCCCTCATCACTGCCAAGGACCCACGGGAAGACTTGGCAGGCATAGAAATAGTGGAGCACTGGTCGTGTTATTGAACAAACATCACCCACATGGAAAGGTCTTCAGGAGGTAATGTTCGTGGTGATCTCATTTTGAATACAATCACTAAGTGTATGTTTGGGAAAAAAAGAGAAACATTGTAAGAAAAGCACACCTTGCCAACTGTTAAGTATGGCATGGATCTATTATGCTTTGGTTTTGGGTGGCAGCCAGTAGCAAAGGAAAGTGGGGATAGAGGGAAGAAAGGATTCTACCAAATATCATCCCGGAATCTAATTTCCCTTAGTCAGTGAAGAAACAGAAGAAGAAAATAGACTGGATATTAGAACAAAAACAATGATCCAAAGCTTACATACATTAGTACAGTGCTCAGTTACTTCAAAAACCAAAAGATTAAGGCTTTGAAACAGTCTTTACTATCTTCAGACTTAAATATTATTGAAAATCTGGGATTAGATCCCAAATGTGTTGATTTTTTTTTGCATGTGAAATGATCAGTGAATATTTCTGAAGTAGCAGCATTCTGTGAGGTAAAGTAGGGAGAAATCCTAAATCAAGAAATATTTACCTACAACAAATGATGAAGGGGGGGGGCGGTGTGGGGGGGGCTAAGGGGGCTCTTGCTAAGTACTCAATGAAAGGGTGCTGAAACTTTTTCCCATGCCACATTTTGTGTTTTATTTTTTTCCGATACGTTAAATTCACCTAATAATATGTGTATTTTTCAATATGTTAGATTCAACAATGTCTTTAAAATAAGGTCCCTAAATAGACTGAAACAATAGATTGTTTCTAAAAGAACCTAAAATGAGTAAGACCACCCTAGTACCTTTACATTTTAAAGTGTTTTTCTTTCAGACACTGGAAAAGTGTATGCTCTGTGTATAAATGAGACCCAGCTCAGTACTCCACACACCTACACTGTGCAAATGAGCCTCAAGAGCATTAACCGCACAGACCTGCCAATCAAACAGGTTCACACCAGTCTTAACAGTGTTCTGTATATCACAGGTAAGACCCAGCACTTCCTAACATTTGCAAAAATACAGCTGTGAGTGTTTATCATTTTATCAAAAATGTAACCACTACACATAGTCATTTATTTACCCATTAACCTCTATTAATATATGGAATCTTTATTTTCCATGTATTAGAGCGTCCTTGAGTAATAAAGAACAATAAATACAATAAAACACAGTAATGAACAGTAATGAAATGATAATTGAATAAAACAAGCCATAAGAAACACGAGATAAAACAGTCTAAACAGTTTAAAAGCATAAACCTGGTAATGAGAATGTAGCCATAACATCACTTCAGTGGGTTTAGCAGAGTCCATGAATCGCAGGGCAGAAGGGTAGAGAGATTATTAAATTGTTTTACATGATAAGTTTGCACTGATATTTGCATCAAACATTTTATTCATATTGTGCAAGTGAACACACCAACAGGACTGAATATTTATCATTCACTTTTTAAATAATTGTAAAAGTGTAATACACATAAAATTGAGCTGTGGTGTAATGAATGAATAAGAGTCTTCTTAAATGTGCATGTTAATATGGCTATATATATATATATATATATATATATGTATATGTATATGTATATATTTATATATAAGATGTTATACATATAACTTGTATGCACCGTATGTAACTAACACTACAGGTGTTAGTTAAAGTAACATAGAAATGTAACAATAGCAATATTACTCATTTAGTTCACATTTTTCTTGTTTCTACCTTAGCTGATGGCTCAGTTTTCGCCGAAGTCCAGTCCCCGGGAACATACCGCCAACTGTTTGGGACTACTGAGGGTTATATCCCTCCTGGTGTTCAAACTGTTGTCCCAATCCCTTTACCTTACAAGGTATCTGTCCTTCACTCCCAGATCTGATTACCTAACCTAGTGGTCACCAAACCTGGTCTCTGAGATCTACCTTCCTGAGAAGTTTAGTTAGGGGGGGTTAGCATGTTAGATGCTGACTGGACCTAAACATGAAAGGAAAGTGGATCTCCAGGAGAAGGGTCGTTCTTATCTAAACCCTTTTTAATTACTTATTATTTAATTGTCACTGCATTATGTCACCGGCTGCAGATCAGATTACACTTAGTGATGTTACAGTCTTTTAATACTGTATGTTAGGCTACTACTTACATCAGTATTTGTGGTTTGTAGGTGGTGAAATGCTCTTTGGGCCCTTTGCATCTCTGCCTGCTGGATAACTGCGGAAGAGTCTTCATGCAAGGCAGCAACCGCTATGGCCAATTAGGCACTGGAGACAAGATCGATCGTGGCGAGCCCACTCTGGTAGTGTGTGTTATTATTTACGATTTCAAGTAAATAAGCCAAAAGCAAGTTAATATTAACAAAGAATACTCTGCCTCTCTCTGAACAGGTGGTAATGTCTATGGCTCCAGTGGATGTGTGGTGTGGACTGAACCACACACTGGTCCTGCTGGAGGCTGAGTCTGGAGATAAGCAGGTGCAGGGCTGTGGCTGTGCATCAGGAGGACGATTACCTGGCTGCTTGGAGGGAAGCCCTGTGTTTGTGAGACTCAACGTCAAGGTGTGTTTTGTGGTTATGTTTCAGCATATATCATGCAGCATATATCTACCTCTAGTAGCTCAGAGTTGTATATATATAATGTATTATATGATTACTTAAATGTAATTACATAAATACATTTGGGCTGTCACAACGGATAGGTATCATCAGGATTTTTCTGATACTGATACTGCTTATCGATTCCGATACTTATCGACATTCTTTTTGATACTACTCTCCATAATTTGATGCGATAAAGAAAGACATCACATGAAATAATGTGAAAATATTCAACATTTATTCATTTATTTTTGAGAAATTACAAGCTAATTTGTTTCCTGTATGTTTAATGAGGGAGGAGCAATTGCTACGAACGTCTGGTCAACAAATGATCCAATCTAGAATCAACCATTTGAAAAGGCCATCTATGTTAGAATGCATAAATACCAGTTCTCAATACCCATCCTTAGCGGTCACTATCAATTATGTTAGTAATAGAGAAGTCAATCGCTTTTTTTTTGTTTTAAGTAATCACATACACACAATAAAAAAACAAACATTTAATTTGATTTCATAGACAAGAAATTTGTCTGCACTTTTGTGAGACACAGCTGGTGTGGGTTTCCTCTCTTTCAGTGATTCTCACAAAAGCAGCTTCAGTGCTAACAGCTCCAACTCGTGGAGAATCTGGCAAACCCAGCTTTGTATACATTTGTGAATACAAATTATGATAAAACGACTCTGCTGAGTAAGTCTTTCTTTCACTATCTCTGCATTGATCTCTCTCTTTCTCAGGTTCCACGTGCAGCTACCTCTCTATGCTCGACTAAGGAATGCCTTTTCCTCCTCTGCTGCCATGACATCGCTGAACCTCGTGTGCCATGCTACATTCCACCTACAACGGAAGATGAGAAGGACCTAGAGAGAAGACTGGAGGAAGAGAAGGAGCGGCTGCTTCTTCACCTCACTCAGATGAAAAGATGTGACAGCGCCAACACGCAGATTGTCATGCTGCAGAGCACAGTCAGACAACACCTGCCAGGCCTCAGTCCTGTGCACAAAGCCTTCCTCGACACAGCACTGACCATAATCCTCAACCAGTCCAAGCAGGACTCTAAAACATAAAAAATGACTGAAAAACGAAAAAAAAAAAAAAAAAAAAAAAGAAAGTAGCCTGAAGGCATCATGTATTCTGAAATA
>JBBPCZ010000012.1:10955095-10973994 GCA_037974445.1 Brycinus macrolepidotus
ACCATAATCCCCAACCATTCCAAGAGGGACTTGAAAACAGAAAAAAGGACGAAAAAACAAAAAAAAAAAAAAAAAAAAACGAAAGTAGCCTGAAGGCATCATGTATTCTGAAATAAGGTGGCCAGTGCTTCTTTAAAAGAATAAAAGTATGTTGCATCACTAAAGTGTGCCACTGATTATTAATGCATAAACTCATATAGTGCAGAACTCTAGTAACCCTAAATGACAGAAGCTCTACTTTTCATCCTTAAATTGGTAGAGCTTTTAGCTTTGTAACTTAATAATAAGAATAATAATTAAAAAAAAAAGTTATTCACCTGCTATTTTAACAATGGTTCTGTCTAGTAAAGGCATGAGGAGTATAAAGTCCAGTTCTTAACCTACAGAAGCATGTATAATGTGGTCGTCATAGAGTCACGTAAAATAAAATAATAATAATAATCTTTCTTTTCCTCCAATCCTCCCTCTACGTCTTTCTCATCTTCCTTTCCAAGTGGAATGTAGCATCGTGCAGGAGGTAATAATAATAACGACAACAACAACAACAACAATAATAATAATAATAATAAGAAGAAGAAGAAGAATTAGAAGAAGAAGAAGAAGAAGAAGAAGAATAGTAATATAATAACACTATTTATAATAATAGAATATAAAAACACTATTTATAATAATAGTAATAATAATAATAATAACAGCAACAACAACAACAACAACAACAACAGCAACAACAACAATAATAATGAACAGCAACAATAATAATAATAACAATAACAAAACTGCAACACCCTAACAACCACCCAAACATCTGACGTCATTGCAGTCTGCACGCATTGTGTTGAAATAAAAACAGATTTACTTACACACGAATTCTGACTGGACGGAGAAAAACACACTGAAAGGATAAAAAAGGTAGGCTACACCTTTTTACAGACTGGTTATATATATAATATACACATAAAAATCGGCAGGAATTACGTTATCTCAGGTGTTCAGAGTGAATTAGAGGCGGAGTTAAAATTCAGCATGATAAACAGGAGGCTAACCTGAACACCTGACTGTGGAAACAGAGAACTGTTTGGGTGTAGAGATTAATTAACGAACTTTTTTGTGAATCCATCACTTATTTAGACAATATATATAATATTTCTGATTATGTGAGTATTATGGGATACAATTAAATTTATTCAGCAATGTTATTTCACTTCATAAAACGAGTAAAAATGTCTAGAAATCACCTGTTTTATCTTCTAACATTCTTACAACAGTTTCATAATGAGAAATATTAGATAAACCGTTTAAAAAAAGTTTTTTTTTAACTCGTCATAAGATCATTGCGCAGCGTCGTTATATGGACAAAAGTATTGGGACGCCTGACCATTACACTAACTGGGACTTTAATGACATTGCATTCAAATACAATACATTTAATATGGAGTTAAGGGGGCACTTAGGGGGTGATCTCCACATAGCAGCCCGAGACAATCTCCCTATCTGTGGTCTCTTGCAGATGGAGTTTGACTCGGCCTACACGGACCGGATCCTGATGATCTCCCGGTCCATGGCGGACTGGTACAAGGACTATGAAGTCTCGCGGTTTAAACTGGTGAAGCGCGCGGAGAGTAGTCGTCGTGTCAGACTCCCGGTGGACCGCGCGTGCTCACACTGGATCCTCCACCTGCTGCACTGCACTGCAGCACCCCCTGCTGCAGCAGCACGACTCAGAGTCACTGCATCCGAGCTCAGTGAGTACCTCTCTCTCTCTCACTCTCTCACACACACACACACACACACACATTCTCTCTCTCTCTCATTCTCTTTCTCTGTGTATCTGTTTAGCACTCTCTATCTCACATTCTCTCTCTCATTCTCTTGTTCTCTCTCTATGTATCTGTTTATCTCTATCTATCTCACATACTGTCTCTCTCTTTCTCTCTTGGTCTATGTATCTATTTATCTCTCTCACACTCTCTCCCTCTCTCTCTCTCTCTTTCACAATGTACACATGCACACAAGGCCATGTGGGGCATTTATTATGTTATTTTTCATTTCACTGTGGCTAAAGCTGGGGTGTCAGTCTTATTCACTAAGGGCTGGTGTGGCTTCAGATTCTTATTTCATTTCAGACGGGAACTCACCTGATTGTACATGTTTACAAAATTGGTCTCAGTCTTAAAAGTAGTTGAACATGATCTTGCTTGATTGGAATGAAACCCTGCAGCCATAACAGTTTGTGGATAAGGTTGGACACCCCTGGGATAAAGGTTTCTGTGCTCCACTTAAACCCACCTTAACCTTAAAAGGGAACTCCACTGATTAAAAAAAGTGGGCTGATAAGAAATGTCCCACTGTAGAGAAATTCACCATCTTAAATTTCTTTACAGTTGTGGTGATAGGAAGCGGGGGTTGTGATGTCTGAAGTGCCCTGTGAATTTGAGTTTTTGTATGTCATGTTGACCATGGTATCACAGTGGTAAATGTAATAAAAGGAGCTATTTTGTCTTGCAGCACCCTGCATGTACCTCTCTGCCTTGCATGTATTAAAAAAGTACATTTTAGTCATACACTTTATTGCAAAGCTCCTGTACAGCAATTCAGTGCGACAAGGTTTGTGTAATTCCCCCTAAAGCCCAGTGACCAGAAATAAATCAGTTTAAATATGTATTGATTTATTGTAAAATCAAAATTTGTTCTGGGCTACTGGAGGACTTTTTAGATGTTCTGATAAAGAGAACACACACACACACACACACACACACACACACATACAGACAATCCTGATTTGACCTTATCTAATACAAACACACTTACAGTGATGAGTGGCCTATTTGTTCAGACCCAGACAGATGTATTGATTTCTTTAATGGCATTGTCTCTGGCCCTGTAGTGTATGATGATGGAGGGAGTGTGTTGCTACTGACGGACTCTTCCGGTTTGCCACTTGGCTTTGATATTTTGCCGCGGGGTTTGACCAGTTTGCTGGGCGACGGGGAAGCAGCAGGCGGTGATGCAGTGGCCACTACACAGAGGATACTGGGATTGCTCTTCCGTTCAATGAAGGTCCCTCTGAGTGGGGGGTTACCGCGGCGTCCAAAAACTCTGAGAGTTAATGATAAGAAGCTGCATAGGTGAGAATTACAGTACACTGGTGAAAAATTATACTCTAAATTTCTTTGATTGAAACATCATTTCCACATGAATGAGCTGTCATATTATACTAAACTGAAACTCTTCTCCCTTTCTTTTACTCCAATCCCCAAACCTTCCCTTCACTACCAGGTTACTGAAACAGAGAGAGAAGTCTCTGTCTTTTCTGAAGGTGGCACTGAGGCCAGAGGCACTAGGTGGCTGGGAGCCAGTTGATGTAGACAGGGAGACGGGGGCACCATGCATTAAAGCATTTAGCATGCGCTGGCCCCTCACATACTACTGTCACGCTTGTAAGAAACACTCTTTCCCCAGCCAACTGAAACCATGGTAAGGTGGAGAGGGAGAGAGGGAGGTTGTAGAGGGCATACATTTACTAAGGAAAAGAAGAAAAGAGGTGAACGTGAGAAAAATGAGGTGAAGTCGTGAAGGATGTCGAGTCCATTGTGGTAAAAAGTTCCAGCATGTATAGGGATTTTATTATAATTTACCTGGGGAAATTAAAATATATATATATATATATATTTTAAATGTAATGTAAATAAGGTAAGGTAAATAAATCAAGAGAAAATATTATGCACCAAAGTTTTGAGCCTGGGGCAACATTCCAACCATTATGAAGGTTGTGGTGTGTTTGGTATGTAACATCTGAAAGATGTTCTGAAAGAGAATGCAGATTTAAACACAGCGAAGGTGGCTCAGTGAAGGAATTATGCCTAGATTTGAGTGTAGACTTGTTGAAACAGAAGGCTGAGAACGTAGGGCCCTCTGTAGAGAGTCAGTTGCTCAGTGCCAGGTTTTATGTATGGACAAGCATTTTCAGCTTTGTATTTAAAGCAATACCTACATGCAGTTAATAACAGTAGAGAAATTTGGTTTACTGCTCTGTAGACTGTATGAAAGTTTAGGGTTCCAATTTTGTGATGTATTAATCTTCACATTTCGTTTGTTCGTGTCCAGAAACAATTGTCTATTTTCCTATGTTTCGGTTTTCACTTTTTGTCTTCCTTTTTGTATATGCGTTCTCTCTCTCTCTCTCTCTCTCTCTCGCTCGCTCTCTCCTCCTCTAGTCCCAGATGTAAGGCAGTTTTGTTCTGTTCTGACGATCGCCCTCCATCAGCTCACCTTCAGTGTTCACTGGACAACAGCCGCAATCACTGCTGTGAGAGACTGGCTGCCTGCATGAGCGGCAAACCCCAGCTAGCCGACCTGCCCTTCACTTATGCCAAAGGTAGGGGGTGCTACACACACACACACACACACACACAAAACACAAAACACAATGTACTGTCTACATATGATATTTATACTGACTTACTGTAACTAAATACTGCTATGTCTAACTCATTACTAACCTTAATGTCCGGCTCTTTTACTGTTTTAAAAAGCACATTTCTATTGTGAAAATCAGCCACGTTTCTTAGGGAAATTAGGTTCCTGCTAAGACCTGAATACACCACCCACCAAACACACACACACACACACACACACGCACAGAGTAAATCAATTTTTAAACAATGTCAGAAGAACATACTGTACGTGTCTTGTTAGATTGTAGGTTTAGAGTAAATCTTATTGTATGATAGCTGTGTTTTAAGATATTAGTTAGTATGATATTAATTTATATGATATTAGTTAATTGACTGTTGATTTCTTCTATAATTTTCAAGACACAACCGCCGAGGACTTCGAATTAGAGGATTTCTTGTTTAAGAATAAGTTGGACAGTGGCTACTGGCTGCATTGGAGCCTGCTTGTGCGGTCGCCTCATTTAAAGCTCCATTCAGGAATGGAACTGTCCAAAGATGGCTGGCAATCAGGTGCGTACATTTCAAAACCAAATACAACACCTACGATTGAAGAATGACAAATGATTTTGTTTGTATGTGTGTGTGTTCATTTAACTGTGTATTTTTCAAGGTCACTTGGAACCCTATGGGCGTCTGAAAGAGGAAGCTAACATCCTGCTCAATCACACACCCCTCAGTTCCCCTTCCCTCAGCTCCCCTTTAGGTATAATAACGACGTATTGACATTAAGGCAGCATTCTGTCTGTGTAGATTTACACGGGCCTAATGCAGGCCTAAGTCAATTTTAAATTAATCTGTTTCAATGTAAAATTAAAAGTGAACTAATGTAATATTCCCTTCTCTTAGTGTCCTGGAGTGAGTACTTTAGTTGGAGGGGTCTGAGTCTGTCATCATATGTGGCTCCTTTGCTAAGCTCCACATTATCTATATACTACATCATTACCTCTCTGGTGCCACGAGACTGTGAGTAAATGTGCGTGTGAGTGTGTGTGTGTGTGTCTGTGTGTGTGTGTGTGTGTGTGTGTGTGTGTTGTGTGTTTAAACCTGAATTGTATCTCATCAAACAGGCCAGAGCACACTAACCCAACAAACATCTACCTTCTAATGTTGGTACATGTTTTAGAAGGTTTAGAGGAACTGAAAATAAATAACAAATGTGAGTAGAGAAAGAGAAGCCTACAGAAAAACAGATATTAGTCACCCTGGTAAAAAACGGTCTAAAAACACTCCTCTGTGTTCATTCCCTGAATTTATGTTCAAAATGTCTAGTATTATTAATGTTTCTAGAATGTTGGAGGAACATTCCCCCAAAAGATAAAACATCAAAAAACATTCATATAGTGTCGCACATAAAATGTTTTTAAAAACACTGAGGGAACTCAAGGCCTTTAATGTTATTAGAACATTCCATGTTACTGTAATGTTACTTTTAATGTTACTTTTAGAATGTTAGCTTGTAACATTTAGAGACCTTTTACATAAAGGCAAATTTCTTGGAACATTCCCTGTTAGATATGTGGTTGATAGTCCTGCACTACAACACACAACACTCTGCTGTCACAGCGTGAATATTTGAACAATTTCGCATCTCTGAAGTGACCTCATATCCTTTAGTTCCCGAGCTGAACATCCTGAAGAAGCAGTCTTTGAAGATCCACATCATCGAGTCCTACAGAGAGTTTCACACGCTCATGAGCTTGTGGGTAAGCCACACAGACATTTTCCTCTTTCTCTATATGGTCAACCGCCTCTGCGTCTCACTCTGCGTGTCATTTGCCAGTGTCAGTTGTTGGCCTCATTGCTGAAGAGAAGTGAGACTGTTGAAAAAAAAAGTGTGAGAGGAGTGAAAAAAGCCCATACAAAGGGAGCGCTTTGGCTGATTCGTTTGCTTATCTTCTTTGATAGGAGCTGTCCGTGCTTCTTCCACACATGACTTTTGAACTTTCCTTTGTTGGAGAAGGGCTGCCACAAAAGAGTGATGAACAGCAGCTCTTTTTACAGAAGAAGGTTTGTAACCTCACCAAGCAGTCACTCACGCGTACAGCCCACACATACATTCTACTAGGGGTGTAACAACACATCAGAAACTTGTGATATCGCAATGCAAAACAGTATGCATTACGGACATGTGGCTATGCACCCTGGACAATAAGTATGCTATTTGTTATGATGTTTAATGCCCATGCATTGTTTATAGTGTTCATCCAATACCAGTCAGCAACCCAGTCCAGCACAGTCCATCACCCCCCCCCCCCCACGCTCTAGTTTCATTCGTTAATTGTGATTGACTGAATACAATTATTTTTCGTCCTTAAAATTTCTTTCTAAATATTCTGAGAATACTGAATAGTGAACACAGTATAGTGAATCTAATTGTAGCATAGAGTGTATCGTTACACTCTTAGATCCTACCATGGAAATAACCTGCTTTCCTTTTAGCTGCTATTCAGCTAATACCTCACAGAGATGCAGCATGTTAGGATTCTGTCTGTGGTTCACTGGTAGAAAGTCACCAGCGTCTGAGACAGACCAATGAAAAGCAACCATTCCTATTCTTTCCTGTCCTGTGGTGTTAATGGAGGACCTCTGAGAAATGTATCCCTGAGGCTGGACACTCTCTCCATTCTTTCACCATTGGTGAAGATTTTTTTATGATCATTATTAAACTGCTGCACGGATTTGTTTTACCACTGATCTGTCATGCCAAGGGATAAGTAAGGTGATGCACTTAATTCACGTAGTGCAGTTAATGCACTTAATTAATGCACTTAATCCAGGCATTTTCTGCCGAAGCAGGTAATCAGTAAGGATCACAAGAAGGTTTTAGAACAGTTTTGAACAATTTAGAGCAATTTCTAAAATAAATGTAACGGATTGTCAGAACGATAATGAAATTATATTACAAACGACCAAGTCATAGAACAACATATTGTGCGTTTTTGTAAAAATGTTTATACCCGTAATTTATACATTTAAAAGATTCAAAGCTAACTAGGTGTATGATACAGTCTCTCTCTCTCTCTCCATCTCTGTCTTTGTTTCACTTTCTCTCTTTCTCTCCCCAGAGTGATGGTACATCTTTGGTAAACCCAGCTATATGTTCAGTGGAGAAAGCTGACAGAAGGAGTATCCGAATCAAAGCGTACAAAAGAGCCTACCACATGCTCCAGGGCCCCAAACCAGACCTAGTGATTGGTGTGTGAAAAACACAAAACTGTGTGTGTGTGTGTGTGTGTGTGTGTGTGTGTGTGTGTGTGTGTGTGTGTGTGTGTGTGTTTGAAAGAGAAAAAGGCCTTGAAGTTTTGAATGGTGTGTTTGAACAGACACAGCATTCAGTGCTTTCAATAGAGGGAAGGAAGTACAGGAGCCCCTCCTATGATTGCCATTGTTTATTTATGAATCAGTTCTTTATAATCTTTTTGAATGGGCCCAAACTTCCAACACAACACTAAACAACACAATACAGCAAACCCTTCTGCAGAGAGATCATTCATAACGTGACTGTTTGTGTGTGTGTCACAGGATTCAGACCAGCGATCCCTCTTCACAACTCCTGGCTCAGCACTCTCCCCCGACTTCAGGTAAAACACAAACACATTATATCTCCAGCATCTGCTGAGTGTTAGATTACTTTTATTGATTATTTACTAAGGTCCAGGGCTAATGGACTGTTATTGTGCGCTGCAGTCTCTCCGAGTTCCAGCCTATTTCTGTGAGCTGGGTGAGTTGAGCTGTGAGTCCAGCCAGCAGGTGATGAATTCTGCCACAGGGGGTGCTCTCTCTCCGCCTATTATTAACCCCTTCCGCTGTCCTCTACGAATCTGTGGTGGAGACAACTTGTTACCCTGGTGAGTGGAACAATCTGTTGTATTGGTGTGCTCAAACTGCCCTCGTAAACTCATGGTCACTCACCAAAAATGGTCACTCACCAAATTATAACTACAAAATTGTATGTTTTTTATATTCAGCAATCAATAAATCTATCATGTGAACACCACGCATAGATGGACCAATGCTATCTTAATGTAGTGTTCATATGATACCACACAATATATGGCTGATACGTAGACTTGGATAATATGGAACTTGCATCAGTTTACCAATTATATTTACAACTTTACAACTACAAGTTCCTCAGTCATTTTGATAAAACCTAGCTTGAACCTAGCCCAGGTTCAAGTTGGGGATTTTTAGTGTGACTGAGGAGAAAATACAAAATGTACATAGAAATGTATACATTTTTTTTCTTCCATAGCTACAGAAAGTATCTTTCTTGCATACTTTCCTTTTCCTATTTTTTTTTTCTTCAGGTACTCCAATGCGTTCATTTTTCATCTCCTCTATAAGCCTCTTGCGCCTGGCCCGCAGCGCCCTTCCCTAACCAATGGGCAAGCAGGTGCTCAACCTGGCTCACCGCAGCCAGCCAATCAGAGAGCACATCAGACCCCTCCACCTGGACCGCCCAAGATGACTAGGAAAGAGAGGAAGCAAGCATTCCGCAATACACCTCGCAAGCGCAAATAAATACAGTGTCATGACCACAACAGCTGTCATTCACTTACAAATATGCTTCTATAACAAAATTGCAATACATTTAAAACGCATTTTTTTATGCTAGAATAATTTGTTGTTTAAGTACTGGTGGTGAGGGAACAAACAAGTAAATTCCAACCCCCTCCCACTCTATAATCTCTATCCAACAACACATTTAAGCCATATGGGCTGTGCCGGCATTATACCATATGCACAGATGACATCCCTCACAATATAAGCCCCGAGGTTGTTTACCAGCTAGCTGCTTTTATGTAAGTCTTGGGACACTGAACAAGAAAACAAGGGGTCATTTATAGCCATGATAGCTGACATCCAGCAGAGGTGAAGTAGTATAGAGCAGCACATAAACTGAGTAACCTCAGCTCAAGGATTTTTAAAAAGGAAAGCAACACATCGTATAGAAATTATGTAATTCAAAAACTTTGTGTATGCTCTAGAAAAGGTCACGTAAGAATACACTGTGGAGAGTTTAAAAGCTGCTGACCATGTAAACTACATGCATCATGCAGCTTGTATGGCAGCTGATGCATGTAGTTTATATGGTCAGCTGCCATACAAGCTTAAATCAGCTGACATACCCTAACCCATGTGACTGTTTTAAAAAGCACAGCCTAATTAATTGCTAACTGTACTGTATGATTCATGCTCCTGTTCACTCTCAGTGACCAGTCCTCAGAACAGCTGGACTATGGGGGACCAAGGCAAGGCTATTTCACAACCCACTGCCCCTCGCAGGGGGCCACCTGGCACTTGGACAAGAGACAGCAGGGGGCGGGGAGAAGGAAGGAAGGATCGCCTGAATGGGGTTATTTTTTCTCACCTGTTTTCAGACAAGCCCCACCTCACGTTCACTACGATTGGATAGTAGTTCCACTTCCCAAGAAGTTCACTGATACGCTGCACTCTTGTGAGAATAAACTCTTAGCCAATTGTAGCCCACCAAAGCAAAGCCCCACAGCCAATCCTGGCCCAGATTAGCAGTGCCTGCCGGAATACGGGTGGTAAATAAAAACGTGCTCCATTTAGCTCGTATTTTTATTGGTCCTCTGCGTGGTGGTGCACGATTGCGTCTCACAGTCGGTTTATTATTAATTTATATGAACAAGGAGCCAAAGCATACGAATTTGTCACTTAATCTGCACTACATAAACCAATAAAACTGGGAGACAGTGTTTTTAAATCATGCCTTACAATAAACCGACAGGAGAAAAAGAGCGCGTGGCTTTGCAGCAGAGCGTGCGCCGTGCGCATCAGGCGAATAAATCCAGTCTATTTCTGTCCAGGGCTTTCATCAACGTCACTGGAAAGTTGTCAGGTTGGGAAGAGAGGGAGTGAGGAGAGATGGCAGAGAGAGCCACCCTGCAGGACGCTTGATTTACCCTCGGGGGCGAGGGTGGGGGGAGAGGTGGTGTGCACAGACTGCGCATGGGGCACTACGACCCACCGGCGAGCAGTCAAGGACAGGACGAGTGAGCTTAAGGCTCTGGAGGGAGAGAGAGGGAGAGAGAGAGCTGCAGGCCTCATTCACCCGTACAGGAGTGGAAAAGATCGGATGAGAAGGACTGTGGGTCGAGCTGGACCAACTGGCATCAGGGCAAGTGAGTGTGTTCGGACGCAGCGACACACACACACACACACACACTCAGACACGCACGCACTCTGATATCTGTGCATCGTTTTTGGTTTCAGGCGCTCGCTGCCGTCCACTGATCCGCAGTTGCGCTATTTTGCGCGATGTGAGAACAGTTCCCCTCTGACCCAGTTTTTGTTTCCCACAGTGAGACCGAGCAATGGAGAGACCAGGCTCTCGGTGAAGCGATGTGGAGCCTCAGACCGGCACACAGGCCAGACCACCGGCTCCGTTTCAGAGCGTTAAAGAAGACCACCGGCTTCGTTTCGGCTCGTTATATAGGACACCGGATCGCTTTGGTCGCGTTTAAGAGGTTACCGGATCCCCGGCTCGTTTTTTTTGAGCTCTGCCTGTGAAGGAGCTCATGTAACGCTGAGGAAACACGAGCCCCGCGGCAGGACAGAGTGAACTGCACATCGATAAGAGCCCATTTGGACTGGAGAGATAAAACATTGCCCCTGATGTCGTTGCGACGCTGCTGCTGCTAAAGGTCTGCCCAAATGATAAAACCTGGACGCTGCTGTAGACGCTGACCTTTGCTTTTTTAAGGAAAAAGCATTTGGGCTTTTTTTTATTTTTTTTTATTTTTTTTTTAAAAAGCTCCAACCCTGCAGTTTCTGTGCATGCTGTGGGGGATTTACACCTTTAAGACTCAGGAATTTTTTGCCAGCTATATCCTAATCTGCACATGCAGAGTCTGCTCTAAAGGGATTAAAACCTTGCTTCACTTTTCAAAAGGACGTTTCTGATGGATTAATCACATGCACTTTGCAGTGAGATCTTGTGACTGATGTAATCAATATTTCACCTGAATGATCGGTGGTTGTCCCGCTGCAATGACTTGATCTTTTCATGACAATGTGAATCACAATGTAAAGGATCACAATGGAGATGATGTCAGAAGACAAGAACAAGAAAACAAATAAACCCCCCCTGTGAGCTGCTGCAGTGAGCCGGTCCACTGGTCAGTCCCAGGTACAGGATATCATCATGTGGTCGCTACCTCTCCTCCGTCACACAGATGTCCCACAAAGGGTGACGGAAAACTTCATCCTGTCGGGTTACCGCTTCCCTGACTACAGCCTCCTTCAGTGCCTGGTCTCCGCGTTCCGGCCCACCAATGAGACTGGAAACTTCTGGACGCATTTCCTCCCCATTTTTGTCTTCACCTTCCACTTTCTGGAGATATTTGACTGGGAAGGGGCACCAACCCCTGGGGATCCCTTCTTCTACCCTGCCTGGAACTACTTCATTGGGGTCTTCTACCTGTTATTGGCCAGCAGCATGGCTCATCTTCTGAACTCCATGTCACTGATCATCCGGGAGATCTGCTTCTTTGTAGATTACGGAACCATCAGCGCGTACACCGTTGGTTCTTCGTTGGCTTATTATTACTACATCCACCCGCAGGCAGGGATACCAAAGATTGGGGTTGAGGCACAGAACGCATCAAGTATACATTTGGAGAGGGGAGAGGACCTTATGTCTCTCTCTTCCTCCTTTTCCTCCTCCTCCTCCTCCTCTTCCTCCTCCTGGACCTCTTTCCTACTCTTCCGCCCATTCTTCGAGACCTTATACATCCCCTGCTCCTGCCTGATAGCCATCATCTGTGTGATAACCTGCTGCAACACCAGGCAGCGCTGGAGAAAGTACCGCTACGCCGTGCGCACCCTCGTCTTCCTCTTGCCCTTCTTCATCTCGTCCACGCCGGTCTTCTACCGCCTCCTCAGCCCTTCGCCGTACCCTCCCTCCTCTCCACTGCCCTCTCCTTACCTGTCCTCCACAATGGCCTCCTTCTTCTACCGCCACTGCTTTTGGCTGGTGGTGTCTGCGGTCTTCAACATCAGCAAGATCCCTGAGCGGCTGTCGCCGGGCAAGTTTGACATTTGGGGCCACAGCCACCAGTGGTTCCACTGCTTTACCTTCTTGTCTATCCTTGATGAGCTCCATATGATCAAGGTGGAGATACGGGCCCTGTTGCTCCATCCTTCTCTGGTCCTAGTGCCCTCAATGCTTCCTCAGCTCCCTGGCCCCACTGCCTGTTCCACCTATGGTGTGATGCTGCTGCTGCAGAGCATTATAGCCTCTATCATTGTCTATTTTGGGTGGTGCGCCTACCAGATTTATGCTCCCCAGCAGAAACTACTGAAGGCACATTGAGAAGAGCCATAGACTGCAAACGATGAGGTTGATTTGACTGAATTATAGATGGCAGGGGCAATGGTTAAGTCACACAGGGCAGGAGGAATCATTTTTCCATATGACCATTTCTACTCTGGCATGGCCACTGTTGAGGCCACAGGGCATCCTTTGACATTTGACAGAATTGAAAATCTAACTGCCACTGTAGATGTACTATCAAATATTAATACAGGAAGGGTTTTCTTATGAGGTGTGGTTTTGTTGTATTGTTACTGAGAGTTTTTTCTTAAAATGTCCTTAAGTCAACTTGCCCTGGCCATTTTTGTCCCTGGGGGAAGTACAAGGGGGCTCACAGGGCATTTGAGAATGAGCTGCTAATTTCATCCCAAGTGGGCACCACAATCACAGGGCCGCACAAAACGCTTTCAGAGTTTCCCATGGGGACGTGATATCACGTCTGATGCTTTTAGCTGGTATCTCTCTCGCACCCTTTTTTTTGGCAGTGTGTCTCTCTCAAAGATGCATACGCACGATGGCAAAACACACACTCACTTCCTCCCCCTTGCTTGTGAGCCCTTTAAACAGGAAGTGAGGGAGCCGACAAGCTCAAATAGCTTCAACCACAGTCTTGTCGAATAAAGGAAATGGGAGGGGAGTGGTTGATGCATAATATGCTTGAACAGTATCGCACTGTTCGGTCCACATTTTAGAACAATGTTCTGTCAGCTTGTCTCGCTGCAAAGACAAAAAAAAATGAAAATACAAAAAAAATCTGAGAGCTAGATGAAATGTGAAAATCTATACTATGCTACTGAGCTGTTGTTATCAAATATAGACTTGATTTTACGAGATGCCATCAAGACAAAAATGTCTATACTATACAGTACTGTAACCTATGCATGGCTCTTGATTGTACATTAGGTGTATAGATTATAAGGTAAGAAAAAGGGGGTTGGTTGTCATGGCTGGACAGGAGAATCAGACCTTGAATGTTGGGTGGAGAAGAAGAAGCCATAACATTGCTTACTAGACATATCAACATGATCTCAGCAGGGTTTTCCACTGCTTAGCTGATTTTGCACTCGAGCAACCAGATGCTTTCAGGAAGTGGTGCATTAAAGGGCATTTCAGTGAATTATTTAAGAGCGTTTTGCCTGTTGTTGCATTAATTATTAATCCGTCATTAATGTTACTTGTTAATTCCTTTGTTGATGATGGTTCTGTCTCGTTGGTTACACTTTATTTTTGCCCTTCTCACCATCACTCACCTGTAACACCTGGTTCTGAATACTACTTGAACCTTTCTTTAGACGGTATAAAATAGTGTAAGAAATGCCACTGTGACGTCTAAGTGCTTTTGTTTTTAGGTTTCCAGTGCTTGACGTGTTTAGGCCTGTGTTCTGCAAGAATTCCAGGTTAAGAGTGTAAGTCTGGGATCAGATTCCACTTGCACGTGCGTGAGTCAGATCATGTGACAAAGGAGGAAAAAACACAAGATCCAGAAGCAGCACTCTTAAACAAACGTTCTTCCAGAATGCAGGCCTTGGTTGAAATAATGTTTTTCCATCCGGTGGGCAGTTACTGGATAGCATGTCACCGAGCATTCTGTCATAAAGCTATCAACAGTATCTGTATTCTTTTATGTAACACTACTGAAGGACATCATTTTTAACCCTTTCATGCATTCTGATAGTTCAGTTACTTTTTAACAGAGGTGAAAAGTTGCTGGGGGAAAAAAAATGAATGTTAAAATCAGTTAAAAGGCTTCTTTTGTCCAATTTGATCTCATCTCACCCAAGCTACTGCTATGACAAGTGATGCTTGTTAGTGTATTGCTGTGCACGTGCACATAACATAGACGTAAACATGTCATGTTTACCTTAAACATGTCATTACATGTCATATGCTGTCAAGAGTTAGACAGCATTATGACAGATAATTTCCATTAATATAAGTGTTATCATTATTGGTGATTGTACTGGTAACATACTTTGATGCCCTGACATTAAATTAGCAAACTGTCATGACATAGAACGTGGTAGTATCTGTCGTAGCAATATCTGGTAATGGTAAAATGACAGCTCATGACATCCTATAACACCTACCGATGTCTACATAGGTTTATGTCAGTTGACATTGAAAGACTCAAGTAGGTGTCATGCAGCGTTATGAATGCTGCCCTTCAGTAGTGCTACCCTCTTTTTTCAATATGGCACATCACTCTTTATCCACTCTCTCAAAACTATTGCCAGACTTTGTAGCGCTTGATGTAGTAACATCATGTCGTTTTTGTGTGCTCACATATCTTGTCGCATTATGTCTATGACAGCTTTATGACAGCTTGTGTAGTGTCAAGTCTTACCAGTTAACTGTTAAACACATTTGCACAGTTTAAAAGCCTAGTCATTATGAAAATAGACTCTGATTTGGCTATGTCTGTAAATTTCAATTATGAATGTGCCTGCTATGTTTGTGTCACTAACTTAGGACTGCGTCTAGATTTGAATCAGTGGTGAGTCAGGCATCTGTGTTGTTCACAAGAGTATTTTGTCTTTGTGGTCTGTTACTCATTTCAACCAGCATTAGGATAGTTGCTGTAGACGAACAGCATTAGTGATCACTTTATCTGTATCTGTAGTACATCACTGTCTTTTCTATTCCATCTGCCATTCCATACCCTCATAGTCCAGGTCCTGCTGTGTGTATCGATGGTTGTGTTTTAGAGAATTGTATTGCACAAACCATGTAAGAACTACAAAATTGTCACTTGAAATGCGCTGACTGTAATGTACTTGCACTGTGAGGCAATGACATGGCAGTTTGAGACATGAACCTGCATCTCACTTCTTTTTTACATTATTGTGTAGGTGTGTAGGTGTATGATAAGCCTCTACAGATCCACACACAGAATTCTGTTGAATTTCCAAGAGGATGCATCTATTTAGACAGACTTCCATACCTGATGCATTTGATGTGGTTGTGAAAAAAAACATGATTTTGAGTCAAATGTCTTGTGCAAAGAACATAGTTGTTGTGGCAAAGTCTTTGGCCTTTGTACTGCTATCGTTGTAACAAGACAGGGACCTCACTCCTAAAAATATGTGAAAAATAATGCAAATGTATACATATACATGTGTTTGATTGTACCTGTGTCAATTCTGTACTACTAGCAAAACCCGCTAACAATATCACAAGCTGTCGAATTACTCAGAAAGGGATTCATTCCAACACCAGCCATCTTCTTAAATTACATTTCGGTAACTTACTAGACTTTTGGTGCTCGTTTGGAACAAAAATGTGTGGACGCTCTGTCCCTCATTAGAAGAGGTTATATTCCTATAGGTCAATATTACGTTTACGTTTACGTTTACGGCATTTAGCAGACGCTCTTAACACTATATTACTTGGTATAGTGTATAGAATTGATACAGGTTGACTACTAGACACTTGTAGGTCCAAAATGGTCATTTATCGAGGTCTGAATGGTCACTTACCAAGGTCTTTGGGGTAAAGTCTAAAGACAGAAGTAGTTTCATAACTACTAGACTGGACGAGTTGTAGTTCTCAGGGTTAAATGAGTAGACAAGATTGTGGTCAGAACTCACTGGACACGCTATTCTCTATGACTGATTTAGATTCAGTCTTATTTATGATTTACATGTGTAGATCATCATAGTTCTATCTTAATGACTGAGATATAGGCAGTTATTCAACTTTAGATTAAGATTTAATATAATTGTATGGATAGAGTTTCTTTTTTTTCACTGTATAAGAGATTATATCTAGGAATTAATAAATTGAACACTTGCTGGATCAACAACGTCTTTTCTGTTGAATGAATGTTTGTGTGTACTGCATAGAGTACAGAGAGGAAAGAGGAAGAACTGTGAATGCTTCAAATGTTTTCAAATATTCTCCAAGCAAAGATATAGACATCTGTGTATTCAAATGATGTCCGTCCTCAGCTCTTCATCGAGCAGGTGCTTGTTTGCATTGGTTTGCATTAGAATGTGTGTGCATGTGCACTTTTCTTTGTATGTGTGACGGTAATTCAGGTCTGCTGAGTTACAGGAGCAGCTGGGAGACCTCACAAACACACACACATGTATGCATGCACACGCACACACACACACACACACACACATACACACACACACACTCTTTTATAGCTCTCTTTCATTCACTTTTATACCTAACTTGTCTGTCTCACTTTCACTCTCTCATACACACAGGCTGAACCATTTTCTCACCCGCTCTCATACATTCATAAATACACACACACACTTTTTCTTTCTCTCTCTGTCTCTCTCTGTCTCTCTCTCTCTTTCACACACACACACACACACACACACACACACGCTCCCTCTCTCTCTTTCTCTCTCTTTATCTCACACACACAGACACACTGTCTCCCTCATGTATATATTCTCTCTCTCTCTCTCTCTCTCTCTCTCTCTCCCCATCCCCTCCTTCTCACAGTAATTTAACACTAATGGAAGCTATAGTAGAGTGGAATGATTGTGGAACAGTAAAAATAGACAGGAGTGTGGGAAAGGACAGAAAGAGAGAGAGAAAGAGAGAGAAAATAGGGGTTAGAGATGAAGATAGATATTAATTTTCCATTACTTACTGTGTTGACGTCATTCCAACATTGGGCACGACTGCACCTTCCACCTCGACCACTAGATGGAGACATTGAGCCAGGCCTCAATTCCTATAGAGCCACACAGTCTAAAGACAGATGTTTTATACCAGTGGTCACCAACCCTGGTCCTGAAGATCTAGCGTCCTGAGAACTTTAGTTCCAGCCACAATCTGCAGCACCTGCTCTGGCTAATGAATTTCTTCTGAAGTCCCTGATTGGCTGGAGCGTTAAGTAAGGGGACAGCATGTCAGATAAACACAGCAGGAGGAGGACTGGTGACCACTGTTTTAGATGGACTTTGATTCCTATTGACATGCTAGATGCCAGCTTTATATCCAGTAAAGCTGACTAATCGTTCCTTTTTTGCACTGTTTAATAAACAACTGACATCAAGCAAATGCACTCTCAGAAATGTCGTTAAAATCCTTTAATCACAGATTTTTGTATAATTTAAAAATAAAAATACAATGTTTTATGTTATGATAGGAGAAAAAATGTATAGACTTTTATATCAGACCATATTTTGCAAAGTGACTTAAATATGTAAGAAAAGCCTGAAAATAGATCAGAGGAAATACTGATTTTACTTTGTAGGAGAAAGCTTAAAAACAGTTTACACCAGTTGAATCAATGTAGTCTTGTCACTTTGGCCTTAATGAATACACATTTTGAAAATATGTAGAAGTCTTCTGTCCTACATTGCAGGTTGAGGTCAAATACATTGAGGTGAAGACTCAGGTTTCATTTAATATAATAGCACCAGGATGTCTGAGAATCCAACAAAAACTGCTATACTAGTGATATATTTGTTAATATGGTCAATTTTAAGCCTTTATGACATTGATTGTTATACTCTTGATTAATGCTGGCTTCTAAACTGGTGAGTGGTGGGTTAGAGGTGACGTCAGCACGGTTTCTTTGCAAGATTGGCCAGTGGCTTATTGTGCACTGGTTTATAGAGAAGGACGAAGCTGGATGGGCTCAGGACGCCCTGCCCCTCTTCATTCACCTGACCCATCAACACGTAGTTTATTCCTGCAACAAGGAAGCATTCGAGAGTTAGACTGATGCACTCCAACAAATCTAATGTAGTGTTCTGATGAATTATATTCAGTAAACAGAATTTGTTTTGACAGGAAGCAGAGCTGGAGGTGGCAGAGTTGAAAATTTGAATTTGGAGTGAAGAGGATGGACAGGATCAGGAATGAGTTTATTAGAGGGACAGCTCGAGCTGGACCTTTTGGAGGAAAAGTCAGAGAGGTGAGATTGTGTTGGTTTGGACGTGTGCTGAGGAGAGACTCTGAGTATGTTGGGTAAAGGATGCTGAGGAGAGACTCTGAATGTGTTGGGAGAAGGATGCTGAGGAGAGACTCTGAGTGTGTTGGGAGGAGGATGCAGAGGAGAGACTCTGAGTGTGTTGGGAGAAGGATGCTGAGGAGAGACTCTGAGTGTGCTGGGAGAAGGATGCTGAGGA
>JBBPCZ010000012.1:10974094-10994981 GCA_037974445.1 Brycinus macrolepidotus
TTCCAAGAAGAGTGGAAGCTGTTATAGCTGCAAAGGGGGACCAACTCCATATTAAAGTCTATGGATTTGAATGCAATATCATCATCGTCTCAATACTTTTGTCCACATAGTGTATATATGTTAGGGATACTGTGTTGGTGTCCCACAGGAAAGTGCAGTCATGGCGGCATTCTGGACAGCAGTCGTCACCAAGGAGCTGAGGGTGGCATTAACAAGGACAGCACCTCCCCTCTCTTCTCCCCCCACCACTACCTCCACAAAGCGGCCGCCCGGCTCGCAACCACGGCAACCCTCAGCGTGCTCCGAGACCTCCGGGACGAGGTGGGGCCCGGGAGTTTCCTCAGGTCAGAGGTCAAAACACATCAGCTTTCTGAAGACTTTACCATGAGTTGAAACAGAGACTAGTTTTACAAATATTCTATTATTTCATAGAAATCACACAACAAATAACATAATATACAATAACTATAACAAAGTGTAGATGAAAAAATTTAAGAGTCTTAAAACCCAACCCCAAGGAAAACAAAGTAGACATTCCTAGTCGACACGGGGTCAGGAAAGATCAAGCCGCTGAAAAGCACTTAAATATGTCAGACCAAAAAGAAGCCATCTTTGGACAGGACCAAAACTTATGGTCTGGGGCAGGGGTTCTCACAGGCCACCCACAAACGGTCCACATTTTTGTTTAATTACTCTTGCTAAGCAACAACTCACTTAACACTGCAGCTAGAGTCATTTTCTACTTAAACAAAACAGAAAAACAGTCCTTTAAATTACTATTTTAAGATTACATTGTGCACTGCAGCCTGTGAGGTCAGATTCTGAGGAAGAGTGTGACAGCAGGTCTGCAACAAATTCCCAATCTGTGGTTGCAATTAAGTAAATGTTTTGGTGGGCAGCTGTGACAAAATATCAACTAACTTAACATTGAACAAACAGAATATGGCCTGAAATGAATGGAACTGAAACCCACAAACAAGATGGTCTGCTTTACAAACTGGCTGGAATGAAATCACCATGAGGTCAGTCTGGTAAAAGCTGAAAAAGCAGAGCTAAACCTGATAAGCTTCAGTTTCATGTCTCTATCCATAATACAACATGCTCTAGACTTTTTGGTGAAGGGAATCACCAACATTAAAGCACATTTGATACCAAATTCAGTGCTACTTTCCTTTACTTTTTCCTTTAGTTTCGAGAACAGTTGTATAAAAGCAATAGAACACCTGAGGTTGTGCATTTTCACAAATAACAGCACAGTTGTGATGGTCTACAGCCCTTGCCTTTTACTCTGGCCCATGATCGAATCATAGCTGTGATGTTATTCATGTGTTCTATTGCTTAAATATAAGTGTCACATTACTTTTACTGTTGTTGCAATTTTTGATGACTCACTAATAAATTAGCAATTGGCATAAACTGTCATGTAATTAAACTTTATGCCATCTGTAATGAACATTACTTATAATGGTAACATGACATATTACTGAACAAAATGCCATAAGCATGTATGACACCTGCCATGACATGTTCATCTCATGGCTATGTCAATGGGTAACACTTTACAATAAGATTACCCTTATAAAGGCTTTATAAATGATTTATAATCAGGTTGTTAATTAGGTTGTAGACAGTTTATACCTCATTAATAAGCAGTTATAACAGTTGTCATACATTGTTGCAGGCTAACTATTTGGCAGATCTCAGATCTTACAAGTTGCTTAGCTTATCTTGTCCCTTTCTCAGGCAGAAACTTAAACTGTCAGCTTCACCAGGTCTTTGTTAACATGCTGCTACCATTAAAACACCAGATCCTGCCAAATAGTAAGCTTACATCAATATGTACAACTGTTCTAACTTGTTTATAACTGCTTCTCAGTGATTTATAAACTCTTTACAATCAGGTTGTTAATTAGGTTGTAGAGTTTAAAAAGGCTACATTGCAAAACTGTACATCATTGTATTGTACAGTAGATGTACTTCATGGATTATGGCTCCATAATTTACATACTTTATGGATTATGGATCCATAATGGAAAATGCTCTAGACTTTTTGGTGAAGGGAATCACCAACATTAAAGCTCATTTAACACAAAATTCTGTGCTACTTTCCTTTAGTTTTTTTTTAGTTCTGAGAACAGTTATATAAAAGCTATAGAGCATCACTGTGGATTTGACTGGACATAACTGGACTGAATGAAATTTGATTAAATTGAGCTAAAACGTTCCCAGCAGTGCATAACTCGGACTTACATGTGATCCTTCCAGGCTCTTCAGTGTCAAGCAGCCACCGGCCCTGGTGTTCGTAATAGACACCACAGGGAGCATGTTTGAGGAAATCACAGCTGCCCGTTTGCGTGTCCTGTCAATCATACAGGCTCGGGCCCGTAGCGGTGCCCGCGGCCTTCCTGGCACCTTCCTGCTGGTTCCTTTTCACGACCCAGGTAAGAGTCTCACTCAACACAACTGGAATATAAGGAGTTTGTTTTCACAGCTGACTGTAGTACTGCGGTATAAGTTTTAAATGTTAAATGTTTATAGAAGGACAGATATCTTTACACAAGCATCTATATGTTTCTGTATAGTTTAGAGACTTTTGTGAAGTCATTACATTTCATTACATTCATTTGGCAGACGCTTTTATCCAAAGTGGCTTACAATTTGAGGAAACACTCAAGTTTCAGGACAGTTTGAGAACCAGAGGAGAGTTCTAAGGGCTAAAATCTTTTTTGTAGGAGTAGTGCAAGAAAATAGATGCAGACCCAGATGTCACTCTATAGGTAAGAGTTGGTGACTGAACTTAATTCGGGCAGCCATGGGTAACCAGTGTAGGTCAGTTAGCATTGGGGTGACATGCGACCTTTTGGGTTTGTAGAAGACCAGCCAAGCTGCTGCTTTCTGAACCAGCTGTGAGGGTCTTATCGCACAAGCTGAGAGACCCACTAGGAGGGCATTGCAGTAATTGAGGCGAGAGATAACCATGGCTTGTGCCAGGAGTTGGGTGGCAGACTGAGTCTGATGTTATTTAAGACAAAGCGACATGACTGAGAGACAAGTGTGATGTGGTCAGAGATGGACAGCTGGTCTTTAATCATGGATGCAGAACTGTGGGGTCAGGTGTTCCTGCGTAAGTTTCAGCTCCACAAAATCTACCAAATACATTTGTACTGGCTATGATCTCTTTTAGCCAGGTTCAGATGCTCAAGCAGAGCTTTAAATCTGTCTGAGCCCAACCTGACCCGATCTCACAGTTCTGAATCCAAACCATACCCATTATAATAACATGATACATCAAGGTGTAAGCCTTCAGCTGTTTAACTCTTTTTCTAAATAATATTTTACATTTATGCATTTTGCAGATGCTGTTATTCAGAGCGACAACTGATTTGTGATACAGGCATAAGCAAAGGTTAAACTGTCCTCTCCGGAACTGACTTACAGTTTTTATATCTAATGCATCCATTCTCACAGAGGGATAGGCTTTATTGACCTCTGTGCTTAACTCTTGACCCATCCCAGTGTCCACATTTGGTTTTAGAGCGTGCTAACATGGTATACTTTTGTACCCCATTCATCAAAGCTTCACTCCCTGAGACTTGTACAGGATCACTGTAGGACATGCAGTTGCCAGTGTTCTAGCAATGGTAAAATTCTTCTGAATCATGTTAGAACATCACTTCTGAGTTCTGTACATTCATTTTCTGAGCTTATCCTAATTATACACAATGTCCTTTAGCATGTTTTAGGCTTGTTCTAGTGAAGGTCACTGACTGGGCATTCATCCAAACAGCAATGATAAACCTGAATAGTTTGGTCAGGTCTCATCATGTAACTCGCTTATGAGGGTTCTCTCTTACAGCTGTAGGTCCAGTGTTGGAGACTGATAACCCTGATGAATTCCAGACCTTCATGGAGGACTTAATGGCTCTAAGTGGAGGAGATGAACCAGAGATGTGCCTCACTGCCATTCAGGTAACTGCAGTTTCAGCTAAGTACCATTTATGTGCTCTCTCACCAAACTAACCGGGATGCAGATGTTTTCCATCCCTTGGGATGTCTTATCCTCTTGGATATTTTGAACTGTATTGACAGTACAGACTTGCAGCTCCACCATGAGCCATTTCTGTGTGTATTTCAGCTGGCTCTTATCCATAGCCCGCCTCTATCTGAGATTTTTGTTTTCACGGATGCCTCTCCTAAAGACCGCCACCTCTTCAACACAGTAAAGGCTCTCATCCTGGAAAAGAAGAGTAAGGTAGTGCACTCACAAAAGTTCACACATTTAAAAAAAGCCCGAAAAATTTAGTTAGATAACAGAATTTAACATACAGGTTTCTGTTCACTTAACTTACTGCAAGAAGTTTAGTGTCATGTCTGGCTCGGGTCAGAGAACCACAAACAGAAATAGTCCACAAACAGAAGTAGTCCACAAACTCAAGCACAGAGGGCTTTCCACTCTCAGCCGGGCAGGGGATAAGGGTCACGCTCAGCCGGTCTATCGAAGACGTTGTAGATGCTGAGTCGGACCCGATGCGTTTAGAGACTCCTTCCTGGAGCTCAGTAGAATGGAAGCTCTGCAGCGCGCGGCAGCCACGAAGGGGGTTACCAGCCAGCTGACAGGACAGCTCGGCTAGTCACTTCTGTGGGAACAGAAGACAGACAGAGAGAGAGGGAGAGAATCACAGTCTACCGTGTGAGAACCTAGAAACGCCAAGCCTCGTCCTGGGCTCTCCGTGCTAGGTCCGTGGTCCGTCTCCCACACATAGCACGAGCCTGATAGGAGAACAGAGTCTTGAGCAGAGAAGGAGAGAGACTCATTCCGCGCTATCACACGAATGCACTTGGCCTGACACGAGGACACTCTGAGTGAGGGTAAGATGATGGTTACAGCACACCAGCCTTCTGGATTGGCTGGCTTTTATCTAAAGACACACAAGGGGCTCGACATGGACAACCAATGAACATAAAGCGCTGATAAAGACTAAATAAGGCTTAACACATAAACAGACGAAAGGCAGGTGAGCCACTTAACTGGTGCCTAGCAACTCAGATCAGGCACGAGCTAGGGAGCTTATCAGAAATAGATGGGTTTCCAGGCACTGGGCTCAAACAAAAAACCAACCTGCACGTAACACACAGACGCGACGAGACTTGCGCAGGTTAGAACTCTGGTGACATGGCCCTTAATAACTTTAAACATACATGTGTAAAAACATATATTTGTACATCATTAAAAAAACATGCAATGCAACAAATACGGCAAATATGCAAATATTAATTTTTAATACATGTTTAAAAATCACTTAAAATACAACAATCAGCAATACAGCAATTACAGTCAAAATACTATTTTATTTAACATATTATCACAACTACAGCAACTTTTTAAAAATGAAAATACAATTTTTACAGTTAAAAACAGATAGTTTTTATCTCACCATCACCTCTTGCAATTTAAAAGCTTACATCTACACTTGGCCTGGACTGTAATTGGTAGTGTCATTGTCAGATTTTATTTTTAAAAATCTCAATTTAATCTTTAAAAATTCAAATATCTACTGGCTTAGATGAGATATTTGTAACATTGTTGAGTTTTCTCAAAGACCGTAGAGCACACAGGTTAGATGACTCATAATTGGAGTAGCATCTTTGGTCTCAAGGGTCAAGCAATCAAACCAAACATGAAAAGCAGATTTGGACGAATCCTCAGGTAGTTTTAGGTGGACATACTGGAAATCACTCATTCAGAATTTGAAGTTAAACTTAACAAAACTAGTTTAATTGCTTATTAACCCAGTAACTATCTGTTTACCTGCTGAAATCAGGCAAATGCTTCAAGAGTGTTATGGCCAAAACAGAGAGGCTCAGGAGGCGCTTCAGTACTTAGAACATAAAACTCTTAACCAGGACATAACACACAACTGAACTCTCTACCACACTGTATCTCACCTGCCTCACTACCTCACTGTACCTCACTTGATTCACCACCTCATTGTATCTCACCTGCCTCTCTATCTCAGTGTATCTCACCTGCCTCCCTATCTCAGTGTATATTACCTGCCTCTCTACTTCACTATCTCATTATATCTTACCTGCCTCTCTACATCACTGTATCTCGCTTGCCTCTCTATCTCAGTGTATATTACCTGCTTCTCTACTTCACTATCTCACTATATCTTACCTGCCTCTCTACCTCACTGTATCTCACTTGCCTCACTACCTCACTGTATCTCACCTGCCTGACTACTTCACTGTATCTCATGTGCCTTTCTACCTCACTTTATCTCACCTGCCTCTCTATCTCACTGTGTATTATCTGCTTCTCTACCTCACTACCTCATTGTATCTAACCTGCCTCTCTATCCCACTGTATCTCACTGGCCTCACAACCTTACTGCATCTCACCTGCCTCTCTAACTCATTGTATCTCACCTGCCTCTCTACCTCACTACCTTACTGTACATCACCCTCTTTCTATTATTTAAGTCTATATATGTCAACAGCAAACTAGCACTTACTCTATTCTATTACAAGTGCACACTTCTGACCTTGTTTATACTTAAGACAAGATAAGATAAGATAAGATAAACCTTTATTAGTCCCACAAGTGGGAAATTTGCATTGTCACAGCATAAAGTGGACAGAACAAAGGTAAGAGCAGCGAAAATTAAAAACAATAGAATAGAATAAAAACTATACCAGCAATAAAGTATAAAATGTACACTATACAATCTAGAAATATAAAATATGGATGTATGTTTTGGAAAATATATAGGTATATGTAAACTTAGACAAGTATATGTATGTATGTACACATGTACAATGAGTATATGTATGATTATAGTGGATATACAAATATATGTAAGAACACTGTGGATATATATATATAGGCACAGGTACACAATGGAGTGACAGGCATTGACATTACTTGTAATGTGTATTGGAATATATCTTTTTCTATATATTTTTATTACTTAGTTTTAGCTTTAAATTTCCTCTTTAATTTATTGTAACTATATTGCACAGTCTCAAGGATGTTTCAGGGGCTCATTTCACCACACCCTGTACTTGTATAACTGTGTATGGGAAACTTGAACCTTGAGTTTTACCACAAGTATCTTAAGACTGAGCTGACAAAAGACAGTCTTTAAAATGTTCTGTGGACCTCCAGAAGATATTTTGGATGTTTTATTCAATTTATGTTAGAACACCAAACAGTTACACAGTTATTCATAGCTCAAAAAGTCTGGGTACCTCAATTCTACTTGTGAACAGGGAGGGAGGGAGGAGACTAAAAGGATTAGACTCCTGAGATCTTCTCTTTTCTCTTTGATCAATGACTATCTATAATAATACATCTCATCGCCTCCCTCAGGTGACCTTCTTGTTGACTGAAGATCCGAGTCATGGCACAAGAGAGGGAGGGAAGACAAAGAAGAAGAGAGAGACACTATCCCCGGACAGATTTTCAATCTACTCCTCTCTGTCCTCCCTATCTGGGGGGATGACCATCCTTACTTCTAATAAAGACATCCAAAAGGCCTCGGCCATCGTGGAAGACAGCACTGCTTCCAGCAAGGTACAAAAAGAACCAGCATAAGAATAAAACATCATCACTAATGTCCAGGATCATTCAGTTCCAGTCAAAAGTTTGGACAAGAATAACTCATTGCATTATTTTCTATGTAATTACTGCATATTATTTGCTGAAGTGAAGCTCCATTTTTCAAAATTGCTGCAGAATTCAGTTGTTGAGACAGCAACTGAAAATGGTTTGATGTCAAATATTGCATTTTCGTGGAACCTACTTACTCAAGCTTTTCACCTTTAACCCCTGCAAAGTCTTGCTCTCTCAGGTCTGCTATAACCAGACCTGACACCAGACTTTCCACCATGGGAGACAGATTCCTCTAGGCCAAACACTGGAATTCTCTTTTTTAGTATCTTCTTCATCGCTCTTCTTTCTCTACTTTCAAATCTGGAATTAAAGACTTTTTTTTTTTTATGAAAAAGTCCTCTTTTAATGCTTAGTTTGTTTCAGGTTTTTCTCCCCATGTAAAAAGGCCTTGGGATTGTGAAAGATGCTATAAAAATGTAACATATTATTATTATTATTATTATTATTAATAATAATAATATTAATAATATTAATAATAATAATATTAGTAGTATACAAATATAAATTTTATGTACTATCAATAACAAAATATGTTTATAAATATAATTGTAAATCTTAAAGTGGATTTTAAAAGTGGATATAAGGCCAAAGACTTCAGCTCAAAACTCAGGCATCATGCAGCTTATTCATAATCATTTTAGGTCATAAATGTCATATGTTTATGTACTTGTGTAATAGTTTCAGATCTCTGGTTCCTGTCAACAACACTGTGACTCTGTGACTTATTTTATGCAGAACACTCTGACTGACCTCACATCATAATGACTGAATTATGAATTATGAATTGGAATGTGAGTTATAATAAGGTTGGATTTTTGAAGACTTTTTCATGCTAAGGCTTGAATGTGTTTCTAGAGAGCTGATGTGATGCCTGTGTGTAAAATAAATGTTACATTTTTATGTATGTTACATTTTCAGTATTTTAAAATATTTTTACATTCATAAATATAACCTCAACAAAAATGCAACAAAAAATTGCAGCACCCAAGAAATGTAGACTATTTATCTACAATGTCTTCTGATCTAAAAGCTCATCTCAGACAAATAAAAATAGTAAAATTGCTGTCTGTGTATACATTTATTTATTTATTTATTATTTAAAAAATAAAACGTTTTAAATACATAAAGTGTACGCCCCGACAAGTAGTTTCCAAAAAAGTGTCTGCATGTGTGTCGCTTCGTCATTCCTTTTGGAAAAGTATCCCAGGTGGCTCCTGATGAAGCTGCTTGAAAGAATGCCCAAAGTGTTTTAACTGGCTTTAATTGACTCTGTGTCTTAAATACACGTGAAAATCTGCAATCACTTTCACTGTTCCCTTCAGTTTGAGGAGATGCAACTCTACCGTGATTTATGAGGTGAGGGATGGTCAGATGAACATCACCAGTTTAGGTTAAGATGTGTAATGTTAATGTCTTCCTCTTCTCTTTAGGTGACTCTGTTTCATGCAGAAAGTGAGGCCGATTCAACCCACTCTTTCTCAGTTGACCATGGAGTCAGTTCTGTCACGCTGCATGTTGCAGGAAAACTCACACAGTGTGTTCTCATCAACCCCAGAGGTAGTGAACACACTCACAGGCTCTTACATATAACACTCATGTATATGTGCACAATCAAACCAGCAGGGTTGAACAGCTGCAGGGTTAACAGCTCGAGCCCCAAGCCTATTATTTGGATGGTGGATAACTCATGCCCTAGCAGTGACACTGACATGTAAGAACCCCAGAAACATCACTGTGTCTGATACACCAGCACTACACACACTACTGTGCCACTGCCATGTCAGTGTCACTGCTGTGCTAAGAATGGTCCACCACCCAAAGACTGTCTGGTCAATAGAAACCCTACTGACCAGACAGGCTACAGAAGACTACAGTGTGCAACTGTACATCTGAAGTATGGTGCAAATTTTAGTTTAGTTTAGTTTTAGTTTAGTTTAGTTTAATTTCCAGTCAAACTGACCATTAGGTACAAATTAAAAGCCCCCAAAACCGAGTATAACATGAAGTCTATCAGTGTTTGTCTACTCTGTTAACTATTTACATTGTTTATCTTTAACTCTAAAATCCTTCCAGTCCAAAACCAACGAGTCACAGTCACAGTATCCTCACAACAAAAGCTGCTCCCAGACTTCTCACTGGTACTGTGTTCCTCTTCAAAGAGACCCAAATTCACATAGACAGCTACCCACACACACCTCAGCTGCCTTTCTCCTGTGCATCTAAAATGGCTCAAGGAGACACTAACATAAAAAATACAAAAGTAAAAAAAAAAAACAAGCGGAGAAACAGAAAGCCTTGGAGTTAAACTAACTGAATAAAGACAGAACACCAAAACAATCCCCATCAATTAAACAGCACATTAAAGCTTTTATTTTTGAGCTGTGGAAATATCAAGCTCCACAGATGAAAAATTCACAAATGTTTCTGTCCATCCTTTAACTGAATAATTAAGTAAATGAAGGAGTGGTCTATGACAGCAGAACCAACCTATTTACCTATGAAGTAGAAGCTCACTGACTGACCAGTAAGTAGATTTATAAGGTACATATTACTGCCTCTAAACACAGCCTCTCTCTTCTTAAGGTGCTCATCAGTCCCTTCTCAGTGAAGCAGGTCCTTTGGCTGACCTGGATCAATCTGAAGGTCTGTACAGAGTCAGTCTTCTGTCACCCATAGAGCCTGGCCAATGGCAGCTCAGCGTTACAGCCCATGGACCAATCACGTTCAACGTCTTAGGTAAACAGGCCTGCCCACTTTTTCTGAAACAAAGACCAAAGCATTGATAGCTCAGTATATTAGTATGCTAGGCCTTGCTGCTGCATTAAATGGCTATAAACTCAATTTTTATGGGCCTCTAGTCAGTAGGTTCCTACACATAGAAGTTTGTATTTGTTCAGATGGTCCAATTACTTTTCATTCTAGTTGAAACTGATACTATTGTACAACATGTCAGTGACAGTTCAAATTGATTTACAATGTGAAAAAGGTGATAAGGTCAATAAGGTCAGTGTAGGAGCTGTAATTTCTAAATGTTTACTTTTGCTTATGTTTATTTTCTCTCTAAGGGAAAAGCACTTTGGACTTTCTCTATTACTTCGCAGTGGAGATGAATGAGACTCACCCAGGGCTGAGGAGAGTGGAGGGCAGTCCTATTGCAGGTCTGTTTAAGGTTTTTGTTGGAGAAGACTGAAAAATACACCCTCCATGTTTCCTTTTTAACGGTGTGTGTGTACATATACACTCTCTCGCCCTTTATTAGAAACAACCATCCACCAATCCACAACATAGTAGTACAAATAGGGGCTGTTGTTCACACTTGTCAGCCACCATCTACCTTTTTTTCAGTTTTGGTCTGTTTCATGTATATCCCATGCTTTAGGAGTTTCGAATATATGAGATTCGACATACAAAATCTAACAGCAGTTTTATGAAAAACAAAAGTTACACAGCTGGAGCTATGAGGATAACTTTGCTAGAGGTTTTGCTAGAAGTTCTTCCCTAGAATGAAATTCCTGTTTTTGTAACATTTTGCCCTGCCCAGTTCTTGTGCCTTGTCTACCCCATGCTTATGTTTCCCATGTGCTTTTGTCATTGTTGCCGTCCTTTGTCCGCACATTAGCCCTCCTCCTTTTTAGTAGTATACAGTTTGTAACCTCTCCTGTTCTCAGGTGTTTTATCAGGTCATAGTTTTGTCAAGTGTATAAGTGTAATGTCGGCGGCAGGGGCGAAATGTCACCTCTGTGTCCCACTGTAGAGTAGCCTAGTCTGCTCATCCTGTGTTATTTACCGCATGTTTGAGTTGTGAGTATAAACTCCAGTTCTGTAAGTTTCCTGGTTTTGTTTCCTTTGTAACGTTGTGTCTATTTTAGATTACAGAAACAAGCATTATGTCCAAAACACAATATTCTTCATTTATACTGTTTTTATAAGACATAGCTAGTGTTCCTACTAATCCATTCACAGGGATTTGAATAACTTGCCAGAACTTGTCTACTACGCTCTTTGTAAAATGTGGAATTTCCTTTTTAGCGTTATTGCTGTGTGCTAATTATCATGTAACTAAGCAAGTCAGTATTATTTCTGATTCTGATTTCTGATATTTTCTCACCAATAGGTGTACCGACATTTTTGGTTGTGGCTGTAACAGGCCTGTCCGACAGAGATGAATCTACATTTAGTCACGTGACCCTGCTGGGGACCAGTGGGGAGAGTTTGCAGAAGGTTTTGCTGAACTCTTCGTCCTCCTTTTGGACCGGCGAGGAGCTGGTGGGCCACATGGACTCAGTTCCCAGAATTCCTTTCAGCGTGTGTCTCTCTGGCAAAGATGGGAAGGGGAATGAGCTTGAGAGAGTTTCTGCAGAGATGGTGGAGCCCGTACACGTTCAGATAGTGGTATGAGTAT
Source organism: Brycinus macrolepidotus (assembly GCA_037974445.1). NCBI lineage: Eukaryota > Metazoa > Chordata > Actinopteri > Characiformes > Alestidae > Brycinus > Brycinus macrolepidotus. The sequence continues at coordinate 10,986,172 of JBBPCZ010000012.1, forward strand.
TGAGGAGTCCTGGATGGATGCTTCTTTAAAGAGTCAATTTAGAAATGTTTGTAAACTTTTATCAAAATTAAATATCTCTCCAACAGGTGTTCTCAGCTCCTCACCTTCTCTCAGGCCATCACTCCACGGTTTTGTTTGAGGTGTTTAACCATGGCCCTGCCCGCTGGTTCACACTGACTGCTGAAGACGACTGTGACTACCTCTCTGACGTCAAACACCACAGGTGAGGCCAAATGGTGGTGGTGGTTAACTGAAAATAGCAGATATTATTTATTTAAGATGAACATAAACCCATCCAACATGACTTTTCTAAGTGTTCCCATCCATACATTCATATCCCTGGTTATATATTTAATTCAATTCATTATCATTAAAAAACAGAATTCTTGATTTCCCACAGTTTTCACTAAAATGAATTTTGCCAGCCTCTAAAACATCTTAGGTTAGACCACTGTTTTCCTTCTCTTATATGATACCATTTCAGAGATGTGCTCTGCCCTTACAATAGCACATATATGATGAATTTAGAGAACAGGTTCACAAATTCTGTCACTGACTCCCATTAAACCAATCAAAAACAGTTAAAGTAAAGTGGCCCCTTATAGTCACGTGTGAACACACCACAGCACACAGTGTGAAATTCTTTTTCTGCATTTAACCCATTCATCAAGGGGAGCAGTGTGTGGGGGTGGTACCTTGCTCAAAGGTACCTCAGTGGTGCCACTAGCAGTCTTGGGATTCGAACCCACAACCTTCTGATTGAAGGGGCAACGCCCTAACCACCAGACCACCAGTTGTCCCAAGTTAGATCATTAATATTAATATTGAGCCATTTTACCACCATCCATCTTGTGCTGCAGGTTCTATATAGAAGAGAGAGGTTCCGTGAGGAGGGAGGTGGACCTGAAGACTCCAGAATCCACTCAAGCAGGCCAAACAGTCACACTGACCCTCAGTGTCCAGGCAGAGGACTCATCTGACTCAAACTATGCTGTGGTCCATCTCACAGTCATGCCAGAGGTGAGACAATTTATACACATAAACAGAAGTCAAAGCTAGGTTGGTAACACATTTGTTTATGTTCTAAGCACTTTAAAAACAATAAATACACATTTTTGCACATTTTAATGCACAGTTAGTGCCTATTTGCTGAATTTAAACTATTGGAACAAAATGAACAATAACATATGAACAATGAACAGTAAAATAATATATTGTACCAAAGATATGGCTCTTATTATAATTAATGTTTCCTTTTTTTCAATCGAATAACCTGCAAAATGTGCATTAAAATGTGTGTAAAAAGTGTGTTTTCTGTAGAGGATGTGTAATAATTTTCACTTTTGCATACAACTGTAAATGTAATACTTTTCCTTCGGAAATGCTGAGAAATACAGACATTAACTAAATATGACTGAATGCATAAAGACCTCAGAGCCACTCTCCTACCTCTTGTGCACCTCCATCACATCACATTACCATGTTAACCACATCCAAATCTTTTGTGCAGTGGTTCTGACTGTGGAGCTGTAGTAAGCAGAATGTTTACATGTTAATTGCAAAATTTTAAATTGTAAAAATGAAGCGTTTGTAATCAACACACAGAGTAATTGTATATAATGCCATTAATTAGATACAATAAAAATCATCATTCAAATTAAATCCCAGTGATGCCACTGAATTGGCAATTAGTGTTATTCTCCAAGAGTGTTGAGTGTCCAAGTCGTTATAGCAATCTTTAAAAAACATACACACACACTAGTCTTTTTTCTCCCTGCTTTGTAGGACTTTATTATGGGGAGACCAGGTTAGCGGGTAGTGGCCAAAAAAAAAAGTACAATATCAGTGTGTAAATGAATATTATAGATCTGGAGACTAACGTCTTGTATTCTTGTCATGCTCCTCTGATCGTGCTTGAGCAAAGATTGCAGTGGAGCAGGGCATGTTATCCTGCTGAAAGAGACCACTGCTCTTAGGGATTATCATTGCCTTGAAGGGGTGTACTTGGTCTGCAACCATGTTTAGGAAGGAGGTACATTTTAAAGTAACATCCACACAAATGCCAGGATCTAAGATTTCCCAGCAGAATTGATAAGAAATCCCTTAATTGAGCTGGTACCCTAGTGGTTAGGGCATTCGCTCTGTGATCAGGAAGTCGTGGGTTCAATTCCCAAGACCGCTAGGCACCTCTGAGGTACCCTTGAGCAAGGTCCCGTCCCCACACACTGCTCCCCGGGCGCTGTGTTCCTGGCTGCCCGCTGCTTCACTTGGTGAATGGGTTAAATGCAGAGGATAAATTTCGTACTGTTCACACTGTGCGTTGTGGTGTGTTCACGTATGACAGAATGATCACTATCACTCACTTTTTAAGAATCACCCATATATGCATAAATATATTAATGGGTGGTTTTATTTTTCTCCACAGGAGCCAGACACATCTCCTCCCTCATGTTCTGCGATGCGAGTGGAGTTAGCCTGCCCTCCTCAATGCTCTCTGGGCAAGTGGAATGTCTCTCTGGCAGTAAAGGACCGCGGCCATTCCGGTCTGGCTTCCTTGCAGCTTGCTGAAGGACAGGGCGTCCTCACATTCCTCCATGAGGACACCACAGGGAGGACTGAGAGCCATGTCACGAAGCTCCATGAGGAACCCACAGGAGGACATGTAAGCCCTCTCGTCCAGCTCCATGAAGAGGCCACCGAACATCAGATTCACAGACACAGAACGAGGCTTGGCCATAGAGCTCACAGGCTGGAAGAGGCCAGATTAGTGTACGGTGAGCCTCCACTGAACATTAGCAAATGGGCCAAGAGGAAGCCCATAACACTGCGCTATACGTCAGGCTGCTGCGCCCCTCAGGCGGAGCTGCTAGTGTGGGACAGAGCTGGCAATGTGAGGCGCTGCCACCTGATTGCCAGTCAGCAGAGGGGACTTAGAGAAAAAGAGAAAAACAGTGCTCCAATTAAGACTGCACATATTCTTTTAACTCTTGCAGTGCTGAGTCTCTTGCAGTGCTGAGTCTCTTGCAGTGCTGAGTCTCTTGCAGTGCTGAGTCTTTTGGGATTAGCCATGTAAATTTTCATCTTTGCTCCTTACGCCTCGGGAGGTGCCTCTGAGTGTGTGAAAATGGACTAAACTGTCAAAAAGTCAATTTTTTGACACTGGTAACTAGAATATGTCTGGTTAGATAAGTGTAAGTGTAAGGTGTCCATTTGTCACACCACAGCATACAGTGTGAACAGCACAAAATTGTTTCTCTGCATTTAACCCATTCACAAAGTGAAGCAGCGGGCACCCAGGAACACAGCACCCAGGGAGCAGAGTGTGGGACGGTACCTTGCTCAAGGGTACCTCAGTGGTGCAACTAGCAGTCCTAAGATTTGAACATATGATTTTTTGATCGCAGGGGCAACTCCTTAACCACTAGGCCACCATCTAGTGATGTGTTAACCTAAGTGATGGTTTCTTAATGCATTCGAGTATTGTGAATTAAAATCCTGCAGACATGCTGATATACAGTGCCTTGCAAAAGTATTCACCCCCCTCGACTTTTTACCTATTTTGTTACATTCCAACCTGTAATTTAAATGTTTTTCAATCTTATTTTATGTGATGGATCTGCACAAAATAGTCTAAGTTGGTGAAGTGAAATGAGAAAAATATATATAAAAAACAATTAAAAAAAATAAAAAACTGAAATTTGGCATGCGCATATGTATTCACCCCCTTTGCTATGAAGCCCCAAAAAAGTTCTGGTGCAACCAATTACCTTCAAAAGTCACATAATAAGTGAAATGAAGTCCACCTGTGTGCAATCTAAGTATGACATGATCTGTCAGTATAAACACACCTTTTCTGAAAGGCCCCAGAGGCGGCAACACCACTAAGCAACAGGCATCACACCATGAAGACCAAGGAGCTCTCCAAACAAGTCAGGGACAAAGTTGTTGAGAAGTACAAGTCAGGGTTGGGTTATAAAAAAATATCCAAATCTTTGATGATCCCCCAGAGCACCATCAAATCTGTCATCTTCAAATGAAAAGAACATGGCACCACAACAAACCTTCCAAGAGAGGGCCGCCCACCAAAACTCCCAGACCGGGCAAGGAGGGCATTAATCAGAGAGGCAGCACCGAGACCAAAGGTAACCCTGAAGGAGTTGCAGAGTTCCACAGCAGAGACTGGAGTATCTGTCCATAGGATCACAATAATCCGTAAACTCCCTAGAGCTGGGCTTTATGGAAGAGTGGCTAGAAAAAAGCCATTACTTAGTGTTAAAAATAAGAAGGCATGTTTTGAGTTTGCCAAAAGGCATATGGGAGACTCCCCAAATGTATGGAGGACGGTGCTCTGGTCAGACGAGACTAAAATTGAACTTTTTGGCCAGTCTGGCGCAAACCCAACACATCCCATCACCCCAAGAACACCATCGCCACAGTGAAACATGGTGGTGGCAGCATCATGCTGTGAGGATGTTTTTCAGCAGCAGGGACTGGGAAACTGGTCTGAGTCGAGGGAAAGATGGATGGTGCCAAATACAGGGATATTCTTGAGCAAAGCCTGTGTCAGTCTGCCTGTGATTTGGGACTGGGACGTTCACCTTCCAGCAGGACAATGACATGAAGCATACTGCTAAAGCAATACTCGATTGGTTTAAGGAGAAACATTTAAATGTGTTGGAATGGCCTAGTCAAAGTCCAGACCTCAATCCAATTGAGAATCTGTGGTCAGACTTGAAGACTGCTGTTCACAAGTGAAAACCATCCCACATGAAGGAGCTGGAGCAGTTTCGCCTTGAGGAATGGGCAAAAATCCCAGTGGCAAAATGTGGCAAGCTCATAGAGACTTATCCAAAACGACTTGCAGCTGTAATTACCGCAAAAGGGGACTCTACAAAGTACTGACTTTAGGGGGGGTGAACAGTTATGCACGCTGAAGTTTTCTGTTATTTTGTCCTATTTGTTGTTTGCTTCACAATAAAAAAAAATCTTCAAAGTTGTAGGCATGTTCTGTAAATGAAATAGTGTAAACTCTCAAGCAATCCATTTTAATTCCAGGTTGAGGCATTCCAAGGGGGGTGAATACTTTTGCAAGGCACTGTATATGAAAAACTTTCAGCTAAAGACTAAACTTTTGCAGTATTGTATATACTACTGTGCAAGTAGTCTACCACTGAAATACATTTGGGGCTTGGTATAGTGTATGTTTTAAAATAGAGTGGGATTGGGAAACAGTGGTAAGAACATTCAAAGAAGGTTCAGAAACCTCTCACCACACTGCTGACCAAGCGCAAACAAAAGGAGCCTCCTTTTCCTGTTATGGGGCATCAGTAGATGCCATGTCCTCAGAGAGATGAGTATAAAATATAACACATGTCCAGACATGCTGCTCTAAAAACGACTTAAAAATTGTCGATGAATGACTCACTCTGGCACCGTGTCTCCACAGAATTTGCCTATACGCCGAGAATTGTCCGTCTCGCCACCATTAAACAGTGCCACGTAATCATAGCGACAGTATATGTCTGCCTCGACATCTAGTTTGTCAAACTTCACCTCAATCACCTGGGGAAATGATTAAACACACATTTACAAACACACACACACAGGTTTGGTTCTGGTGTTGGTCGTACTGCATACAGCTGTGTTAGTTATCTAACTGTGTGTAAAGCTTTAAGTTGCCATAAATGGAAAAGGTGTAGCAGCTGAAGACATAAAGAGTCTTTCATGCAACTTTTATGCAACTCTTGCTCCATAAACACACTGTTTCAATAGGGTCTCTCAGGCTCAGGCAACGCATACATACACACGCATACACACACACATACACACACATACACACACATACACACACACATACACACACATACACATACACACACATATACACACACACACATACACACACATACACACACACACCCATACACATACACACATATACACATACACACACATACACATACACATACACAAGCACATATGTACACGTGTACGACCATATACTCACTCACGCTCACACAAACCAATAACCAGTGCAATGTTCTCTTGACAAATCAGATCTGCTGCAGAAAGCAAGTTCTGGAGAAGCCATTAATCAGTTTCACACAGTGTAAACGAAAAATGAGGAAAGAGCATAGAAAGAGGTGTGAAGTGAGGCTCGGCATGTTGACCATGTTGGTTGCCACGGTGATGTGCCAAGAGCAGCTGATGCCTGCTGGGTAATCAGATTCTGGCCAGTTCGGAGTCTTCACCGAACCCTCCGGCGTCGTCAGCCTGCCCCCACAGAACTGATTCTCTACAGATAGAGAGAGACAAAGAGAGGGAAAGAGAGAAAGAAAAAGAAGGGAAAAAAAGAAAGTATGAGAGAGAAAGAGAGAAAGAAAATGAACAAAAAGAGAAAAAAAAGAAACGGTAAGAGAGAGCGCAGGATAGTAAGACAAAAAGTAAGAGAAAAAAATGAGAGAAAGTGAGAAAGAGAGGCAGAGAAAGAGAGAGAGCAAAAAGTGTAAAACAAAGAGCGAGAGAGTAAGAATGGGAGATAGAGAGAAAGAGAGAGAGAGACAGAGAGAGAGAGAAAGAGAAAGAGAGAGAGAGATTGAGAGAGACAGATAGTGATATAAGTAGTTCTGAAATGTTTTATATTCACTGTGGCTTAAACCAGCAGTTTATTGATTATTCTGATCCTAAAGAGAGGAAATGTGTGTTTCGGGGTTCGACAACTGAACAATTAAAAAGCAAATTGCAGCGCTGATGATACAAACACAACAGAGCAGCAAACAACATGTCCAACCATCCACATGTGGTTTTCCTCCGCTGAAGAAGGCCAAGAATCCTCTTCCTCCTCTGCTGGAGTCGGACACCATCTCCAGCATCATGGTGTTGGACGTGGAGATGAGTGCTCCCGGCCGAAAGGTCCCGCAGAAGCGGCCCAGCTTCTGCACAGTGTACGAGTGACCGTTATACACGTCCACATAGTCGTATCGACACGTGGGGTCAGCCTCCAGGTCAAAGATCCGGAACTGGATCATTACCACTTGGCCTTCTGGGACCTGCGGAAGTGGAAATTACTCAGGGCTTCCTCAAGACAAAACAGCAACATTGCTTTTAGAAGATAAACTACTAATGCAGCAAGGCTAGTACTGTTTTCTCCTGTCCTGTGTTAAGGGCTGGTAAAGAACTGTTTAAGAACTATTTGTTTACTTGAATATAATTTTGTATTCAGTCGACTGGTGGGATAGGCTGTAGAACCCCCTCTCCTCCCCCCAGCAACCCTGGGTCGGATAAGTGGCTTAGAAAGAGGATGGATGGATATTTAGAGTGGCAGTATGCCAGTTTCAGTATTTGTTTCAAAAATTTGACCAAATCACACACTGTGGTGGGCCTATAATACACTTAAGCTCATGCTATACTCATGCTATGAATATTGGCCTTATATTGCTGATTTACTGTGCTGAAATCCCCCAGTATACGATTATAATGGTTATTTCTCTCTGTCACTAAAAATGCATGGGCATCAGCGGTTCTCATTCTTGGTCCCTGAGTAAAACTGTAAAACTGTCCTGCACATTTTAGAGCTTTCTCTACTCCCAAAACACCTGAGGCACATAATTAATTCATTGGGATCACTTTCTGAAGTGAATAGGTATACTTTATAAACTGGAAAACACACTACAACATGCAGGACATTGGTAGTCCAGGACCAGGACTGAGGGCCACCTTTACACCATCTAAACACAGAGGAACACAGAAAAGACTAATCAAGCTAAAAGCTGAATAACACTCTTCTGCTTTACAAATTCTGTGAATATGTTAAAATACTCATGTATAAATCACACTGTAACCCAAGGACATTATGTCATTGAACTCATTTTATGATTGTGGTTGCCCAAGGTCATTTTGATTCCAACACTGGTTGCAGGTTTTTTTCTTAGTTAAGAGGCATATAAAACACAATACAAAATTATGAAAAAAGTGAGAACTGTAAAAGTGGTTAGGCTCTGTTAATATTTTTCCTGAGATTCTGAGAAGCCTAATTAAAATCATAGCATTTAGAATTAATTTCTTAGCTCTGAGAGGTGTGTCTGTGTGTCGAACATTGGCATATGCCACAGAAACATTTAAATATCTGTTTATGGCTCATACAGTGCTGTGCGAAACTCTTAGGCAGCCACAAAAATGTTGAAGCTATTTACGTTGGCAGTAAGTGTGTGTATGTAACCAGAATAAATACAAACAAACACAGACACAGTAAAATGGAACAACGTTCGTTTGCATTTTCAGTTATCAGAATGATGTTGCTCAAAGAAAAAGCTTTACACATTTTCTTTTGTCAGGTGCCTAAGACATTTGTGCAGTACTTTATGTGTCTCTACAGCTGTAGAAATGTGTTGTTACATACACATAAACACATACAGAGAGAGAGAGAGAGAGAGAGAGAGAGAGAGAGAGAGAGAGAGGAGAAACTCACGGTGATGTACCAGGTGCATTTAGAGTTGGGTTTGTAGTGAGTGGGGAAATCTTCACTAGCCACAAAACCAGAATCTGTTACTAAATGTCCTCCACACAAGAAAACAGGCCTACAGAAAGGGAGAGAGAGAGAGAGAGAGAGAGAGAGAAAGAAGGAAATAGAGACTACTTTTTTGCAAAAAAAATCTGTACGTGGCAACAGTGTTGGCACCAGCAATGGCAATCCAGGAAGGCAGTCTTATATAAACATACACACACACACACACACACACACACACACTCTCACTCTCTCTCTCTCTCTCTCTCTCTCTCTCTCTCTCTCCCTCTCTCTCTTACGAACTGAT
>JBBPCZ010000012.1:10996657-11009525 GCA_037974445.1 Brycinus macrolepidotus
AGAGAGAGAGAGAGAGAGAGAGAGAGAGAGAGAGAGAGAGAGAGAGGGAGAGAGAGAGAAAGAGAGAGAAAGCTGAAGGGAATCAGAGGAGTGAAAGAGTAGGAATAGCTCCCAGATGGCACTGGATTGCAAGGATAAAAAAAAAAATACAATTAAATTCAAGCACCCAAACATGCATCTAATCCAAGCCTGTATATTGTGTCTGCTTTTTTTCCGCAGGGCTGTGTGTGTATGTGTTTTGTGGGGAAAGCTGTTTGAAAGCTGTGTCTATGTGTTTTCTTCTCTGAATGTTTGTTAAATGGTCAAGGATCCAGTATTCAAACAGTGATAGTGGATACTGGTGTTTGTATGTGGGAGTGAAAGTCCACACTGCTGGAGTAGGTGCTTAACTCTTTTCCTATTGGCTACCTGCCATTCTCTCTCTCTCTCTCTCTCTCTCTCTCTCTCTCTCTCTCTCTCTGAATAGAGCCACTCTGAACCCACATCATACTTTTAACAGGAAGGGTTTTACCATGTAAATACATTTTAATGGGACTTACAGTGAAAGCCTTATAGCTTTTAGTCATGCAGCTTTCTTTACTCTCTCTCTTTCAGTGTGGACCACTGAAGGTGTGCTTTAGTGTCTGGCACTAGGACTTAAGTTGCAGCGTTGGGCAACATTTGTATAGTGGATTAGTTTGTCCAGCACATCCCACTGAATATGGAATTTGGAGGCCAAGTCAGCGCCTTAAACTCTTCGTCATGTTCATCAAACCATTCCTGAACATTTTTTGCAGTGTGGCAGGGCACGTTATTCTGCTGGAAGTGGCCACTGTTAGTAGAAACTATAGTTGCCATGAAGGGCTGTACTTGGTCTGCAACAATGTTTAGGTAGGCAGTTTGTGTTAAAGTAACATTCATGAATGAACCCAAACTGTTTCCTTCGGCTTGCCTTATTTTCAAACACCCGGCTGGCCACACGATGCAAAAGAAAATGTGAATCACCAGACCAGGCCACCTTCTTCTGTTCCCCCTGGGAGGCCACTTCCGTGGTCCAGTTCTGATGCTCACATGCCCACTGTAGGCACTTTTGGAGGTGGACAGCAAGCACTGTCTGTTCTGACACCTCCCCATCGTGTATTTAGCTCTTGTCAAAGTCACTCAGATCTTTCCTGCTTTCAATACATCAACTTTAAGAACGAACTGTTCACTTGCATCCTAATATATCCCACACCTTGACAGGTGCCATTGTAAAGAGATGATCAATGTTATTCACTTCACCTCTCAGTGCTTTTAATGTTATGGGTGTGAGTATAATAACTGACCATCATACCTTTTTGGAGTCAACTGGATGCTCAAAGCAAAAAACATATACCAATAGTGGATATGGTTTGGGTGTATATAAAGAGAGTTTAACAGGTTCTTTAAAGAACTATATACAACAGGTTTCCCATTATAGAGAAGAACTACTTCAATACATTAATCCAGTTCTATATGTGACTGTTGCCTATTTATGACTGTTGCTTAGGGCTTTTTTATGGTACAGCATAACAGAATGTCAGACATACATTTGGTACCAGAAGAGATTCTTTGTGATGGATTTTTGATTCCCTGAAGAACCCAAATGGTTCTTTGAAGAATCAATGTATGAATCTTTTAAAGATGTGAAGGACACAAAGAATGTAAAGAATGTAATGTAAATGTAAAGTGGGAAAGGCTGAAAACCAAACAGAAGGTTTTTTCATAGAAACATTAATTTAAGCCAAGAACCTCAAAGGAACTTGTACATTTTTTAAGAGTGAGAGTGCGGTTTCTAAAGCGAAGAACCGTTTAAGCAATCAAGTGCGTCTTTGAGTTGTTGTGGTACTGTGTATGTTTTACTTAAGAACCCTTTTGAGTGTGTCATGCAATATTTTACTCTTCCCATTTTGCACACACAACTGCTTTCTTCTGCTTCTGCTCCGATGCTGGCACTGGGTGGGAGAGCACAAACCCAGGCTGCTGGCACCAGAAACCATGTGATTAAATCTGCCTTTATGACCCCCCATCCGTCTCTGTAATAATAATCATCATAATTGTCCTTGTGTGTGCATGTTATTCTAAAACGAAATGTAAATTCAGGCCCAGTGTGTGTGTGCGTGTGTGTTGCTGCTTGTGCCATGGTGTTTGTGCCTATAAAACCACAATGTGGCCAAGTCAGAGGCTTTTTAAAGCTCACTGCACATTCTTGTCTTAAAGAAGATGAGAGTGAGGTTTAGAACAACAACAACAACAAAAAGATTTCACTTCCTCTCTGTACTTCTGAAGCCAACAGTGCAAATTTCAGCGCATTATACAACACGCTAAAGAACGTAATGAACACAATCACTGGTTTGGTTTACAAAAATGCTAATGCACAAGAAGAAGTTTGAACAAGAATTTATTTTCCTTTTTCATACAAATAAAATCACAAAAAAAAATACTTACAAACTGCCCAGGACCACTGAAGCAGAGTACATGATTGTGAAGAGAAGATGGCAGCAGGAAATAAAGAGTCTCACTGGTCCTAAGCAAGCGTTTCAGAGTCAGCTGCTGCTTTCTAAGCCTATCATTTTCTTCTTTGATTGCCAAGCTCATATAACTAAAGCAAGCCACTATAGTGAAAAGGGGACCACACAGGCACCACAATGTCCATTTTTAAGGCCCTCTGTGATAGGAGGGTCCATTTTAGTGGCCTTCATCTCTTCTCATCTTCACTTCTTTCTCAGATGATGCCGTTGGCAACATGGCATTTTAGGTCCTTTGTTGTTAGCATGAATGTTGTGAAACCAATCAGAACTGGCTAGAACAATTCATTTTTGCCCATTCATTCCTAACCAGCTCTTTGAGGGACGCGCTTGAGGAAGATGCAGTTAAAAACACTTCTGCTGCCAAGAGGCTAAAAGCAACCCACTTGTGGATTAAACAGACAGCACAGAAAATACAAATAACCCTTGGACAGAGCAGACACCAATGATGTATAAAAAAATATTTACAAACTTCCAAAAATAAAAACAACCTGTGAATTTTTCTTGAGCAAATTTGGTCGAAACGCACAAGTAAACTGCAGATCAAACGTCTGCAAAGGCAGTGATATTGACCCGAATGCCCGCAAGTGCACAACACTGCACATTTTCGCTCCTGCTAAGCATTACTACATAAAAATCGACTGATTTTTTTTGTTAATGTTGCATGTTTTATGGGTGTAACAGCTCAAAGTAGACCGGTCAGAGCGATTATACAGAGCATTATAACAGGGTCTTGAGTTAATCACCCCTTTTTCCCCTATTAAAACAAATCATCCAAAAGGTCATAAATTCATTGAAAGAAAGTGACCTGCGGAGGTGTGTGCGGAGCAGTAATGTCACAGTTTTACAATAAGGTGGCCGTTTGTTTCACATTCATTGTCTGTCAGCCTTTTCTGGCTTTTTCGCCGATTTGTATTCGCCTATACAAATAAATAGTTTTTACTGAGTTTTTATTTGTAGAAAAACAAATAAAAGCTTCACTTGAGTTTAAGAGCACAGGACACAATGACATGATGCTATCCTCCACGCCGTCATTGGTTACACTCAAAACACACTGTAGTGATGTAATTTTATTTTATTTTTTACTGAAAGCCCAAAGGTCAATAAGTTTGGCCTTAAGGCTGTAGTCCTTGTCTAAAAGCACACCATACAAACCAGACTGATAACCATGACCCATTAAAAAGTCTGACTCGTGTCGTGATGTTGGATGTGCACTTCAAAAAGTCCTTGTTGCCACTAGCAACATCCGCTGACATCATCATCAGTGAGTTTGAAGCCAGTTTTCCCACCAATTGATGGCTCCTAACATCAGGTCAGTGGCTCATGTCAACCACATTGCCAACTCTCTCCTCCTCCATTTGTGAAGTTATTTCCTGTTCCTCGGCTATCATTTCGTGGTCGCTGACCTGCGTCGTCATGACAATGGCTTCTTTCCCGCCCTCTTCTTCTACTCTCCACAGTCCCGCCTCACCATCTCCCTCTACCTCTGCCTCTTCCATGGCAGTGTCTGGCTGGATGTGTTTATCGACACTGGCGCCCTCTTCTGTTACCTCCAGCACACTGCACAGCTCCATCTCGTGGATCTCCACGTCAAAGGGGGCGGCAGGAGGCACTGAAGGAGGAGACTTGCAGCCCACACAGGCCTGGGGGAATGAAGACAAACAGGAAAACAGATCATCAATGGCATGCTTTATGTAATAAAAATTAATGTTTCTCTGACAGCTCTGACATGCTTCTCAGTATTATAGCTACAGTAAATTATAACCTATAAAATACAGATGTCACAGACATGTTCCAAGCATATTTTAAGGGGCTGATATTGGCTATATTAAGTCTGAAATTCTATTCCTTTGATAAAGGGCATTTTAGCCAGTTGTGCTCCATTTAAGCCACTGTCTTAGATGTGACATTGAAACAGATATTCTGCACAACTTATGGGAGTGAAAACGTTTTTAGAAGTGGTTTAAATGTGTGCACTGTGTAACTATGGAGGATGAAGACAGCCAAATGTAATGTCTGCAATGGCAGTGCTTTAACTGTGGATAAGAAACTGGCAACATAGCTTATCTTACCTAAACAGGATTGGATATGTTACCTTTTTCGGTTTTATTATTTAGTAACTAATGTACCTGAAGTGCATCTTCTGCAGATACTTAATATTACAGAAATCTGATCTAGATTAGGAATAAAACTTTTTTGGGGTGCATCCCATTGAGGCTCTAACACTAAGTAGAGATTAGAGATACTCTGACAACGGTACAGGACAGATTTTATGAGATGCTTCATTATGAGTGGTATGGGATGATGCCGCAAAAACTCACTGATATGTTGATGGCACGTGGCAGACGTCCTGTACGGATCCAGGGGTGCACCTGACTCAGCTCCCGCTTCTGGTCTTCAGTGAAACGGGGCTGATGCTTCTGCATGGCTCTCAAAGCAATGCGGTCCTCACGCAGTACAGTCTCTTGGTCTCTGTTGCACACACACAAAACAGGTTCTTTAAACACGCAGTGCAATGCTGTGAAAATACTCATAGTGGTACTGCTTTTCTTAGCTTTAGCCTTTGCAATAACACATCAGTACAAATGTATATAACTGAGTCACCAGTTTTGGTCATGGATGGCCAGCGTCTAGCATAGCTTGGTGATTTCTCGGCACTGGCACATTTGATTCCACTCTTTAATTAATGACCAAGCTTAAATGATGTAGTAGAGAGGGGATATCACCAAACTGTACTGGACTCCTGGGACTCCAGGATATGAGTCCATGTTCTGATTTATTAGAATGTACAGAGAGAGTGAGATGCTCTGTGTCGTACAGAGTGTAGGTGTTGTAGGCTGAATGTGTATTTTTAACAACACTTGCTGTGTGATACTTGTGTGCCTGTTTATTTATTTTCCAACCTGATGGGCAACTGATAGGTCATCATGATCTTCTCATCTGTATCAGCCATGAGAAGCCATATGGGGTCCTGCAGAACACACTTGATGAACTGCGCCTCTCCGTCGCCCCCTGTTGTCTGCTTTCGAGAGTGGTCATTCTCTGATGAGTCTATGCTGCCAAAGTACTTGCTGGTGTGGCTGCTCTGGCTACTTCCTTTATGGGAACAAACAGAAACATTTGTTCATGCATAAATTACTCTGCAAATACAACAGCCAGTGCAACAAGACAAATACAACAAACTAGTGACAAGATCACAGACATTTTCGAACATATGTTAGTGTAGGACTTACTGATTCCACTCCCAGATGAGCTACAACCATTGGAGCCAGACCCCGATAAGCCTGAGCCCGAGCCTGAAGAACCAGTACCAGAGGAGCCAGACCCAGAGGCAGCTGAGCCAGTGCCCGAGCGAGAGTCCTCCTGCAGCAGCAGGTCCAGCAGGTCACTGGAGGTGGACATGGCGTCCTGGTTTGACTCATTGGCTTCTCCCTGAGGAGTGAGCAGTTAACAGGATGCAATAAAAAAAACAAATGCTGATTTTACGACATGGCTTGAGGTCAATGAGAAGAATTTAAGTGTCTTCTGATTTTCATGACCTGTTTGTTTACAACTAAGTTTAACTAAGGTAATTTACTGTATAACTTGCATAACTATACAGTTATGTCATTTAGTAATTATATTTAATAAGTAAAATGGCAGTAACAACTCTAGATTTGTAAATGTAGCAACTACATACTACAAGCATGTTGACTATAGAGGGTCCTTACATTTTCATTCTCTTTGGAATCCCCTGTTGGACTTCTCTGATTGGTTGAAGCTTGTGCCCCAGCCCCGCCTCCTGGTCCTCCCACAGGCGGAGTGACCTGCTGACCTGAGACCAGTGCTGATGCCGCCTCTAGACGGTTGGTGGGTGACTCTTCCAGCTGGAGCAAGTTCAGTGGGGAGGAACATCGGGACTGGAAGAGGGGAGACTCTGCCCCCTCCCTTTCAGCTCCTCCTTCTCTCTGGCTGCAGGACTGGGGAGTGCTGGAGCGGGAGGGGTTTGGTGGGGCTTGGCTGACTGTCAGGGGGGCTGCTGGAGGGGCAGGGTTGGCTGATGGATAGGGAAAAGTCAAGTTTGGGTTGTAAAAAGGCTGGGGCATGGCTGCTAGACTAGGTTGGGCTATGGAAGTGCCCATTTGTGGAAACATATAGTTAGGCAGTACCAATGCCATCATGGGAGGGACTATGGGAGGCGCCATTTGAGGATTCTGAATGGGGAAGCGAAGGCCAGACTGTATGGAAGGGTCCGTGATTGGCTGAGAGAGGGGTGGGTAAAGGGGGTAAAGGGGTAACATGCCTGGTGGGTAGGGCACAGAGGGAAGGCTGTTCTGGGAGCCCACTGAAGGCCAGGAAGAAGAGGTGGTGGGAGGCCCCAGGGGGAAAGAGGGGTTATGGGCTCCATCTTGCGCAGGAGCTCCAGTGGAAAGGGCGCCAGCAGGGCCTGCAAGTCCTAAAGAGCTCCCTTGCTCTGAAGTCTCCTGATGTTTCAGTCTTTTGCCGCCTCTACCACGCCTTCGACCACTGCTGCCTATTGCTGGATAATCACGCGAACAACGGACACCTGAGAGAGAGAGACAGACAGACAGAGGGAGAGAGAGAGAGAAAGAGAGAAAAACTATTGGTAAGTCATAGCAATCAAGTTCTGCCTTACATAGAGTACTGTGCCACCCCTCATTTATTCATATTTTGCTTCCAAAGAGCCAGAATTCTCCAGGCTAAAGGACTTTCAAAGACTCTCGCTTTCAGTCCAGTCCCTGAACCTGACCGGTTTCAGAGGAATGTTTTTGTTTGTTAAGCTACACAGTGACTTACATATGAATCTTTCAAGCATAACAAAGCCTTCTAACTTAAGACCTAAACCAGTGAAGAAACAGCCTTCAAGAAGCCTGGAGACTTCTTGAAGAAATAACAAAAAAGCTTGCCTAGGAGAGTTCAGGCTGTGTTGAAACACAATGGTAGTCATGCTAAAGACTGACTTTAAAGCTTAATAGAATTCTACAAACTCTCTGTGTTATATAATGTATTTACATGTATGTTTGCACATGTTGCAATAATCACTGCACCTATTGTCTCATTTTCTTAAAAAAATATATAGGAATGAGAAGAGGGTGTTCACTTAAGATGCAACTAATTATTTCTACAACAGATTATCCCATTTGATGTCATTTAGTTCCTCTCCCTTTGTGTAACAAGCTATGTCATCTTTTATAGAGCAACAAAAATAAAACAAACCTATAGTTGGGAGGAGTTGAACTGCATTTAAAATAAATTAATTCTTTTTTCTTAACAGACATTATAGATTTCATGAAATAATCCTAGTGGTTACAGTAACTGATATCGACTCAGTGTGTGTATGTTTGTGTGTGTGCATATGTATACATTCACAACATCACCTCTAGTGGGTGGTGTGGTAGTGTGACGTCTGAGTGCTGAAGTTGGGTCGAACACTCGCAGCTGACTTAGATCTTTAAATCGACACAAAAAGTTCTGCTCCTCTTGCTGAGTGTGAGCTGAGAGCACCTCCTTAGTCAGTCCCAACCTTCCACCTCCTCCTACACCTCCTTCACCACCTCCTCTCCTGCTTCCCTTCCTCTCAGCTGTAGGTGCAGGACTGAGTGGAGTTGGTGGCGGAGGCAGAGATGGGGTGGTTGCAATGGTGGGTTGAGGAGGGGGGGGCTGGAGGACAGGAGGAGCAGGGACAGGAGTTGTGGGAGCTTCTTCCATTACAATGTCTGAGAGAGAGGGAGAGAGAGAGGAGAGAGAGAGGCTGAAGTTTAGTCTAAGAGTAAACATATTGTCATGATCAAGAATAAATGTTAGTTATATATTTCTATATTTAAAAGAAATCAAGACAGACAATTTGGTGCAATTTTTGACACCAGGCTGACCCTAAGACTCTCACCTGACTCAGGGGGTTTCTTGTCTCCCACATGGACAATTGTGCTGCTGAAACTGCACTGGGAAGTGGCTGATGCCACACTCTCTGCCTTACTGTGTAATGTTAGTGCTGGAAGTGGTGCACTCTCACCAACCAGAGCAACTGATGGACCTGAAGTATACACACATAGTACTCTGATAATACTCTGAATGCTGTCATTTTAAAATGAACATCAAGAAATGCCATCACCCAGCCTTCTGTCACTGGGTTTGTACATTTTTACTGTTTACACCCACAATCTCATTAAAACCATACTCTGAAAATCAGAACCCTCGATGCTAAAATGTGATATGTACCTTTAGCATTGCCAGGGGTATCCTGCTGCTTGTCATCGTCAGATGTAGAGGAGGCAGTCCAGGAGGACGAGCCACACTTTCTCTTTACTGTGTTTGGGACGTTACAGCTCTCCAGGTACCTACAGTCACAAGGACAACCGTTACTCTACAAGCACAACAGCAACATCAAACTAGTAGCACATAAATGATAGCTACTGCTAATGGAACTAAAGAAAAGAGACATGTGATGCTTGGCAGATGCACTTGCTGGAATCAGTCATGATACTGAAAGCCTTTGAAAGTCTCTTAATGTGTTAGCCTTACATACTTCAGAAAAGGAGCATAGTATTGTAGGAGTGTAAGAAGCATTGATCTATAGGTGACAGTTCAACTGCATTGATTATAGTAATATTTTATAAAGTTTGGAGTATAACAAAATTCTCAGGTATTTCTAAAACAAAGTAATCTCAAAAAGGCTTGGTATATAGGCCTGATATAGGCATATAGCTTTTATTGTCCATCATCCACTTCTGAGAAAAGAGTTCTTCTAGTGACATGTATTTATTCTTTGCGTTTTAAAAACATTTCTGAGTCATACCAGAATAATTCAATCAAACTGAATCATAGTGTAATTTAAGATTGCACAGAATTACTTCCCAAAGCATTGTAATCAAATCAAATCAATGTGAGGTAAACGATTTAGACCCTTACATCCTTGATTACTCAATAACACACACTTACCGTATGATACTGTCTAGGCAGTTGATTTGCTGGTATGAGTATGTGGTAGGGGGGTCCTTTCTCACAAGCTGGGAGGGGACTGTGTCTTTTGAGGGTGGAGCCACACCTGGTCCAGAGTTCCCTATTGCCCGCAAAGAGCCTAGTGGTTTTAAAGTAAAGAGAAAAATAAATATAAACAACTGTTTCCACAAAACTTGTCCAAACACATGTCTTCTCTATATGTAACCATGTGTTAGTCGTGTGTGGGTATGAAGGTGTGTGTGTGTGTGTGTACCTGTGGCAGCATGTTTTCTGGGGGGAGGGCGGTTGCGGGACTCGATAAACACTTGCTGGCCACTGGTCTTCACCATGTGAACATCCTTGCAGATCTGCTGGAAGGTCATCTGCTCACAAAAGAGATATATGACTCACAATTTGTTGAATAGTTTTCTGTATGCCTGAATGCAAAGATTTCTTTTGTCAGCAATGCAGTGCAAGTTCATCCACACACAAGGAAATCAAGTGAAGTCATCTTGTGTTATTTGAGACTGTGTTATTCTGTCCCAAGATAAATTAGAATTGTGCCAAAACTAAATGAGGATGCTTTGAGGAAAAAAAAAAAAAGCATCCAACAGCATCCTAAAATATTTTTTGGTCACACTATCCTAACTAATATGCACTCTCTAACTGAGGCTCAATTAATGTCTTTATTTCATGCAGTTCTTGCAAGTCCAACAGTGTTCAAAGAATTATCTGACAGTCTGATCAAGACTATAACCTATAATCCTTACAGAAAGACGAATAGAAAGAATTAAAATTACATTAATGCAATAGTTTGAACAGGAATTCTTCCATGTTATGATTACATACTTATTTGTGTGTGTGTGTGTGTGTGTGTGTGTGCGCGAGTGCTAACCGGTTTGTGGAGCTGCGCGGGGTCCTCCAGCGCCGGACCGTTGCTCTCAGATGATGAGGCTGCGCTGGGCTGGAGTTCGTGCGAGCCATTGCTGGCCAGGCTACTGTAGCCCTGAGAGCTGCCGCTGTGTACAGGCTGCACCAGCAGCCGGTGGATCTGCTCACTCAGCTGAATGATGTCTGGAGCCAGAGTCCGCTCCTCCAGAGCTCGCGGCAGAGTGAATACGTCCTCATTTAGCGGAGACCTGGACGAGTGAAGGAGAGCGGAGGAGAGAGAGAATGAGGTTAGAACACAGATGATGATTTGTACGTACACATGACATTCTGGATGTCAGTATTAGGTCTATAGATTAATCAAATCTAACGAATCTCATAATGTTACCGTAATCATATATTCATAATGCTATACTCTTTATATATGAATTAAGGATTAACAGTATAAGTGCAAAAAACACTAATGACTGCAATTTCTTAAAAACTTCTTAAATGATTGTAAAGTAAATAAATTATTTTTACAAAACTGCAATAACAAACATTGCTTTCCATGTTACTGTATAATATGAGCATAGATTATGAAGTAAAGCATGTGTGTATGATGCATCTGAAGGTACCATAATGAGTCCTAATATCATGGTAGAGGGGAAATAATTTTCTGGGGAAAATCTTCAGTTCATTCATGTTCATGTGTTTGTAGCAGCTGCACATGAAAGTACATGTGTTTCTGAGAATCCATTTATATGTGGGTGGGAACAATATGAGAAACAATGGGTGTATCTGTGTGCAACATGTGTCCTCTAAAGGTGTAATGGAGATTGGGGTTTTGTGTGCACATGTGTGTAGGTGGCATTGGTGACATGGACTTTTACATGTGTGTGTGCATGTGGGTCCTTACGTTCTGACTTTATGGCGTCCCACAATGAAAGCCACCTTTCTGCTCCACGGGTTGACAAAGGAGGACCAAGAAGTGTCTATGGTCAGATACTCTCCGCTCCGGGCACACATCCGCAACGGACAGTGGTCAAACGGCTGCCCCGCAAACTGCAGAACTACAGTGTGAGAGCGAGAGAGAGAGATATGTAGATGTTCAGATTGTTAGGTTTAGGTTAGGTAAGGGGAACTTAATAGATAATAGGTTGGAAGTTAAATGCAAGATAGGCATCTATAAAGCATCTATAGTGAACTCTACAAATGCAGTGTTGCTCAAATATTTAACCATGGTTTGAGATTGATGATTTCATTATTGTGTGGATTGTGTCTTACGTTATACATATTTAAGCTAGCCAAGTGAAGGATTCTGTGAAGGATATAGCATTGACCATGAATATAGGACGGCTGTGAATGTTTGCTCTGTTGGCTGCATTATGCTACAGGCTGGCATATTATTATTCTATATGTTGGCTTGTGCGATGTGGATTCATAATGTTTTTGTCATTTTTTTTTCTACACCTAAACCTGACTTGAACCTGATAGTATGCAAAGTACACTGAATGCAAAATTTAAAATAATAACAAATAGAGAATAAAAAGAATAAAAGAATAAAAACAGAGAGAGACAGAGAGACAGAGGCTCACTCTTTTTGTGGATGGCCACCATTATAGGTCTGTCCTCAGGGTGTAGATACAGCAAGACTGGAGTTCCTACAAGGTCCTGAGGCAGATAACCCAGCAGCGGCACCGCCCGTTCATCCACCTCCTGAAACAGACAGCTGGGGGTGTGACTGGTGGTGAAGATCCGCTTATCCGGAGGAATACGAGGAGCTGAAAGAGGGAGAGAGATGAAGAGATGGAGAGGTTCAGGCAGTGAAGAAAAAGAAGGCAAAATAGAATGCAATACAAAAATATGAACCTACAAAAAATGTAAAATGTTGTAACCACTTTTGAGTGCTCATGAGAGTGAAGGGGTTTGTGTGTTTACCCTCGTATCCAGAGTGTACTCTCTCAGCAATAAGAAGGCAGCAGGGCTGTGGATCCGCTGTGTCTGAGTCTCGCAGTGTCAGCAAGTAGGGGGTCAGTCTGAATGGGTAATACTTCATATCACCACCAGAGGAACTGTCTCCACTGATCCTGCAGAACATGGACTTCTCCTGTGTACAGTCCACTGGAGGAGAGGCTACATGCAAGAAGAGCAAAATGACCTGAGTCATGATTTATTTATGTATTTATTTATTTTTGTCAATCATGAGCATTCTTTGTATTAAATATAATTAGTTTTCAGCTTAAGTTTTAATATAGTCACACACACACACCAGAACCAATGCATGAAGCCCAAGGTGGTAGTCTGCAGGGGGCGGTGCTGCTGTAGAAAGTGCTGACATCCTGAGGGGCCAGTAGCTCTGAAAACAGCGCCCCCAGCAACTTCTCTGGTTTGCTGCGCAACAAAGACGAACCCTGCGGGGAGATGTACACCACCTTCCCAGACAAGAATGACACAGCCATTGAAAATGTGTCCTAGAGGAATAAAAAAAAAGAGGGTTGGGGGGGGGGGGGGGGGGGGGGGGGGGAGAGAAAGAG
>JBBPCZ010000012.1:11012131-11025741 GCA_037974445.1 Brycinus macrolepidotus
TGTATGTATGTATACATGTATGTATGTATGTATCCATGTATGTATGTAAGCATATATATACACATTCACACACATATAGTTTATTCAGCTTCGGTTTACTCATGTTTCTTGTTCAAAGTGTCCTCCTTCTTATGAAGAACAGGAGTTTTGCACATATATGAGCTTTTCCATACTATTGGAATTTTAAAAATATTTGGCCAAAATGTGGTTTAAGCAGCTGAAATGTTTCAGTGCTAATGAGTGTTGACAACAAGGGAATAATTTTTGTGGAATCTGTGATTATTACCAAGATCATTTTCTAATCTTAGCTTTATTAGTTTTTTTCCTCAGTTTTTCAGTTTGGGCAAAGAAAAATAAATCTTCTTTAATATGTTATGGTGCCACAGCTCTAAATGTAACTGTGTATTTCCCGTATCTCACCTTTTGTTGCTCTCTGTGGTCTCCAGCATCATGCCGGAGTCTTTGCCGTTTTGGCTGGAGGAACTTTGGTAACTTCTCATGGACTGTCCTCTGGAGCCACGCTCTCTCTCCAACCCTCCTTCACTCTCCCTCTCTCCAGAGTCATTGCCGCTGGACAGTGCGTCCATGTCATCTGAATTTGGCCCACGATTGTCCCCAGGCGAACCTGTGGGTCCAGAGTCGGCTCCTGGAGACGTTCCTGTCCTTCCATTGCCTGGATTGGACGATGGGGAGGTGCCACTCATGCCTGGTGATCTGTTCCGTGGCCCCACCTCCTCTTCCTCCTCTGCACCACCCGCTCCCCCCCGAGTGACATTGCTGGGGGCGGAGTCCGAGTTGTCATCACTCATAATAGGGTCAGAATAACCAGTTGCCTAGGTGATAAACTCACCTATTGTTCGTGAAAATGAACAACTGAATGAAACGTTACTAAGTTGGACTGCATGAACTGCAGAGGGAAATTGTTTTGTTGTTAAGCTTCATCTGTGGGTTTCACTGCACTGACTTACAAATGTTGAAAGCAAGGGAGCAAAAAGCTCAGCCTCCAGTGCTCCACTGTAAAAATCTATGTTTATTTGTGCAGAATTCTTAACTTCTTACTGATGGCAGAAAAACATGCAGGCAAGACTCCTGCTTATGAAACAGTTTTGGCTGAAATCATGCAGCCAGATGGATGCGAACAGAGCGTGAGAAAGAGATCGAGCAAGAAAACAGTGTCTGAACAGTGCCAGGCTCCCTGTCTTCAGGACTGGTCCACTCCTCTTCTCTCTGCCGTGCTCTATCCCTGGTTCCAGAAGGCACTTGCAACAAGAGAAAAGAAAAGGTACATGTCAATTTAAAACTGCACAGGGTGACGGTGTAACCTGTTTGTGCAAACCCCCTCATGGCCTGTTATTGGTCCTTTAGAACGACAACCCCATGAAGTCTGCTTGCTCTTTCATAAACAGCGGTGGTCAACTCCAGCCAGTTTTATTTGAAGGACATCCACAGGGACTAACTAACCAGCGCAGCTAATGACAGAAAGATTTTACCTTTTAAAATGACAAGAAAAGGAAAAAAAAAACAACCACAGATGCAAACTCACACGGGCAAACACATGTTCGAGCACCGTCATTTCACACTTTTGGCTTTTCCTGGTCTCCTTGGTAACATGTGCAACTCTATTACTGAGACTTTACACCCCATTCACCTCTCATCTCTCTAATTCTCCATCTCTGAGGCTTCCATCTAAGGCACTTTTTACCATTTTCACATTTTCAACAGCCCTCTTTTAGGTGCTTAATTAGGAGCAGGTAGGCTACCAGAGTGCTGCAGAACACAGAAAAGATTATTGGAAATAATAAGGACTACTCAGAGTATGCAGGGTGCTCGATTGAGATACAATGAATTAATGGCTTGATGAAGCACATTATGTGGTTCTCTTTGGCTGTACGCCTCTGAAGTGCTTGACTAATATGAAAACATGCGTGTACACGGAAAATGAGAATGGATACTAAGTGATGTGATGTGTATGTGTGCCTGTATATATATATATGTGTGTGTGTGTGTGTGTGTGCGTTGTTAAATATTATATATATATATATATATATATATTATACATTATATATATATATATATTTTTTTTTTGCCCTCACTCAGTGTGTGTATACACATCCAGGCAATGGCACATTTCCCCCATGCAAAGAGGTAAACACTTTGAATTGTTTGAATTTGATTAAATTCATCATCCTTGAATGACGCACAAGTGCATAAAATTGTACAAAGATGGAGAAACAGCACTTCCTGTGTGGATAAGCTTTTGAGCCAAAAAGGTAGTAAAGCCACTTCAGTTTCACGCATCAAGTTTACATCAAACAAACTTGTATAAACTTTCAATTTTGTCAGATGCAATTAAAATCTCTTTCAGCTATTTTGACAGTATTTTAAGATGTTTGCTATTCTTGCAATGTATTCCATGATTATGGTTTCTGATTACTCTGATTTCACTAGATTTAGCCATACTTTCCCCTTCTAATAAAGAAAAAAGCTTTTTGAATGATTTTGTGGCCTTTTTTCAGTAGGATTAGACAAAAATGAGAATAATTGATCTCTTATTGAGTCCTTATTGTTGTGTTATATGTCAAAAAACAAATGTAGATGTCACCTTCTGATACTAACAGAAGTCAACTTGCCAACCTTTACACTCAACTTCTGACCACTGATCTCAGACCTGTCTGTAGCACTCTAATGCTTACACTATTTCTGCACATTCCCAGTGTGGCCCCTGGAGTGGACAGGTTATTTCTGAGTGGTCCCAAAGTGGCCCAGGTCCCACACCTACGCATTCAAGCATCTCTTTATATCCCGCAGATAGACGCTTAATCTCTTAAGCTCCGTCGGAGGAAGTAAATCGAGTGCTGCAAGCCTCTCTTCTGTTCTCTCATTCTAACTTTCTCCTTGTTGCCCTTGGATCACCAGTAACGTGTGATCTAGGGCCACTTTTGACATTGCTTAGATTCGGGTTGACTTCTTTAGAAGCAAATGCAACCTTTCTCTGACTAGATTTTATTGTACATCCATGTAAGGTGTTTTATGACCAAAATTTATATCCTAATGTTCTGCTCCATCACTACAGCCATGTAGGTCTCTGTTGTATAATTCAAAGAAAGCACAAAACTATTCCACTATTTTAATCCTTAAAAGTTATTAACGCTTAAAACAGAGAAATGGTGTAACTGTATATTAATCATTTCTCACACAAAGCTTACAGGAATAAACAAAAAACTGTCATAAGTGCAGATCTCAATTTATCAACTGATATGTCGGTAGAAGACTAGATTTTTTTATTATAATGTGAATTTGGTAAGGTTATGTTTTGGAGAGAGGAAAACTATCCTTTACCTATACTATTTTCTGACAAATGAAAAACCTTGCAGATTTGAACCTATGCAAACATAAACAGAATGTATTTGTCATAATGATATTACACTTAAGTAGTACAGCAAAACAATAGGTATAACTTTAGACTTTAAAGGGTTAAATCTGTCCAAATAGGATCATCGCTGAAATTCACACAGATTTAGTTTAAATTTACTTTATTCACACAGTAATGTTTGGATGAAACAAAAGATACAACTCAAACCATAGGTTTCAGTGCTAAAAAATCTGTCCTGGTATATCTAAAACAAACCACAGTGTTTTTTTTTACAAGAATAGACTGTTTTTGAAGACCACAATGAAAATGCAACAGTAACATATTCTATTTCCTCCAGCCAGAATGCCAGTAGCACAACTTCTTGCAACTGAATAGCAAAAAAAAATCAACAAAATATTCTCATTCTCTCTCAAGTATAGTAGACCAGTTAGGACATGATGCCCAAAGTTTGGTTCTTCAGTCTTGCAATGGAACTATGAGGGCAATGTAGATGACAGTTAATGGAATAAACACACAAACTGCATGTCTAAATCATCACATATTTGCCTTAATTTAAGTTGTTAAGTAAATTCAAATAAACTTGCTTTAAGAGTTTCTGATAATGTATGACACTGTATGACACTGACTCTGTCATCTATTAACATAAATAACAAAGGCCATCCTGATGCAGCCTGTTTTTGTCATTGGTATTTTACACAGTTTCAGATATATGTGTTAGTTTTAATATCACTTTACAACTTTGAAGCAAGGATGTGATTAAATCATGCACTTAGCACAATGTTAAATTTGTGTAGTATAAACAAACTACACAAATTTAGGCTTGTATCTCTTTTGCAAAACTAAAAAACAAACTTAGGATACCTAACATATCTGAGCACATCATCTACATTTGGGGCAAGGGGAAAGTTGCTCACTTATTATTTTGCCAACCTATTTGACAACCGAGTCTGAAACAGAACTGAGATTCAGGGTGTGGTAGAAGTTTGGAGAGTTCTTGGAGTTTGTATGTTATCACTTGATGGATATGATTGATTTCTGAATGGACACCACTGACAAGCCTGAGGGGAAAAGCTCTTTCCATCAAGCCTTTGTCCATTAGAGTTGACTAGAAGTCTGGCGGGGAGAGAAGCTGCCTGCTAGCATGACAGCCCAGCTTGTGTGCTTGGCTGGTCTTGGCCGGAGCCGGGCTGCTCAGTTACTGCGAAAGGATGAGTGGGTGTGCTCTTATGCGCTCATGCACGCTTCCGACCTCCAGACTGTAGCTCACACGTCTTACAGAACCATGGAGTAATGAAGCAAGTGCTGTAAGTTGAAGTACACAGTCAAAAACTTCCTTCCGGGGCCTAAAGGAAGCAGTGCAGCCTCAGTAAACACTGACAGCTTTAAGAGCAGTTTCATCCAAGCAACAAACTTGTTCGCACTCTATCAGAACTTATCCACATATTAGCAAGTCACTATGTGCTGCAGTCGCATACAATGCATTGGGTACACTGTCACAACAAAATTATATAAGACAGTGCATTAATATTACAGTGTAACATTGTAACAAACCAATGTTACACTACTCCACTCTTTGAGAGTAATACCTTCACTACAGAGCTCCAGTTTAATTACTCTGTTATTGTGGTGGGGCTGAATGTAAATTTTAACCTCAAACCTATAACATCCACTGATGCTACTGCTTTTTTCTCCCACTTGTACACAATTAAAGGGCTCATATCATGGAAATGTGAATTTCCGTTGCTTTCTTGACATAAAAGACGTTAAAGTTATAAAACAGACAGTTCACAGTCCTTGTAGTCTGGATACAGAGATTAAGCTGCAAATATAGCCTGTTTTAAATGAAATCATTTTTTTTTTCACACAATAAATGACAAGCAATCAAAACAGAGATCATTTACAAATATCAGTGTCCTGTGTCCTGTGATATGTGTGTGTCTGTGTGTGTAAAATACTGTAACTAATACTAACTGCACTAAATTTGCAATAAAACTGCAATAAACTGTTATTCACTAAACAGTTTTACAATCTCAACACAATGAAAGTCTGAATAGAAGAGAGTCATACAGTCAGAGATATAGTGCCAAGAGAGAGACATGCACACACAGAGAGAGAGAGAGAGAGAGAGAGAGGGAGACACAGACAGCGAGAGAGAGAGAGATGCTGCATCCACTCCAAAATTCAGTGACGCAGCGAAGCCCAAGTATCAAACGAACTGGCAGAGCAAACCTGGTTACGAGCGCAGAAATGCTGAAAGGCGTTGCAGCAAATCCTGAAGAAAACAGGCTCTACCTGCCCTGAACCATGTCGTCGTGATGCTGATGCTGAGAGAGACACACAAGAGCTTCAGCAGCCTGCAAGTGTTTCGATCGCAGCACACGCGCGCACACACACACTTAATGACACGGACCCTGGAGTCTGCAGCCCATGAGGATCTTGAGGAGAAGGACATGCAGTGGGGCTGGAGCAAACCCAGCCTGTCCTTATAAAGAAAATCCCAACAGTTCTGCAATTTAATTTAAAACAGTACAAACATCAAACACAGGAGAAGCTTAACACTGAAACAGATCCTGTGTGAATTGATCCTGAGTTTCCACCACATGCTTCAGTTCAGCTCCACTTTACCTGCAGTATCTCACATCAGATTTACAGCAGTCCAGCAGGTCCAGACCCCTAATGAGTTTTTTAAATAAAAACCTCATTAAATAAAAGATCTACTGTAATACTGATCTACTGAATTTTAGATTCTGAATTTGGATTATCTATAGTCACTGTATGAGTACTAGAGATTAAATCTTGCAATTTCTTATGGGGGTATGGGGTGGGCGGGATGAACTCTTAAAGAAACACTGAGAGGACCCAGACCCCAAAAGGAGAACTTAACCTAATCTGGGCATTCTGAGATCAGAGCCCAGGTGTGACAGAAACAGTATACAATTTACAAATGAGCTTAACAGAGCAATGCAAAATTAGCCCTAATTCCCACTGACCATTCACTGGAATAAAACGGAGCAGAGCAGACGGCCAGTTCTTTCTAGGTTTAAGCACACACACACACACAAAAACACAAACTGACACACACACACTGTCTGTCGTAATTTGCACTCTGTTGAGTGTTGTGTGTTGCTATATGTTGCACCATGGTCCATGGCATGGAGAAACATTGTCTCATCACATTATGTGCGTGTAAACAGCTGCTTGATGACAATAAAGTAACCCTGAACCTTGATACACACACACACACGCAGACACACCCACACACACCCACTCGAACACACACACACACACGTCTCTCTATCGTCTCTCTGTCGCACCTCCTCCCCGCTCTACCTCCTCTTGCATAAATGCCACACGCCTCCGCGACATTTCTGTAAACACACTGTGCACGTGGCCGCGGAGTGGATGTCGTCACACTGAGCTCTACTGTAATTGGACACAGAGCTGACCAATCATCTCGACAGAGAGCGAGATACAACCGGTTCCAACGGTTCAATCAGTGTGTCTGACCGTGTGGGTGAAGATTTAACTTTATTTCTGAAATTATGGAATGCTCCATAAAGACATGGTTAGTGTGGAAGAACTTGACCAGGCCTTCTCATCCAACATTGCCTCACCTCATAAATGCTTTACAGAATGAACGGGCACAAATTCCCACATAAACTGAAATCTTGTGGAAAGCCTTCCAAGAAAAGTGGAAGCTGCTATAGCTGCAAAGGGGGAACCAACTTCATATTAAAGTCTATGAATTCAATGTCAGTCCCTGTTGGTGTAATGGTCAGGCGTCCCAATACTTTTGTCCATTTAGTGTATCTACATGCGCACATCTTCAGCTTGCAGGAGTCCTGAGTGGACACTAGATGTCTCTGTACTAGAGAAGCTGTTTTAGATGCAGTGTGCTCTAAGTCCAGTGTCTTTTTCAGCTCAATCCGTTTAGATCTGTCCAGCCGTGGGCAGAAATAGAGCCTGTTGGCTTTGCTATTTTTCCCTTTCTGAATAGCCCTGGCCCGGAACTGTGTGGGGGCTCGAAACAGAGAATTAAAGTGTTATTTTCAGCATAGGCCATGTTTTTCCTAATCTCTATGTGGCATTACTTTTGCTTACTACAGCACAGAACTCTAAAGAGCCAACTTAACTCCTCACAAAGGGAGTTTAATTGCATGCATGCGTGGACCATGCCAGACATGCAGTGTTCTGGTAATGATAATGCTCAAACCCTGGCCTGGTTTAGACTCAGGTTTGGTGTTATATATTAAAAAGGTGGAAGATAATACATGTGAACAAAAAGCATAAATTCTATCACATGTTAAGAAGTGCAGATCCTATGAAGTGGTGCAGTATCAATGCCTCATTCCAGTCTACATTAATAACATGTAAATACATGGTCTGAAAAATTCTTGAAAAGATCTGGCCTCAAATTGGTTTACTTTGGAAAAAGAGGGCTTTTACTCATTCATATGTTTATTTTGTTAGTAGTTTTTCTACATGCACCATGACTGATGCAACTGTCACATTTGTTACAGAAATGAACTTGCACTTAAAAATCTGAAGTGGACAAGAGTAGATCTGGGCAATACACTCATTACTAATGGGATCATGATAACTGCTTCTTACATGATTTTCAAGAACCCTTAAAAAAACAAATCTGACTCACATTGTTACAACTGGCACAGTACAACTGGCTTGTGAATGAAAGTGAATATGATTTTCAAATATCCCTGTTATTTTCCTCAGGTGTAATCGATCACATTAAAATTATGAATATCCTTTAATGTGAAGGCCAGAATCTTACCAACTGATAAGTCAACACAAGAGGACAGTCTTCTTGTTTAGTAACTCTTCGCCACCGAAAAATTGCGCTACAATGATCCCTAATTATTAATCTATATAAAGATCTGAATAATGTGAAACTATGTTCAAAAGGTCCCATTTAATTGTCTGCAACAGCATTTTACACTACCGTAATTCTAGTGATTCATTCACCCTCTCCAAATAAGACAGTGGGAAAAGGAACAGACCACAAGATGTTAGAAAAAAATAACACCTGCACAATCACAGCTACAATAAGAACAGATTTATAATTTGTCTCTATATAGATAGATCATCCATAACATTAAAACCACCTGCCGAATATTGTGTAGGTCCCACTCATGCCACCAAAACAGCTTTGACCTGTTGAGGCATGGGCTCCACAAAATGTGCTGTGGTATCTGCACCAAGACATTAGCAGCAGATCCTTTAAGTCCTGTGGGTAGCAGGGTGTGGGCTCCACGGATTGGACTAGTTTGTCCAGCGCATCCCACAGACGGACTGAGATCTGGGGATATTGGAGGTCAAGTCAACATCTTGAACTCTTCGTCATGTTCTTCAAACAATTTCATTAACCTGCAGAAAGAGGCCAGTATGGAATAAGAGGTATTTAGGAATACTATTGCCATGAGGGGTGTACTTGGCCTCCAATGATATTTAGGTAGGTGGTTTGTGTCAAAGTAACATTCACATGAATGCCAGGACCCAAGGTTTCCCAGAAGAACATTTTCCAGCGCATCACACTGCTGGCTAGCCTTCTTCCCATAGTGCACACGCACAAGCGTGATTCATCAGATCCTTTCAGGTGCTTTCGGCAGTGGACAGGGGTCAGCATTGGCGCTCTGATGGGTACACAGCCTCATATGCATTAAACTGCAATGCACTGTGTTATAAAACTTTTCTATCACAGCCACCATTAACATTTTCAGTTATTTGTGCTACAGTATTTTTCTGTGGCATTGAACCAGATGAGCTAGCCTTTGCTCTCCCTACACACATCAGGGAGCTTTATGTTCCTATGACCCTGTAGCAGGTTCACTGGTTATTTTTCCTTGGACTACTTCTGGTAGGTGCTTACCACCACATACCAGGAACACCTTACAAAATCTGCTGTTTTGGTGATGCTCTGACCCAGTGGTCTGGCAATCAATATTTGACCTTTTGACCCTTTAACAGGAGATACTGTCACAAGATAACCCAGATTATTCACTTGTGTCAGTGGTTTTAATGTTGTGGCTGATCAGTGGATATAAGTTTGCATGTACCTGCTCATCCACCTTTTTTTCTGAGATTAAGGGTATTAATGGGAAATTTGTCCCTCTTTTGCTACAATAACAGCACCTACTTTTCTGGGAAAGCTTTACACTAGATGCTTTGAGAATGTGGTAGCATTCAACCACAAGAGCATCAGTGAGGTCAGGTAATGATGTTAGTTCCAGATCACTCCAGTTCATCCCAAAGGTAATGGATGGAGCTCCATCACTTCAGAGAACACAGTTCCACAGCTCCACAGCCCAATGCTGGGGGCTTTCTACCACTCTAGCTGATGCTTGGCATTGGGCCTGGCAACCTTAGGCTCATATGCGGTTGCTCCAGTGCATCAAATTCTATTGACAGTGCCTTTCTAAGCAGATTATACAAGCTGTGTGTACAATGGAATGCCAGTGTCATCAACAGGTGCACCTTTTGTATCGTACACTGTAGTTAGTTTGAAAATATCATCCACTTCTCTCATGCACACTGACCTCTACTCAGCTCCTATAGCCCCTTTAATCGCTGCTCTAGTCAGAGCCACAAACCCGGCTGGAATGGGGTCAGTGGTAAGAAGATAACTTGGCAACATGTCTAAAGCGGCTCCTCAACTCATCGCTCAATTTTGCAGCGGCCATATGACAGCTGCGTAAGTAGGACAGCTCAGTGGTCAAATGGAGAACTGCACACAGATGCGCATTTAGGTATCAATCCATGTGTGGCACATTTAAGACAGTTAGCCCTAATTTCTTAGAGCTGTTAATTAAGCTCCCCGATTGACCTGTTCGCACAGCTGTGCACTAGGCTATTAAACAGACACAATAACTTGCAATGTGCCTAGCTGTCTCTCTCTCTCTCTACATGACAAGACACTCATAAAATGAAACACTTGTGTAAATTGTAATTATGCCACACATTCTTATTCAGAGAGATTAGAATCAGCATATGGACTTTGTTACCACAACATAAAATGCTATTGCAAATAACCAACATATTTTCAGCTTGTAAGTCAAACAACAGTAGATTGTGAAGTGTAGTTACACTTTTTGATGAAAATGGCAGGTAAGGGAGATAGAAAAATAACATCTCATGAACAACAGTGTAGGGGTTCAGGGCATAGTGAAAGCTATGAAATTGTAAGGATGCAAAAAAGAAAAAAAAAGAGTTATTCTGAAAATTTTGTTATCATTTGTAAACTTCCATTATACTTTAGTTAAAAGGTCAGAAGTAAAGTTGACCCTTTTTACTTGGGGGTAAAACGCAATTCTTTCAAGTTTGTACATGCACATATACAAAATCTAGGTGGAGGTCATGTCAGTATATGAACAAAATATTTACCATTATTCAGCTGAAAGTCTTTGTCCATGATTTAATGCCACAATTAGGAGACAAATGAAATGCAGGGCTGTCCTCTTTTTTTTTTACAGAGCTACATAAACTTATATCTGCCAAACTTAATCTGTGTTTAACTAAAACATGTCTTTTAATCACAAAAGACTGGAAACTTTAGCCAGATGAACAATGTCTCTTCTGCTATCACTGTTATGACATAGGCTGGCCCCTTGTCCTTAAAGACAAACATGGACATAAAGAGAGGTTAGGCTTTGTACGAAACAGATGGACATTAAACTTCAGGTCAGTAAAGTGGAGATGCGGCTGAATGACTTAACGGACTACCGATGCACCTGTAACCTGAAAAGAGGAGACCCTTAACATTGCATTCATTCATAAGAAGGAAAACTGACTCTACACATCTCTTGTGCACCATGCCACAATCTCAAACTTGTGTGCTTAATTTGCTAGGACCATTCATACTGTCTTGTGCATCCATTCATCCGTCTTCACATCTTGCACATCAGGTCACACTGTCAGTTCTGCTCACAAAGAAGCAGCAACTTGTCAAGTGCTCAATGACCCCAACCAAAAATAATCAGTAGCATCGCAACTTTGAAGCACTTCCCTTCATTATGTGCTAAAGAGTTTTCACATTTTCATGCTTTTCTGTGTTTGGCCTGTGTTTACGGCAGGTGGCTCTTGCAGGCGGCATACTTGTGGCTTTTTTCTCCCCATCTGGAAATGTCGGACTACACTCACGTGATGCGCAGGAATGAATTTCAGATGGTTCTCGTGTCCGCTATGCATTAAGCCCACATACGCTGTCACCAGGCCAAAGTAAACGTTATTGCTTAGGTTAGTGCTGATCACCAAATGCATGCATGTGAACTTGCAAAGCCAAATCACTTATGTGTGAATTTACACTTAGGAGTGTCCATTTGTTTTCAAACAGACTAAAATCAACACTTGGGATTCTAGGATTTTACTGGAAAATAATCCAGTAAATGGTTTGCACTATTGCCACTGAATCTGCAGAGACACTCACTTTACTAACTCATGTGACAGTTTTCAATAAATCAATCAACCATTCAACCAATAAACAAACAACAAACATTTTCTTCAGGTAGTAACAAACAGAAGATCTGAACCAGTTATGCACTGTTATTGCTTTGTGTTCTGTGTGCACTGGGAGTGGGAGTGCTCTCACAGGGCCATACTGTTGTACAACAGGCCACTCTTGCAGCCAGTACACCCACTGTTGTTAAAATCACAGCTTTAAGGAACTGTAAATATACAGCAATGATAAATAATAAAGCTGATAGTTTACTGTGACCCTTGTTTATCATTTACCATCATTTACTGTCAGCTACTCCCACTTGCATTCATGAAAGGACCCCTGGATACTGCCAAAACTCGTTTATGGCTTAAATTTGTAAAACAACCCCACAAACCCTCAGCACAGACAGAAGACCTTGGCTATACCATCCTATGTGAGGACTCTAGACATTTATCTGTAGCTGTACTGTGGCTCCGCAGTCACGTAAACATGATGTTAGGCTGGGGTTACATTACATTAGTCAAACAGGCATCTGAGTCTAATAAACAAGAGCCTTACCTCCTCAGACCAGCAGAACGCTCTGGGTCTAAGCAGTCACACACACACCCGCTTCTTCTTATCACCAGGCTCGTTTTAGATTCCAGCATGAACCCGAGATTTGCAGCGTTTGGTTGTGCTCCGTCAGTCTCATCTGTTATTCTGTTACTCTCCCCCTGCCCCATGCCACCAAACACGCACTGCTACACGTGCTTCTGCACCTGCCGCCCAGCCTGGCCGCACACTCCTCTCCTATTGGCTGTCCATTTTCTCGAATCCAGCCTATTCAGGCCCAGCCCGTCTCTGATTGGCTGCTGGAGGAGCAGCTCGGTGCACGCGTCTCTTCAGTCACGTTGCAGCGTGTCTGCGACATAGAATACATAACGCGCGCGGAGTGTTTGAGTCTGACTAAAGCCGGAGTGGTCCTAATATAGGAGCCAAAGGAAACGAGGGACGTGATGTTCACGTGAAATGGGACACATTTGTTTGGAAGAGATCACAACAGTTCATTAAAACCTCTAAAATTCACAGTTCATTTGTCAATAAAAAAATAATTGTGGGTTTAAAGGTTTATAGTACTGGATAAATGCAGAAATCATTTTTAGGATTTAGCATGCATATACACTACCAGCCAACAGTTTTTGCACACTACAGGCTTTACCACTTATCCATTTATGTCATAAACTGGATATTTTGTTCTTGTGAGGCATTGGAAAGTTGTTGAGTAAACAACCATAAATAAAAATATACACAAGTTTCCTTTGTAGCATAGAAAGACTATGTAACAGTGCATGTCTGACATCCTATTAACTGGTTGTGTGGTGATGCAGAGTCAAGTTCTAGACTGTCCCAATTAATGGCTTGTTAAATATCTAACAGTTGTCTGGTGATCCACATTATAATCATATTAGTTGGTTTTTTGTATAGTGATACATTTTTGGGTTAATAAAGGTGCTCAACATGATGTCAACCTTCATGTACAGCCAAAAGAACACATCTCTTCTGTGCAACATTTCTCTGCTGTGCAATATTTTTCTCTTGTTTGCAATATTCTGGTACAACGTGCAATTCTTGTTTTTTTTCTGGTGCAACATGCACAGTTTTTAGGGGTAAAATATTACTGTGAGCAATGTGTAATTTGTCTTGTTACATTATTACTGTTTTGTCAATGCCTGCTGCTACCAAACAGCTGAGAACACTCCAGTGTGTACCTGTATATATATCCACAGTGTTCACACACACACACACACA
>JBBPCZ010000012.1:11105618-11141782 GCA_037974445.1 Brycinus macrolepidotus
ATTGTGTCTCCTTGCAAGAAATATATATATATATTGTGTCTCCTTGCAAGAAAACACACCTTCACACTGTGAAATTTGTCCATCGTTTTTCCCTACATGTTTATTTGTTTTCAATTCCTGAGGTTAGAGTTATTTTGCCCTGTCCAGATGTTGGTTTGAGCTCATGTGGGACAAACAATCCCATCGCCTCCACGCATTATGCTTAGTTGACAGCAACACAAAAAACACAGTTTGCTCAGATAAACTGAAAACAAATTAATCTTCCCTGTGTGCTGTTGTCCCAATCCAGAGAGTTGTTTGTAAATTTATTTGTTTTGTTTTATTTGGTTTATTTATTTATTTTTGGTCTGAGAGATTTGGGGTTGAGTTCAGCCATGCATAATAGAAGGTCAGCTCTTCGAAGGGTCAGTTCTATTACTGTCCCCTCAAGTCATGGGGAAAATTGAAAATCCACTAAGACAAATGAAAAGAGGAAAATGCTTAGGACGTGCAGTGGAGTGTTTAGCGGAGGTGGGGGGGAGAGAAAGGGGTTTGCTTTGGCATTTGTAGTGTTTTATAACATGTACATGTAAGAAGCTGATCCTACACTACACACAACATGGGAATGCCTGTGCCTGTTCCAGCATGTTTGTACATGGGGTGCCAGTATGTGTGGTTTATACTTAGAACTGGTTATTGTCTTCTTTCTTCTGTGGTGAGTATTTAGAAATGAATAAACCTCCAGACATCTCAGTGCACCAAACTTCTGCTTTCCTCTGTAATGTCGTGTTAAATTGTGTGTGACTCCAGCTGTACATCATTTAGATAAACACACACAGCCATGAGAAGAATGGAGTGTTGATTACACTTTGTTATTTTCACAGTCACTGCAATAGAGTTCGTCAGTAAATTCTTCAGTAAATATGCATATCTTTTTCTTTCTTTTTTCTTTCTCTCTTTCTTGCTTCCTCTTTGTCCAATTTGGATTGAAAGATTTGTAGTAAATGAATTTTATTTTTGGTTTTTATAAGCTTGAAGCACTTAGGGATGGGTGTAATTAGTATTTTACTGATACCAATATCAATACCGATACTGCTTATCTGGTACTTATCAATACTTTTATTGATTTGTTACCAAAATGTAATGAAAAAGATTTGTAAAAATTCAGCAGTTATTTTATTGTGACTTTTTTTGAGAAACGAGAAACTAAATTGTTACCTGAGTTTCCTGTACATACAATGAGGGAAGAGCAGTCTGCAAATGTTTGTGCTTGATGTGCAGAGCATCGTTCCCGTCCCCCCACCGATATAATCTAGCATCTATCATTTGAAAAAGGCCAGTTAAATTATATTGAATTCAGGTTGAATAATGTTGAATACTGATAGCAGCACTGTTTGCCCAGGAGCTTACTGATATTTCAGTATTGACCAGTCAGGAACCGATACCAATTACCTGAGTAACAGACCTGCCATATGAGAAAATAACCTGATTGTGCTGCTTCATTTATGAATTGAATTGTTTTGAATGGAATGTGACAGACTGTCATAACACCAATCATGACAGCATATATCCACCATGATGCTTATGGTA
The DNA here is from genome assembly GCA_037974445.1 of Brycinus macrolepidotus. Lineage (NCBI taxonomy): Eukaryota > Metazoa > Chordata > Actinopteri > Characiformes > Alestidae > Brycinus > Brycinus macrolepidotus. The sequence goes on from JBBPCZ010000012.1 coordinate 11,107,188, forward strand.
TAGTTATGTCAGTGTTATGTCGTGGGATATAAGTATAGTGTTACCCCATGTTTTTACTTTACAGACTCAAGTATTAACTTTAACTTTGATGTGAAAAAAATATCTTTGTATGTCTACAGTTTTCTCCAGCTGGTGACTTGATCCTTGAGGTCTACTTGGAAAAGAAAGAGCCAGAAAACTGCTGTTTAATCAAGGTGTGTGTGTTTGTGTGTGCGTCTGTCTATTTGTGTTAAACCTGGGGCGATAACTGCCACCGACCAAATCAAAGAGGAGTTAATCAAAGAAGTGTCTCATTTAATTGTATGAGTAATTGTATTTTATCAGCAGCAGAGGAAAGCTGCAGGTAATGCCCTCTACACAGGTGTGAAGTCTTAGCAAAGTGTGTGTGTGTGTGTGTGTGTGTGTGTGTGTGGGCATGTCTGCATCTCAGTTTCCTTCCTTTGTTTTTCAGCATAACATATTTAACATATATTGCTCTGTGTGTTAGGTCTCTCCCACTATGAGTTCTGATGAACTGGCTGAAACTACTTTAGAGTTGAAGGGAATAGAGGCAGGCTCGCAGGACCTCTGGACCATGTTTGAGGTCATTGAAAATGGAGAATTGGGTAAGAACCATGTTTACACAAAAAAGAAAGCCCAAAGCACACTGAACTGGTGTTCTCCAACAATGAACAAGCACTGGATTGGTGTATAATCGTTAGGCATTAAATTATACCACAGTTCTAACCTCGCAATGTGACTGAGAGGCATTTTCTGAATGCCAGTATCAGTATCTAATTATTCTCATGTTCCACCTTAAATACTGCTCTGAGGCCAGACAGATTGCATCAGAACATGGTTAAACTGGCCAAAAATGAAGGAAAAGAAACTAATCCATGAGGTGGTGAAAGTGAGCTGTATGACTCATAATGTTTATAAGGACATTAGTGTTTCAGTTATTATTGTTTCAGTTTCAGTTTGTGTTTTTAGTCTGATGTGAGCTGTTGATAAAGTGTATTATACAAATGTAAAATCTGTAACTCGGTTAATCTATTATCTCAAGGTATTAGCTGATAAGTCTAGCCATTTTGTGTCATTGCTTCAGACTGTAATAATAATTTGGTTTAATGCGACAATACACTAGAGGTTGTAATATATTGTGGATAGTAGCACTGGGGTGCTATATATAGGCACAAGGTGCACTGCAGTCGACCTTGTGCCTATATATAGCACTATGCCTCATTTATTTTTCTGCTCATATTGGATGCTATACTACACTATACTATACAACAATTCTATACAATTCTGCAATGTTCTCCCTTTTCACATTGTTCTTGGATATTCCCTCTGTTCGTCTTTTAGCAAAATCAAATTCGTCTAGAACCCCCTACTTCACACTGTTCTAGAATGCTTTCAGCCTAATACAGTGTAATGATGGAACTAATGTACTTATTAGTTCCATCACCATTTTTTATGCGAATTTCTACTTTCTAAAATTTACTTGTGGGCTCCCCGTTTTGGACCAATTTTGGACTGCTAAACTTTGGTGAATGTGGCAAATAAGACTAAAATGCAAAATATATTTATACATTGTTCTGTAATGGTATTCATTTTAAATAATGGACAAAACATCATGCAGAATGATGATGACAACACATGACAAAGCTGTACAGAACATATTTTTTGCATCAAGCACCCCAAAATAAGATGAAGTTTGGCAAAATGACAAGACAGTACATACAGAGCTTTAGCCACAGAGCAAACCAAATCAAATCAAAATAACTATAGCATTAATAAACCAGACTAATCATTTGCAAGTGGTGTCTGTCTTATTGAGTTTAATTTAAATCTTGTTGAAGTCTGCTTAAACAAGAGTTCTTAAGAACTCTGTCAGCATGTTCCATTTGACATGTTTACTAAATCTGATGTCTGAAGCTGTGAATTGGAAAAAACATAGCCACCTTAAATCAATATGTTCATTTTACCATGTGATTGATTGAGTTATATATTATATGTATACATTATTTCTTCTTTTTCCTTTTTTTTTTTTACTGGTAAAGGGGCATACTATGGAAAAACTTTAGAAGTTTGAGTACATTTTCTTAATAAACATCATAAATGATGCTGATTACAACCTTTTAAACTGAAAAATAATTTGGCCGGGCCTTGAAATCTGTAGCAGCTGTAGAGCTGCATTACAAATGGCCATGTTACATACATGAGTGCGCAGCCTGTTTATTAGAATAATTTCCTCCTGGTTATGAAAAACTATTAACTGACTATGATGGGATTGAAGCAGTGGGGGAACAGAGGGGGCACCCACATGAGGCTTGCCAATAGTGTGCACTGTGTTACCCCCTTTCGCAAATTAGGACTGGATAATAGATCTATTTTGCACTTGAGTGTGTTTTCTAATCAGGCTCAGATTGGCTGAGGATAATTGCAAATTTGCACTATGTAATTATGTGCACATGGAAGCCAGGAAAAAAAAAAACAGCATTTAATTTGTAATAGATTTTTTTTTTTTTTGTAATGATGGAATTTGCTGATGACATTTTAGGGTTGGAGTTAACTGATGTAAGAATTGCCACAGCTGAGGAGATTAATTTTGTAGAAGATTGGAGTTAAATTGTGGAAGATGCCATCCACTACCATTATCTTACCTGACTTAGACAGAGATGCATGGATGCAGACATGCACGCACAAGCGCACACATTTTGTGATCATCTACCTTGTTCAGTGTCATAGTAGAAGGGTGAAAGTAGGTCAAGAGATTGAACTCTGCATATGAATCGATCCTATCCTTGCTTCGCCCACACATGCTTTCTTTAGTACCAACCGCTTGGACTAGCTCTATAGATTACTGACAAAGGACCTGTTCCACCTAATGAGTACTTAGTTTTTTTGTTAGTTATTCATATTAAAATTATATTCATTTATGTTCAGATTTGTCATTGCTGTTATCAACTGCCTAGTTCCGATCAGCTGCATCAACATAGTACAGATTAGTAGTATAACTGGTTAAACTGGAAAGACAGTAATTTCTCAGGTCCCACTTTATAATGTTTCCCTAGTAACTCTGTTAACAATACATGCAACACAATGTAACTACTAGTAACAGATGGATTACAGTCGCACAACTCATGTTAATACACATGTGAATCGACTTCACTTTTTATTTGTGTAATCACACATGCGTCTTGTATAAATAAGCATATTTTCTCTTTAACATGTGTGAAAAAAGGCTGAGAGTAATAATATTCATGCTTTTCTGATTGTAACAGGAGGGAATTGCCTACATTATGAGAGTGGGTACACTGTGGCTGCACAGGAAATGAAAACATTCCTAACATTAATCTAGCTGTAGTATTATGCTTGTGTTGTGAGCATAATAACCTAACTAAGGTTCTGGTGTTAAACCATGCTGCAGGTGCAGTGTAAGTATGCTTATAAAGCTGGTAATTATACACCACCTGTTACAGTCCAAAAATTTGTGTTATAAAAACAGCACTTCACATTTTATCTAAGAGAAAATATGCTGTTACAACTATCAAAAGGTATTTGTGTAATTATGTAAATAAGAAAACGACATTGACACAGCTGTACTAACAAGCTGTACTACTGTGATCCATCTGTAACAATGACTGTTACAAGTAGTTGCATTCTTAATGCATGCACTGTTTATGCGTATCTACACAGTTATTAGTGACAGTATAAGGTGGGACAATTTCTCACTAGGTTGAATGGGATTTTTTGCCAGCATTATATAAAGCTTATCCAACATTGCTCTGAGAGAATGTGGGCAGTGGACAGAGCATGGATACATCAATTTCTCCTATCTCAGTCTTTGTCTTGCTCTCTTTGTGGCTCCTGTTTGTTTCAGAGCGCCCATTATGCTACAAAGAGAAGGTTCTGGAGCAGGTTTTGGAGTGGAATACTCTGGAGGACCCCAGCTCAGCTTTCCTGCTCATTAAAAACGTTCCTGGGTTCAAGACGTCCCATTCCAGATCAGGTAGAGAATTCTGTACTCACACCCAAGAATGACTTCTCCACTGGATCAGTATCTTGATCCTTCTCCCAAATACTACTTCCTTACTATATTCCACCAAAGTTCTTTCTACGTGAAAGATTTATGGCTTTGTTTTCCACAGAGATCATTTCAAAAATTTCGTATCCTCTTCTGTAAGGATTTGCTTTTGCTAGTAAATTGAATCATTCACCGCATTAAAGAAGGACTCATTTAGCTGTTGCTTTCTGCTGCTCCTTCCGCCATTCCAAGCATAGTAATAGCAGTCAAGAGAGCACCTTAGTCTTTAATAGTCTATTATTGAACAGCCGTATCACAAGCAACCTTTTACCCACACAGAGTAATAACTTCCCTTTCACACCTCACCAAATGATATTAATATCTATGAGTCATCTTATTGAATGATTACTGCAGTAACTGTCACTCCCCAAACTATTTAGATGTGGGCTGTGGCCTTATCAGATCTTTTTAATAATTTCTCGCCTCTAGTTTGAGTGTCTTGACTGATGTGTAAATTAGTGTATGCGAAATCCCTACTGTAATAATTACTCATTATTATGCGTGTGCCCGGCATTGTGTGTGTGTGTGTGTGTGTGCGCATGTGTGTGTTTAGAAGACCTGACTGATGTCACTAAAGGAGAGCACCTGAAGTTTAAAGATGGCTCAACCAAACTGCTTTCGGGTCACAAATTTCAGGATAGATACCTGGTGCTGCGGGACAAAAAGCTGCTACTGTACAAAGACCCCAAAGTATGAATCTACCTACATCCTTCTTTCCATCCTTTTTTTCTTTCCTTTCCTTTCCTTTCCTTTCCTGTCCTCTCCTGTCCTCTCCTGTCCTGCCCTTCCCTGCTGCACATTGATTCTTTTTCTTTCTTTCTTCTGTCTTTCTTTCTTTCTTTTTCTTTCTTTCTTTCTTTCTTTCTTTCTTTCTTTCTTCCTCTTCTTCTCTCTCTCTCTCTCTCTCCCTCTCTCTCTCTCTCTCTCTCCCTCTCTACCCTGGTATCAATCAGAGAGTTTTGGAGGAATATCTGAGTTTTTCTGCCCATGACAGTGTTACAGCAGTAGCTGGTTCCCTGTTCTGTTTGATCGTGATCAGGAGCTCTAGCAGCATCTCTGTTCACCTGCCTAGTCGCTGCCGTGGCGCTCTCGCCGATTTTCACGCTTCAGTTTGGCCATTCATGCAAACGTTGTTCGATTTTCTTTCAGATGAGCTAATGATTAAACGACCGAGGTAGGATGAAATTGCTCTGGGCCGGTTGGATAGCCCACTTGTGATGCACCGTGGAGGGGGAGATAATGCACCTGTTTCTTCATTTTGAGAAGTAAAGATGTGTAAAGCTCTTTCTTTCCCCTGGAATTAAAATGGTGATTAAAAAAAGTTCCGCTTTTGTAATTTGTGCCGTTTGTTGTTCTGCCCTCTTTTATACCATGCGCATAAGCGCATTTCTCCCTCCGGGGCACACGCACGCACAGCTCGAGCCGCGCAAATACAGTTCTGTGTGTTAATAATTGATATTTCAAGAAAGGAAGCGCGTGCAGGGAGGGGGGGTTAAGACAATTTAAACGTAGGCTGTTCTTTTCTTAATTAGCGTAATATGTGACTGCTTCAGAATGTTCTCCTAATTATCAAGTGAAGAATGTGGAAATCAGCTGTGAAGCAGAAATTTAATTGATATTCTGATGCCTTTGTTTCTCCAAGTTTCTTTTTCTTGGGCAAGTGAGTGGGCAAAAGGTTTGTGTGAGAAAGAATCTCATTTTATCATTGCACTCTTCTCTGGCTGCGCTGTGTTGTTCATTATGTGTGAAATGCATCCCTTCAAGGCAACATTACCGTCTTGTTGGCATATGCTAGTTTAAACAAGGCCCTTGGGCTTGGAACTGCTGCACACAGGATACTGGCATTATTTTCCTCTTTTCAAAGAAATGAACACAGGGAAATAAAAGAATATCATGGATAGTTCAGCTAAGCCACTCGCGCTCCGACTGCAAGTCTGACTCAATTCCAGCACTTACAATGATAGTTTGGGGAAAATGTGGCACAATATGATGGAGCCATTTTCACTGTCATCTCCTCAAGCAAAGATGATGTTATTACCCACCAGATATAATCAACCAAGGGGGCTACAGCCATATTGAATTATGGAGAATTGTACAAAGGTACATTGCTTATTCGAGGAGTTCATATGGCTTCATATGGAGCGGGAGGGTAGATGTGTTATGAATCATATTTTGCGACTTTTCTGGGTCAAATTAGTGTCCTTATATTGTCACATGTAATCTCTTCCTCAGAGCACAAAGCCAGAGCGAGAGGTTCCTGTGGAGTCTGTGAAGTGCTACCTAGGCCTGAGAAAAAAGCTGAAACCAGCAAGCAAGTAAGGACTCATAGTCCTTCATTTCTTACTCATTTATTTCATAGTCATAGTTAATTATACAGTTGCTTGCAAAAGTTTGTGCACGCCTGCTCAAATGATGTGCTGTCTAAGTGAAAATAATGTCCTGAAATATGGTCTGGGAAAAGTTTATATTTTACACTTTGTTTTTTCCGTGTTAAACTGAAGTAAATTGAAAAAAGGCTCTAAAATTTGCAGGGGAAAAAATCAAATTTAAGTAAGCTTTCTTTAGAGGTTGTGGTAATTTTCCTATATATATATATATATATGCAATCCAACAAATATTTTCTAGTTAAAGATCTATTTTTACATGCAATAGACACTCAGAAGTGCCAGGAAAAAAATGCATGAGTCTAAACTGAGAGACATATTAATATTTCTGAGTACGTTATTAAGATCGATTCACAATTATTTTTGTGTTATCTTCTGTCCTCGTTAATATTACTTTCTGCCTGCTGCTGTCTCAGGCCCTTGTGCCTATGATGCATGGCCCTCTCAGCTTAGTTCAAGTCCCTTTCCCAGAGAAAGGCTTTAAAGGCTTCCCTAAAACCACATTTATATCTCACAATAACAGAATTGATTAAAGGTAATTGGGTTTTAACAAATACAAATTATCCATTTTGTTCTCTCCCTTGGGAAGGAGTTTTATTTTAATCATTTTCGGAGCAGATCAGAACATTTTACCAGTTATCATTTTAATCAATTTCTCTGAATGGGAGCGTAACAAAACCCCGATAACTGCGTCTCTGGAATTATAACGTGCGTTTCACATTCAAATGGGGTGGAAAAGAGACGGGTGGGAGGGAACGGAGATGGAGAGATTAGAGGAAAAATCGATCCGAGGAATTGAGCGCAGCATTGGGAGAGGGAAAAAAAGAAAGGTGAAAGATGGAGAGACGGGGTTGGGCGCAAAAGAACTGGGTGTTCAAACAGCAACTTTTTTTTTTCCCCCAGCAGTGCAAGAATGAAGTTTGTATGATGCGATAAGGTTGAAAAGCTTGTGAGAATGCAATATTAGAAAAGTGCTGTCTATATCAGCCAGTCATCTCAGAGAAGGAAACAGAAAGAGAGCTGCTGAATAGAAGCAGACAGAAGAAATTGCAGTTTAGCCTTGAACCATTTATAACTATTTTTCCTATTTTTCTTCTTGCAATTCTGGCTGCATCCATCCGCGTGGCATACGTTTTGAATGTCATGGCAGCATTAATATCTGGAGAGTCAGTCTTTCGTCACCCCCAAATTCTGAATGGCATTGTACTTTTATTTTGCTAATGGCTGGTTCTGTAGCTTTATAGCTTTAGTATTTGTTTTTTCTTTTGCCCCCAGAGCAGCAAAAAATCTACAGGAACCAGCTGGCTTGAAGATAAAGGCAGTCAAAACTGGAACTTCTCCATCCCTGTCCACTAGCTTGTCTTTTTGTAATTTAGATATTGTGAATCAGAGCTCTGTGCATCCAAACTCCCTCTTTGCCCTGTCTATGGATTTAGAGAAAGCAGAGATCTTTTAAACATGGAATATCATGTGTACAGTTTGAATCCATTAGTATCATGTGCTGAACTATTGCCAGAAAGCAAAGAGCAGGGAGGCCTTCCTTTAGCCCCAGCTTTTATTCCACCCACCAGCTCTTTAAACTGCATTTAGGTCTTATTTAGGCTGCTGTGGAGGAAGCTAAGCTGAATTTTACGGTTGCTTAGCGCTTTAGCAATCCTCTGGGGGTCGCGTTCTGCGACTGTTGGAAAGAGTTGAGAATAGACTTAAATCGATATGGGGTCCTTGGTGATATGCTGGGAGGCTAAAGGTTTGTGTGCTCTCTCTCCTCTCTCTCTCACTCTCTCCTCTCTCTCAACAGTTGGGGCTTTACTGTTTACACTCAAAAACAGCAATGGTAAGAGCAACTCGTTTTGGCTTAATTGCAAAATCCCTCATCAAGAAAGGACCGTGCATTTATACATGGTTCTCTTTTTGATATCTTGCTTACATTTTAAGGTTTAGTCATACGAGGCATTTGCCATTTTAATAATAGTGTGAGATGTTCCAGCAGCGAAGCTCAGTTTGGACCTTGTATTCCCCTGTCAAGGTATTTCTGCTGCGAAGGAAAAGATTCTCAGCTGGACTGGGTCATTTCCATTATCAGATGCAAGGTGAGCTCACTTACATTGTCTCTGTGTGAAAGAGAGATTAAAGCACATTAACTGTGTTTCTGTGCCGACTACTAATAACCCAAACAGATGTTTTGTTATTGCATTTCCTAATTACATATTTTCTTTGGAGAAAAAAAAAAAAAGTCAACTCTCTTTTGCTCCTATCCGGCTGAAGTGAACAGAAAAAAAAATGCCCATTTTTCAGCTAAGCATTTTCCTTTTCTAGCACAATGAAGAGGGGTAAAAAAGGGATAGTTATGTGAATAAGGGGAAAGTTTTCGAGGTCATTCGCTGCCAGCATAAATCACATTATCCGGAAAAGTCTTTTAGCAGAAATAAGGTCATGTAGACTGCCACAATCACACTGGCTCCATCACCCTCCTCTCTCAGCAGCTGAGTGCAGCTACAGACCAAAGGCCTGAGTCAGCTCACCGTGCATTAATAATAGAAACGGAGGGCACGCATTGGCGGGGAGGCTAGCGATGATTTAGACGTTGTCTGGATCCTCCCCCCACCTCCCCTACTCTTCCTTTTTTCTGCCCAAGTGCTTCTACCTTATCTGCCTCCCTCAGTCTCTTACTTTATTGTGAGCTTTTGTCCTTCTTTTTGTGGTTTTGTTACGATCTAGCGATACAGCTTTAAAAAATAAAGAGCTCGGAATAGGCAGACAGAGTTGGAGAAAATCACAAATGGGCTTGAAGCATTTTAGGTACTTTTAGAAGCATGTTTTAGCAAATCTTTCTTTTGCAGGCCTTGAGTGGTGGAGACAACCCAGCAAGTAGACTAATTGATACCCTCAGACTGTGGCACTTTCACATTCTTTTTCTGTCTTTTTAACCACCACTCTCCGAGGCGTGGTTTCCATAGAAACTGCAAAGGAACAATGCAGAGGTAAAGGTACAGGTAGATGAGCCCTTTCCGTTGCTAAAACAAGGATAAATATGCCAGGAACAGGATCAGAGGCCACCGAGTCGCAGGGGAAAGTACAAGCTGTCTTAGCAAGCAAAACGAGGGCGTTCCGGTCGTTCTGGTACTGGTGCGAGATGTTCCAGCACATTTGTTCTTGCATCATTAAGGTCTTAAAGTTGCTTTTGTTAGAACTTAGATTGGACATCTAGTGCGTGTAAGGGCATCGAATAGTTTGTCAGACTGTGCTTGTTTTTGGCGTTCACTTTCTTAGTTTTAAGACATGAAGCACTTTACTTAAGCTCTTACACTTGAAGCAGAGGAGTGAAAGACTGAGCAGTTGAGAATTTCCTATGCTTTAACATCCCTAAATAATAAAAGACTAAATATATGGCCTGTCATCACAGTGACCTTAAATGCAGTTATGTATTATTTGTGACTATACATTTAACCTTAAATGCCTATTTTGGAGGTCCCTTAGCTGAGCTACGCACATTTTGACTTTGGTAACATCGATGGAATATACTGGATATCTTGGAAATGTATAGATTAAAAAAAACTGAAATAAATGTGACTTATAGGTAAGGAAATAAGTCAGCATATTTAAAAGTTTTATTGTGTTTTAATGCTTTTTATGGCAGTTATACACATTTATTGATATCAAGAAAGCTGCAATTGTGCTGTCACTTTTGTCTCAGGGAGATAAAGTTACAACATTTCACACACAGAGAATCTCCAAGAATTTCTTACTTAATCTGATAACAAAGGTACTGGGCAAAAATGTTATTTGACTATATTGATTAAAAATGTCGGAGTTGGTTATTGAATAATTTGAATTAGAAAACACAGATGACTCACTAATTCTAGAGTTTGATCCTACTATCTAAAGGAAGGCTTTACTCAGGAACGATTGTTTGGCTACCGGATATCAAAATCAGTATCAGATTATTCACATATCTTTCTGCTAGTCACATTTTATTTTGTACTTTTTTGTCTGATGTAACTGTAATCTGGGGAAACTGTCCCAGTCTCCAGTTCAGTCTTTATGAGAGAAGAAAAGTTGTAAATGTTAACCTTTGTGTGCCAAGAAAAAATCCTTCATGCCATGGCCTCATGAAGTATTTGGACATTTGTGCCATTGTGTTTGTGTTCATTGTGTTAGGAAGCAAAATGTCAAATCAAGTGTCAATTATTTTGCCATTCAAAGACTATGATTTTCTTATAGGCAAAGTATTCCTTTAAACGGTGATTGGTGTGTTTCAGATCATTATTGCTCGGGCTGTTGTCTTGCAAACTTCTGCAGGTTTGCAGGCATAATGCCTTTGTACCCTTTGAAATTCATGATCCCACAATCTTACACACTGTACAGCATTGTAAGAAAAACAGCCCAGACTTTTTACAGTACTCTTAGTGCAGTGTGGTTGGAGTTATTCTCCAGGCCTTCTTCACACAAGTAGTCTGGCATCGGTTGGATGTTTTTCTCTGTGTTTGTTTTTTTCTGAAACATATCATTCGGTCAAAGTGTTCAAACAATTTTTTTGGGGCCGCTGTGTATTCCTTTTTGTATATGCATTTGCATTTTTCTTTTATCATACTGGAGTATAACTTTGTATGTTTTTATTTTTCTAGTATGGAGGAGACTTATGGCCTACATGCAAAAACAAGAGCAAGTTCTCAGTTCAGCAGAGCGCTAGAGAGTATAGTTCCAGTCACCGGGGATCAGAGAATGCAACAAGCAGGCAAAGCAAGGAGGTCAGCATCAAAGCATACCGTACTGATTTTAAAACTCAAAATAGCGTTATCTGCATGCCTAAAGAGTTATGAAGACATTTCCTTTTTTATGTTTGAAAATGTTGCAGTGCTTACAGACAGGCACTTCAGATTGTTCCCTTTTTCCACCTCTTGGGTTTCCTCTCGTAACTACAAAACATGACAGTGCGGAACGATTTTAAGGAACGATTTCCATGACAGATATTTTGACTGCAGTTTTAAATTCTGATTATTTTAAATAAATTATGTTTCCAGCCTGTGTATCCTCCAAAAAAGCAGCATATCCAGGGATCTTGAGCGATGCCACAGCCATCTGTAGCAGGGTGTCCATGAGAGCAAATTTGGCCTCGCTCTCTTGGTACATGCTAACCAGCGTATGTCTGTTAACTGATGTATCAGAATTGGCAGTTGACATTCTCTTCCAAGCGTGTTGAGCTGTCCATTAACATTGTGTAATAACATGTGACTCATAAGAAGCATGTGTTAGCCTTCACTCTCCCAGCGTTGGTGGTGATAGGAGGACCTCACTAGTGGGTGGACTTTGTACTTGACTAAATTAGAGAGATTTGGAAAGAAGTGGAGAAAAAATGGTCAGAATGTCTTTTTTGGGCTGAGGCTTGAACTCTACATATGCTCCATACTTTCTAGTTGGTTATAGTTATGTTGTCAAATACTCTGCTCATGGGTGTTTGGTTGCTTCTGACAGATCTTACTCAACAGGGCTTCATAGTATTAGGTTACATTTCCCCACTTATAGCTTGTTAAGACTATCCTGTTGGCTTTGTAAGCTAAAATTAAAATAGTAACTTCTTGCGATTTGAAAATTACACCCTTTCATATTATGATTGTGACAAAAATGGTCAGTCTTTCACCTCTAAATGCAGTTCAAGGAAACCAAAGACTGTAATGATCCTGACAGTTTGTTCTCTCCATTTTCTTCCACAGGATAACAGGATGGTGCCCACGAATATTACTTCCAAGACAGAGAACTCAAATGTAGCTAATTATAAGCATAAAATGGCCATTTTAGAGACTCATTTTAAACCAAAAGACCTAAAATGGGACTCCAAATTAGGACACACAGTGGCCACCAGTGGATCTAACTATCCCCTCCCAAGAGACAGAATGGCCTGTGATGGACCACCCCAAATTCATAGTGTTCCCTCACGTCCAGACGCAGGTAATCATACCAAACCTCCTCAAAAGAAAGTTATGTTTGGATATGCGGCAGGACAAATGCCACAAAATCTTCTAAGCGAACTGAACACTGTCCTTAACCAGACGGGACGGATTCCCAAGGGAGAAAGCTGAGAGGACATAAAAAAAAAAGTCTTCCAAGTTGTACACAAAGCAAAGTGGAGGTCAAAATAGCAAAATAACACTCAGATCTCAGGCAGACAAAATAAAGCTGTAAATATTGAAATATTTATTTCTTGTGTGTCCTGAGTAAAGTGTTTCTTTCTATGACTTAACCAACATCTAAAGAGGATTTCACACAGCCAGCAAGCCAGTCCAGTGGTACATTGCTGTTATAATGGCAAGAAATGTGGTAGCATATATTAGCGTATATCCAAAGGGCTCTCAGATTGACTTATAGGTCAAACATCAGGTGTAGGAGTATGTAGATGTAGATTCCTTAAACTAATCATCACAAAATGCTCTAAAATGTTCTTGTTGCAGTGTTCATGTTTTCAGGGAGAATGTATTATTTAAAAAATCAGTATTACCCAACAATAGTCATTACCACCACTATCTACATCAGTCATCAGTCTTATCCACAAAGGGCCAATGTAGCTCTTTGTTTTCTTTCCAGTCAAGGAGCTCACCTGATTCCACTTGTTTCAGCTGTTGGTGTCATTTTTCCAAACAGTGTGTGAGTTATGAGATGTGCTACTGCTTCATATTTAATTTGAGGTTGAGTTGAAGTCAGTTCAGACACTACTTTGATTATCTAAAACTGCTGGCAAGTTCAGTGTTTTAGTGTGTTATATATTTTGTACATATAAAGTATTTGAGAATGGCCTTTCTATAAAATGACTATTTTTTCATTCCAAGTCACCCAAAGCCGTTGAATAATGAATATACATCTGAAAGGGTATACACTAGCTATTGTTGCCCAGTTCACTTTAAATATTTATCACTAGGATTTTATGCAGATGATGCGTCACTTCGCTGCTGCCTGCATTTTGTGTTCTTTTAAAATATTCTAACTGTTCACTTATGGCTGTTGTTAAAACCTGTAATGTATTGCTAGACTCTGTGAGATTGTATAAATAAATGAAGCTAGAAGTTAACTGTTAATGTCTTTTGCTGTATTGCATTCTGGTCAGTGCTGTTGGGCTGATATAAATTTTCATAAGAAACTAACATTTTATATGACTTTAATTGATACTAGATGCTATGATTTTCCCCCTAAGTCATATGAAATAATACTGCTTTCACTCGGCATAAGACCTTGAGGTTGAATGAATGTCAACTCTATTACGCTACTTACCTGAATGATAGCTTTTAGCCATGTTTGCTTTCATTCTCCATTGTCTACCTTCATGATAGTATCTAGACGATTGCAGATCACAGGTGTATGTGTATTATTCTTAGACACTGTGTACAGGCCGTCATCGGTGAGAGAAGTTTGTGTGACACACCTGTTCTATTTCCCTCATTAGTTTCTTTTGTTAGAAATAATTATCATGGTTATAAATGACTACCGGGAGACTTTGACACCTCAAGCACAGCCAGATGTTGCGATTTTCAAAGCACAAAGAAACGTGTCACTTTTGTGCTCCAATCGTGTGTGTGTGTGTGTGTGTGTGTGTGTGTGTGTGTGTGTGTGTGTGTGTGTGTGTGTGTGTGTGTGTGTGTGTAAAAAGACTGTGTATATGAACATGTAAGCTGTGTGTGTGGAGCTCGCCTGTTAACACTCGATTCCTTTACTGCATGTAGCGCTCCCTTTTTGAAGGTTACCATGTGGCAGGAGTTACGCAAGTGAGAGTTGATATAATTAAAGATGTTACGCACCCCACTCTGAGTTTGGCACTCTAAAGACGGTTCCAACAGTAGCTCAGTGAGACACATGGCTTTGTACACGTACAACATAGATTCATGCTTCTGTCACATGTACAAATACACAGGTCTGAAGATTAGGTTGGAATGTTAGGTGATTAGAACACTAACGTTCCAACAGTAGCTCAGTGAGACACGGTGCTTTGTACACATACAGCATATGTTCCTGTGTCTGTTGCATGTAAAAACACAGGTTAGGTTGGAATGTTAGAGTTGATTAGAACTCATGATAAATGTATTTGCTCTTTTAAGTTCACGTTCCTTTTTGTGGCCTAAAAAATTCACACACTATTTTCAAACTTATAAAAGTCTACTTATAAAAACTGTGTCATTTTGAAAAGCCTGTTGTGATATTAGCATGTCTGTTACGTGTGCAAATAGCTTTAAAGCAGGGCTGTAACTGAAATTTTGATCTGTATCTAAAAGCAGCCCAAGAATTTTCAGACCAAGCCCCACCCGAGCCACATCAATTTGAGTCTTTTTTTGAAACTCACCATGCAGAGTGCCAAATAAAAGTGATTTTTCTAATCACTGCCAGTAAGATTACTGTATAGCGACAATAACAACCATCACCAAATGATGGATAAATCAAATTAAAAATATAATAACATTTGGAACATAAAGATGTTTTTTTGGCCAGACAGCTTAAATATAAATGCCCTTTTGGCTGGGCAAATCTGTCCTCTCCTAATTTGATGGGCTGTTTTATTTCTCATGCGTGCATTTCTTCACAAGCTTGGGGCTAGCCGACCTCTGTGCTAAATTCTGTCAACCCGAGTGGATGACCCCAGCATGCAGGATTAAAGTTTGTTTTAAGGTAATGAAAGAGGAGAAATAAAGTAATGAGAAACACTAAAGCGGGGTAAAATCTGTTCAAAATCGGAGGCTCGCTCTGATTGTGAACTTTGAAAGTGAACCGATGCATTTAAACAGTCAGATTCTGTTAACTTTGAACATTGTTTCCCAAATATATCTGGGGTTCAACTGTCAAAACAGACACACTTTATGAACAAATAATTTGGGATGCCTGACCATTACACCAACAGGGACTTTAATGACATGCCTTCAAACACACAGACTTTAATATAGAATTGGTCCCCCCTATGCAGCTTTAACAGCTTCCACTGTTCTTGGAGGGCTTTCCACAAGATTTTGGAGTGTTTCTGTGGGAATTTGTAAACATTCATTCTGTAGAGTATTTATGAAGTCAGGCACTGATGTTGGATGAGAATGCCTGGCTCGCAGTCTCTGTTGGATGGGTTTGAGGTCAGGGCTCTGAGTGGGCCAGTCAAGTTCTTCCACACTGAACTCATTCAGCTATGTCTTTATGGAGCTTGCTTTGTGCACTGAGGCACAGTCATGCTGGAACAGAAAAGGTTCTTCCCCAAACTGTGTCCACAAAGTTGGAAGCTTGGTGTTGTCCAAACTCTCTTAGTATGCTGAAGCCTTAAGATTGTCCTTCACTGGAAGTAAGGGGCCTAGCCCAAACCCTGAAAAACAGGTTAGTCCCAATACTTATGTCCATACAGTGTATTTCATCGCATGTGCGTGTTTTAAAAAATAATTCTACAGTGTACTGAAAAAATTGAATCAAATCATTTTGCACTGAATCTTTTACTAAAGAATTGTAATTCACTTGTGGTAAAGTCAGAGATTTAAGGTTATGTTGGTGAAGAGAAGTCACCAGTACTGTTTTTATGCTCTGTCCTGAAGCTGTTAAACTATCAAAATGTATATTTTAGATTTTATGTGCTGTGTAGCACCACTGCAATATACAACAAATGAATTTGCTATTTTAATGTAGAAAAAAAAAAAACGGGTCAGTTTACTGAGGATTACTGTGTCCAAATATTCCAAAATGTGTAGATCATCTTTTCCATACTTCTCACTCTAATTTCTCAGCCGTTACCACACAAGCCAAAACCGATATAATAAAACAGGTCTTTAAAAAACACCACCTCAGAAAACTCAATTTAAAAAAAAAAAGATGAAGCCAATATGATTCAAACATTTGCTCATAAAAAATGCAGTGTGTCTCTGTAAGCTATTACTGCAAGCCTTGTGTTTGATCAAGCACAGGCCAATTCGGCCTTATTTTGGATAGGGGGAAAAAAAGACAAGTCTCCGTCTCCGACAAGCCACTGAGCAAATGGCACATCATCTGAACTCATCATTTATTGATGGCCCTCAGCTGATTCTGCACATATTGGATAAGTCTAGCAAATTAACTGTAAATAAAGCTAGTTTGTTTTCTAATCAAGGAGATGGGAAAGGGCCTGAGGGGAAGCTTTGAGTGTTCAAGTGCTCAAGTTGACCTCAAATGTTTAATGAAACCTCTTAAAGTGTTTTAGTGTTCTATTATATATAATAGCTAGATGTCTTATTACTTAAATAATGACTTTTTTTTCTTTTGCTTTGCTAGTTACTGGCAATACAGCTTTGCCTCCTACTGATTCCCTCTATTTCTGAATTTGTCACACTAAATGGTTTCAGATCTTCATACAAAATGTAGAAGAACCTGAGGAAGCACAGCACAGTTTTTAAATGATCATGTTATTTATTAGAGGAAAAAAAATCTCAGTGGGATGTAAAGGTTTGTAAAATGTTTTTTTTTATCATTATGTCAGATGTAACTGACTTTTTAGAAAGTTTCACTTTCAGCTCACCATTTGAAGATCCATCATTTTTCCCAAAGGCAAATTTTGGTAAATGTAAGACGAGTGTTCCTCTTGGTTAGCAGTGGCTTTTACCCTTTTACCTTGAAACATACCATCTTTGCCCAGTCTCTGTCTAATGATAAAAATAACTGAACCTTGTCTGAAGCAACCAAGGCCTTCAGTTTCTTATATGCCAATCTGGGTTCTTTTGTGACTTCACAAATGCACACATGGAGGAACTTTGATAGACCGCCCACTTGAAGATCACCACTGCTGGAATCCTAGAGCCTTAGAAATGTCTTTACACCCTCTCAAGACTGGCATATTACGTTTTTCTTTCTCAGCTCTTCCAGAGTTTCTTTTGATTGTGGCACATTGTGCTGACTGATGAGACTACTTCATTTACAGCTTTGCTGGAAAAGTTCTGTTTAAGTTAGATTCAGTGGGACTGGTATCAACAAAATTTGGTTAATTTCATCAACAGAGTAAGTAAAGTTATGTTTTCACAGAGGGCAAGTTGGTGCTATATAACTTTCAATAAATAAAATGACCATTTAAAGATTTAATTCTGTGTTTACTCGTTTTCTAATCTGAAACTATTGTGATTAGTATGTATGGTAATTGTGAATCATGATAATTACACAAAAATATAAGGAATAGGGGGGAGTGGGGGGGGGCAAAACTTTTTAATGGTACTATATGTATAAGCTAAGTATTACAAATGAGAGGTTTCAGCTAGTTAACTAGCCAAACTATACTTTTCCCTATCAGGACCACATAAAAAAAAAAAAAAATAGATTTTTTTTTTTTGCTACACCCCTTCTAAAGCTCAATTTCTTACTCACACGCTTTATATGGAAATTATGATGAACATTGTTTTAGTCATGCACAAATACTTTCATTTCTTGTCATTTCTTGTATTACCTCTATTAAGATAAAAGACTCTCTGAACAATAAATATTCCACAATGCATACATATATGCCGAGTAAGTGGTATACTTACATATACTTAAAACCATCTTCCAGGATGAACTGTGCGTTCCCTAAAATTCTAGTAACATTGTAAAAACATATTGCAAAACCTAACTGGGTATGAAATAAAAAAAATCAATAATGTTTCTTTCCAGAGGCTATAGACACTTTAACAGAAATGGGAAAATAGTGACCTTACTGTTAACTTTGTTCATTGTTATGTTAGCAATGAGATGAAGAAACGTGGATAAATGTCATCTACATTAATTATCTTGAAATTTTAATATTAATTGGTTTACCCCCAACAGCTTCAGAAACACATTGCTAGTGGAGCAGGTGAAGGACTTCAGCCCAAGATGTCCTTTTCCTCAAAAACTTTGTTTGCAATCTATATACATTGACAAGCCACACCATTATGTACCCTTACCTTGTATCTAAACTCGTTGTCCAATTTATCAGCTACACTTCGCATTTAGATGCACTTTGTAGTTTACAATTACAGTCTGAAGTCTGTACAGAATTACAGAAAGTAATCTCTGCATTGTTTGTGAGCCCCCTTTACCTCGTTCATTAATGTTCAGGACCCCAACAGGACGTGCAAATTGAATTAAATAGTTCCAGCTAAATACTTTGGTTTGTCACAACAGATTATTTTCTTTGTGATGCTCTAGTGATCACCATGCTGAAAGCAGGGTGATCAGAACACAGATCACTATCAGAATAAGATGGGATGGCCAACAAAGGTTAATGAAATCTACTATTGGGTTGATACTGAAGGTAAGAACTGAATAGACTAAACACGCCTAAACACATAAGAAATAACTTCCACAGCCTCACTTCAAATGTAATACTGTTGAAAGAACAGTAAAATTCTGGACTTTTCTGAAATTCAAAACCTTAAAGCTACTTTTTGTAAGCTTATATGCTCCTGATTTCCCAAGGTTCCATTTGTTTAGCAGTTTGATTTTATTGCTTTATAAAGTGACTGGCTTTCACTTATTCCACCACATTATCTTTTTCTCATTCATTCATTTATTTATTTATTTATTTATTTATTTATTTATCGAAAGAAATAATCATATTTAATTGATAAATGAGTATGAGCATTGGAACAAAACATGAACTATATTTTTGCACATATTTTTTGCAACTAAATGACTGTTTTGTACTAAAAGCACTAAAATATTTGATTACATTATAATATTACAATTACATCAGCCACTAAATGAAACATTCAGCAGTCTGACACTTGAGTCCTTTGGTATTAATTTACACATGTAATTGCATCTTCAGAGTTAGAATTTTTCTTTCTTAGGCTTAGTAAATCAATCAGCGTGTGCTAAATATATCATTTGCAATGACTCTGCCCTGTATTTTTCATGGTTTGGAAGAAACACTCAAGCCTCGTGGAATATTATGTTGTTTTTTCAGATGTTGTGTACTATATATATAGTCTAGGAATATGTGTATTTGTATTACAAATTGCCCCACGCAAAACTTTTTCTTTGTTTCCAGTGGCACTGTAATTGTAGGCCTCATTACTCGTTATGTTTGTGGGTTTATGCATAGATGTTTGTGTGTCTTTTCCTGCCTACAGAACATCTTTTCCACACTGGACTGTCGCTCTTGATGTAATCAAATTGTGACAATAGCGCCCACAGCGCAAACAACAAGGCCCAATTTCACTCCGCTTCACCTGGATATCGGCCACTCGAAATGTGCATGCAACTTTATCGGCCTAAAGCTAGTGGGCTGAAATTACCATCGCGGATTGGCAAAAGCGAGAGTGCTCTAGAGGCAATGTTTGAAGTGATATGGAGGGCTTGTGAAATGGGGGACCACAGTCTTGCCTCAAATTACGGCAAATTACATTCATCACAGCCTGTTTGTTTGTCTGCTTCGATTATAGCCTGATATGGTAATTTACTATATCATTCTCACTTCATGGAATTGGCTCTCTGGGTCTTCCAAATGCCTTCTTTGGCTTTCAGAGGTTAAATACCCATTGTTAAGTTATGCAGTGGGAAACATCTAATCAAGATGTAGACCGGGCATGAAGGAAGCCAGGCAACATATGTGTGCTGCAAATGGATAATGAGCCTGTATTCTGTCTGAATTATTCATAGGTGGGAAGAGATTTGGGGGAGTTATGAATCATTATGAAGCTTATCATATCAGGATTAATAAGCTTGATGATATCACACCATTTGTTCAACTGGCACAAGACTCAAATTTGGGATCATAATATGCATCACTGCAACACCCCCACCCCCACCCCCATACTGCCCCGCCCCATTATGCCTTTATCTGATGTAAATATAGCGACCCTTGGTGAATGGTGAGGTGTCTGATTGGCTGCATAACAACTAGCTAATTAGCAGCTGAAAGACAATGCAGAGTTGATGTGAGATAATCTATGATCACACATGAAAAAAATGTTCACAGTGAGGCAAAGACAAAGATAGCTCAAATGTGTGTGTGTATGTGTGAGAGAGTGAGAGAGAGAGAGAGTTAAATTATTATAAAAGCAACACAAAAGAGAGCGCATCTGAGGAGAGATCTCAATAGATTAGCATCCATCTATTTGTTCATATTTGCAAGTTCCATTCTCTAAAGTTTTGGCGTGTACTCATCAGCAATGTTCCTTTCATATAATGAAGTAATTTAAATTGCAAGTAGTATCGTTAACTTTATGGTGAGATTTTCATCTTACGTAATTGTGGGGCCCAGCATAATCTGTGCAGTAGAACCTGTTAACCAGTAAACTACAATGCAGATACTGTAGATAGTTATAGTAGAATGTTGCTCTGGATTTTTGCAATGCTCAACACCATTCAAACAAATTGTTTTTCGACACCCCCCACAAATACTCCACTAGGGCACTAGACTGACCAGAAACACTCCTGTATGTATACCATCATTTTCCCATAGTGGTAAATATCTATATCTGCATTGTAAGAAACATGACCAGTAGCTGAATAACACGATGGACGAATTCACTCCAAATTTACCTTTGTTCAGCCAAGACGTTTGATGTCTATATGACATTTTATCTATAAAATAGGCAAAAGTAAGCTGTATAGTTAACAAAACAGTGGTAGTGGTAGTACTATGTTGTATTTTCTGCCCCCCGGTTTTAGTTATACTTTTCTTGATTTTGAGTGATCTGGTACTGAGGCCATGAGCTATAGATCAGGCCAAATCAGGTTAAGCAAGTACGAAAGGAAGCTATTCAGATGCAGTCATGTCTCTCCTCCTGTTTGTAAATGTGGTACTGCGATTCTGCATCACAAATAAAGCATCGATTGGCAGCGTTCTGATTCAATGTCTTTAAGCATTGTCAGACTGACAGTACTTAATGAAAAATGGCATTGGGGAGTAATGAGGGACCAATCATATTTCAGGCAGGGCAACAAAAGTTTTGCCATCCTTCCTAAAATACTGCCTAGATGACTGCCTACTCCCTGGCTGGAACTCCACTGAGGAAAAGTAAGACAAAATTTAGCTGCTGTATTTTTCTGCTATATTTTGGCAATTTGCATAGGGCTGCATGGTGCTGTCCCCACGCTGAATGGAGTAGAGGAGAGATAGACAGGACACATTACTTCGGTTCACTGCAGCCTTGCTTGCTTTTTGTGGTTGTAAAAAATACTTTCAGCCCTAATTCTCGTTTGTTTTTTTCTCCACTGTAGCAAATTCACCTAATGGAAACGAGAAAGAGAGAGAGAGAAAGAGAGCAATGCATGGGAGGAGCTGTAAGACAGACAAAATGATCTGATCATTTTTTTACTTAATGATTTTAGCAGCCATTTTCATGAACTCCATTACTTTTGCATCTTGTAGACCAAAAATGGCTACGTTCCAATGCTCTGATTCCCTGAACTGTACATGCGGGTTTATTACTGGTTTCAGCACTGCTGGGAAATAAATGTGTAATTAGTTTTGTGTTGTTGTTATTTGCCCTTTCAGATACTATTGGATGGTTAAATCAATTAATTTTATTAATCCTACTATCAGACAAATTTTAGGTGAAGACCTGGCAATCTGGTCCCAAAATTTCCATTTCATATCATGGCCATGACACATAAACAGATGGAAAATCGTTTGAATGTTCACACCTCGTCAAAGCAGCCCTGTATTACTTGCAGTACGAAACAAATGCAGAAATAGGCATAACAGGTGAAAGCTTACTGTTTTACCCCATAAAAAAAAAAATTGGCCTCCTCGTCAATTTTAACTGCCCCGTAATCACATCCTGGTGTTGGACCTGGTAACAGCCATCTTGAATCATGAACATGTGCATGTATAAATCATGAAAACACATTAAATGTGATTTCATGATTTATACATAGTTTTTAGAATGCCAATTGATACCTATATGCGTGCATCACTTGTTAACTACATTAGCTTTGCAGCTCCAGTGCAAAACTAAATAAGCAAACTTCAGACACCAAATGTCTCTGCTGATTGACCATATTTGGACTAAAGGAAAGATTTTTTGTACTCAAATCACCACTGTAATACTCTAACAATGTGTAAAAAGTACTCATATGTGCTTTGTTTCAATTATGTTGGCTTTCTGTGAAAACCTGAAAGGCCCTGATGGGGTTTCTGGTCTGGGTGTTGTGCTGAAATGTTAAAATGCTTGTTAAAATGTTATTGCAGCGTGCGCACCAGTAAGAGTGACTCATGGGACTGGTGCAGCCTCTAACATCACTTTGTCACACTGACTGCATCCGAGATGCCCCGTCAATGCATTTAGCAAACAAACCCCGGCTGCATTTATTCTCTGCTGTATTTACTCTGTCAGATATTCTGCCATCACCAGCCTGACTAATGCCTTAACCTGATCTGTCAGAACATTCATCACCATTCTCTTCCTTTTGCTCTCATTCCCTCACTCTTGCTCTCTCATTCTCTCTCATTCTCTCTCTTTCCTTCTCCCACATGCCTACTCATACTCACACACAGAATCACAGAATTGTTGCTCAGTTTTTTTTTTCAGACCAGTTGTTCAAAAACAGAGTCACCAACCTTTATGAAAAAAGAAAAAAAATCTTTTTCATAAGGGGCTAGAAATTGTGACAGGTGTTCAGGTTTTGTCAAAATTCAGAAATTTAGAGTGCACTACTCATTTCAAATGATTTTGTGTAATGCATTTGTGGCCGAAGCATAAATCAAAAAGGTCAACTTTCCAAATTAAATGTAAGATCCTTATAAAAATAGGAATAAGTGTAGAAGTTTTTGTAGTATTGCTAGTTTATCTTAGATTACTTTTAAAAGTACAGGAGTATTATATGGGGTTATGATAAATGGGATTTATCATATGGGATTATGATTTTATGATAAATTACTGTAGAAGTATACTGCAGCATTACAGGAACATTTTCTTCATGCATTATGACTACAGTTCTCTTTTTTAATGGAAAACTTTAAATCTCTCATTTTTTCTTACTTTTATTTATTTCATCTTAAAACATAGTCAAAATAAACTCGCCCGAACTTTCTGTGAGTCACTATCTCTTTGATTTTGAATTGGCAGTGAATTTAAAATAGATCTTATTTTCTTCCGCACATTTATCTGCTCCTGCTTAGGCTACATTGGCTTTTAGCAACCACTGTGATTCCTGTGCCAAAGTGGCTCAAAACTTGGTCTCTCTCCTCGCCCCACCGCTCTCTCCCTCTCTCTGAGCCTGCCATGTGAGTAAACAGGCTTGCCACTAACGAGACTTCTCCAGTCTTAATTAGCATTAACCCCCAGTGTTAACTCCCAGACATGCTATCCAGGTCATAAACAAGACAGGGACAGTGGTGACTGGGCCCTTGTTTATGGCACTGTTTTTGCTGGAGCTTAATGAATGGAGCGTTAACGGTGAGGAAGGCTGTTGATTGGGTAATGGTGGGTAATCTCGGAGCTGGTTAATAATTGATAGTGTAGTCTCATCATAGAGAAGAAACACGCTGTTGTTGTCAGTGGAGGTTTTGCTGTGACTCACTTGGTATGCTTGGATGCCTTTACTTTGCTTTAATCATCACATATAAAAGAATTAAAGGGTGTTCATTGGGTTTCAGCTGCTGGTCAGTGTCTGACCTATTATAATATACAGCCATGCACTGATGTACGTGTACAATATGTGTACAATCACACATAAAATAATTAATGCTATTTCTTTGAGGTCCAGTGTTGCAATATTTATGAGCAAAGATGACAAGGGACAAAGGAGTATAACCAATGTGATCATTTCGGAGCAGCACACTAGGTGAACTTTTTAAATTATTTACTGGATTGTATCAAGCATAGCTATATGCTGCTGAAAGAAGAGATTGGTAGAGGTTATGCTGAAACAAGTTTTTATGCAGAGCTTCTAACATTCAATTGTCTTGAATAAATATGACAAAGCACATGGATCGGATCAGAAAGGTGGGCAATTATATGATTCTGATATTTAGTTTTTTAAGTCAAGTCAAGAAGGTTTATTGTCATTTCAGCCATAAACACATCATACACAGTGAAACAAAACAACGTTACTCCAGAACCATGGTGCAACACAGGGACAAAAACAGAAACACCACAAGACCACATAAGTGCAGACAGGAACTAATACACGGTGTGCAAAGAGAGTAAGAGAGAGAGTGCAAGAAAAACACACAAGCACCAAAACAACAGAACAAGACAACATACATTAGCATACACATACAAATGTCTATTTATATTTTTTGTATTAGTCGTAAAGTCTACTTTTTAAAATTTTTTTATCTTGTTGTGTTATATAGCTTTTAATCTATTGTTTTGCCACTTTCTGGTGCTCTTACCTCTGTACTGTCCACTTTCTACCGTAACAATGCAAATTTCCCACTTGTGGGACTAATAAAAGTTTATCTTATCTTATCTTATTTTATTTTATTTAATGCAGTCGATATTTGAATAAATACAAGATTATGAACGATACTGTCTTCCAGCAGGAGAGTTGTTAGGTGTGAAAAAATGCAGAATAGAGGTAGACAGCAATAAATCATAACTGTGCAAATAGCAGGATGTTTGCACTCAAGTTGGAATGGGCAAAATGCACCAGCAGAATAGTAATACCACATTTTAAAAAAGCAATTTTTTTTTAATTTCATTTTTAAGTGTTATTTTAATTTCACCTCTTTTGTTTTCATTTTAATTAAAATATTATATTAAATTTTTTTTAAAATCAAAACAATTTGTTAAAAGAAATGAATAAAAAGATAATGGTCTAATAGGCTGGGGCAGCTGGTAGCCTAGTGGTTAGGTTGTTCGCCCTGCGATCAGGAAGTCGTGGGCTTGATTCCCAAGACCGCTAGGCACCTCTGAGGTACCCTTGAACAAGGTACCGTCCCCACACACTGCTCCCCGGGCGCCGTGTTCCTGGCTGCCCACTGCTTCACTTGGTGAATGGGTTAAATGCAGAGGAAGAATTTTGTGCTGTTCACACTGTGTGCTGTGGTGTTTTTACGAATGATCACTATCACTTCAATCAAAAGTAATTTTTAGTGTTGAAATACAACATTGACAAACAATTTTAATCTAAGCTGTGACTGTGCTGAAATACATAGGGCTACTTGATACATAAAACGGACCCAAATCTACATAAACAATTATAAAGGCTTAATCCAAAAAAGCGTAAGTTGTCAAATAATGCTTTACTCAATTCTGATGTTCTTTCACCTCAGAAAATGTTCTGACAATGGAATAAAGCTTTATAAAAATTTATGTAGGTTGATGTCAGTTGTCATGAAAGGCTTGCTTACGTGTCATGCAGCCTTATGAATAGAGGCCTTAAGTGAAGTGTTTCCATAACTCCTTACAACAGAACATTACATTACGTTACATTACATTCATTTGGCAGACGCTTTTATCCAAAGCGACTTACAATAAGAGGAAACACTCAAGTTTTGGGACAGTGTGAGAACCAGAAGAGAGTTCTAAGTGCTTAAGTCTAGCATAGCATATGCTATGTCTTGCATATATAACAATTTTCTGGTTCAGAAATTAGGCCTATTTTATGCTCTGGAATGCTCTTAAAGGCTCTTATGTGCAGAGAGGATGACATTTAACCTGATAAACAATTTGTTTGTTTCCCACTGGACACACATGGATCCTGTTTTAAATTTGGAATGAGTGGTGAGAGCTGTGGTGATTTTAATGGAAAGTTTACATCAGGCAGTCTGTACTTCGGTAGGAAGGGTTCCTGGCAAACAACAACAAAACCCTTTTCAGCTGTGCTCAACTGCATCAACTGCAGATTACTAACAACATTTCTGATGTCCAGCACACTCAAGCTTTTTTTCTCACCTTGGTGACAACTATTTGTCTAGTCAACTGCTTTTTTGAATGACTAGTAGACTGGTTAAAAAAAAATTAATAGTTGTACAGCCCTAACAATGCACTGGTTGTTATTGTGTACAGGCTGGCCTAAATCTGTCTTTTGCTGAGTGATTCAGAAGCATGATGTAATGTCCCGAATGTAATTTATCCCCGTAATGATAACCTATCATCATACTGTCCAGCCCTGCACAGAGCAGTAGTTTACAAGAAGATGAGAGACAAAAGTGGAGTAGGAGATCAAAAGCGAAATGGATTGAAAGCGAGAAGTTCAGAAAGAGGAGGAAGCAGCGTAAGGGGAGAAAGTGGAGCTAAAATAAGTGAATATAGCAATGATGAAACCTTGGGTGCCACTACGAGACAAATAACCCCAGCGGAGCAGCTCCTGCATTTATCAGGGCTGAGCTTCAGCCTCTTATCTTAATGAAGAATTCTGTTTACACCTTGGTACCCGTGTCTGCTCCGTCCCTACCATAACTCTCATGGGTTCCAACAAGAAATACATTAATAAATGAAGTAAAAGATGCTGAGTCACAAAGGTGTCTGCCGCAGAGAGAGAGGCGCTAGTCTGGCGCTAATGTACACAGCCACTTCTTACTCGGAAACGCTAGGCTGGACCAGCACAATAGAAAGCACTGAGAGGTGGTTTCAGTAATTTTCCCATTCTAGGGTGCACGTGTAGCTTTTGTACATACAGAATGGAATGCGCTCTGCACCGCAAGCAGTAATCAGCCAGGCTTTGTCCCTCACGGCCTTCATGTTTTCCCTCATTGTTCAACACCGGTGGTGTCCCGTGTGCAATCATCACTGCACAAACACACACACGCACACAGACACACACACATGCACAGTTTTACGCTTGCTTATGTGAGAACAGGCTGTTCCTGGCCCAAATTTGTGTGCGGTTGTGTTGTGAAATAATTGGCCTATTTATTGGCATACAGGAACATCAGAAAGACAGAAGGAGATGGAGAAAGTGACTGCGTCTACAGAGTAAGGGGATAAATTGAGGATAAATCAGGAGGATTAGTGCACACTAGTCTACAGAGCTGACATAGTGCTATCTAATTAAAATTTAAGGTTCTTTACCAGCTGAGGACGAGAGGTTGCAGGAGGCGGAATAAGTAGTTTGAAATTTGCAATAAAATATGGAGCAGCACGAAACTAAGGTAACCAAGTTGACATGCTTTCAGATGAAAAGTATGGTCATTAAACAGTTTTCCAGGAACACAACGCACATTCTAAAAGTAGCTTTTTAGATGCTAATTGTTGCGATACAATGTCAGTCACAGTCTATCATTTACATGCACCTGGCTTTGTTTGCTGTACATATCAAACTCAAATCAGCCAAGAGTAATGTCAGTTTGCATCTCTTAAATTATGGTAACACGTGCAAGGACGTTAACAAGTGGATTCATGTTGATGTGATGTTTTCCCAGTTTGCTTTGGCATCTTAATCCTGAATGCACAGGATAACAGGGTAGTAACTGAGCTAAAGGCCTCACTGTGCAAAAAAAGTTGGTTGTGGAGATTTGTAGTACTGATCTAAAACCAGTTTTGCCATTTTCTGGAAAATGGTGAAGACTTTTTTAAAAAAAAAGGTCTCTCAATGGTTCTTGACTTGGGCATAAGGTTAATTGATATAAAGCCTTCATAATATGTGTATATTTTATTAAAAAAGATTCTTCTCACTCATTGTAAAATGAGCTTTTTAAAGAGCTGTTCATCTAAAAGGTTCTTCAGGAAACCAAAAATGGTTCTTCTACGGCATTGTTCCAAAAATCCCTTTTTGGTTTCATTGGCAAATTGACTTTTTAAGCTGTAGCCTTTTGTGGGTGAGCTACAAAGTTCTGATCAGACCCTTTGTGACAGTTAGTTCCTCAAAGAAATGATGGCAGAGAAAATAGTGTCAAAACTGCCACATCTTCCACTACAGGATGGCTGACAATGCTAAACAAACCAAGAAAAGGAAAAGGTATGACTGATGGAGAGAAAAGGTAAGTGCACATTGGTGTGGTTTCCCACATGTAGTTGAACTGAGTAAAGAGTGGCACAGACCTTTTTCATAGCATTTTCCATAGCACATTTCATTCTGAACTGTGCAGATGGTTTGCCTAAATAGTTAATGTTAATATCAACTGGTTAAGTAGCTAATGTTACCTGTGAACTATGTCATCTACTTTATTCTTCAGTGGCTGCTTATAGAATTAGCTCAATACATTAACAATTATGAGGGTAGCAAAGTGCTTTAAGGGACTCAGGGACTCGATCAAATGAGGCTAATGTCAGCTAGCTTCTGTGTTATTTGGCATTGGCTTGCCAATTATCTGTCCTGTGTTATTTTATCTGTGACCAATGATTGTAGCTAATCACTCTGTTAGTCTGTCTTTTAGTCAGTGTTTGTGCATATGTTTTGGTAGTGGTTCTTTGGAGGAAACACTGAAGGGAGCATGCTTTAATGGAATGACTGAAGTCGAAAGGAATATGTCAATATATTGTCTGAGCGAAACCTCAGAAGTATATTTCTTTGACTTTTGTGTCTCTATGAGGCCTGCAGTGTGTATTGTGTTGTATGGTGTGTGTATGGAGAGTGATTGTAACTTGAGTTCCTTGAGTTATTGTGACAGGCCTTGCTTTTTGCCAGTTTCTAAACTATCCTACAGGACATGGTGGCGTGACTTATGGATCTGGAACTGGATGCTCCTGTCATTGTGAAAGTGTGTGCAAAGTGACTTTGTGGAGATTATTCAGGAACCTTTGAGGCCTTGGGCCTGACTGCGGCTGACTGTTGCAAATCTCATTAAGTCATTAAGTTGCACACGGGATGCTTTTTTTGGATGAACTGGTAAATTACTCAACAATACAAAATAAATGAATGAATGGTGGGGGGGGGGGCGACAAGGGGGCGGGGGAGTCAGAGGTTATGGTGTTGACATATAGTGATGCATGATGAGTGGTCTGATGGTCAAAATGGAATGCAAAATACATATCTGTGAAGGTGGAGAGTGTGTGTAGGTGTGCTACTGTGTGATGTTTTGTGTGTTTGAGAGAGAGAGAGAGAGAGAGAGAGAGAGAGAGAGAGAGAGAGACATGCTGGAAGGATGACAGTAGCAGTGAGTGTCCTGGCGCTGTTTTGTCTGCTGTCTGTTTGGATATGAACGCCAAGCCGAGACACAGATACCTGTCACCATCCTTGGGGGGAGAGAGATGGGCGAGAGAGAGTCTCCAGAGCAGGAGGCACACACCCCCAAGGGTGGAGTGGATGTCACCCAAAGATGCACATTCAAATACGGACAGACAGACGGTCACATGTGGCTTTCAGTTTTGTGGCGTGCGTTTAAATGAAGGATCAGGGTGAACGCTGCTGGAGAGAACACATTACAGCAATAATTTCACAACAATTTAAAAGTAAAAATTGCATGCCCGTGAACCACTTGCTTCAGAAAATGTCTAGTTGTTATATAATCTCAAGCATAATTTGAAAATGCCACTTGCGCTTTGCACTACGTCAAAATGTTCTGATGAACAGACCAGTTGATCACTGTATGATATGCTGTTATTTTTAAACAGGCTTAGTACATAGTTAAAATCAGAAGCTGCTGTCATGTTTTATCTATATTTTTGTACGCACAGACGCACAAACACTCAGATCTTGCACAAGTACAGCCATAGACATTGATATCAATAAAACTAAGTATTTATATTACACACACACTTTTTCACCCTTTCTCCGACACACACATGCACACACTCACACACACATCACACAGACAACAATGCTGTGGTTCTGTCAAAGCTCTACACCTGTCAGCACATGGATTTGTCCACAGGCTCTGTTCACTTGCCAGCAACAAACAAAAATCACCTCTTATCATTCTGCTTGTCCTACTAACACTCTCTCTCCTGTTCTTGTGCCTCGCTCTGATATCTAGTTTTGTCAGACACACTGGCGTGCGTCAGCCGTATTGGACTGTGTTTGTGTGTGTTTGTGTGTCTGGGAGAACACTCCCTCACCGGGCACTCAGAGGCCAGCAGTGTCTAGATACATCCAGAACAACAATCAGACAACTGTGAATAAATCTGTCTGTTCTTAGCTGCTCTTTTTATATTTCCTTGGATGATTTCAAAAGAAACCCTGTGTCTCAAATCGGGTGCTTCCATTATGCACTATCCACTTTTATGCCAAAGAACTCGAATGATATACTAGAGCTGTTGAAAAATTAAGTGGTAAACATTGCACACTGCTTACATACTGCAGGTTGCCATAATTATGCAACAGAAAGGGAGGAGCCATCAGAGGCTGCTGCAATTTGAAATGTCAAATGCGAGTTAGATGTCTTTGTTTTCCCATAGCTGGATTTGTACCCTTCGTTATATATCCATCACAGGATTTCAGAATGCCATTATGGTAAGAGCATTGCTCAGCATGAGTCATAGAGTTCAAATGTCTCATTTAAAGAATATGTGCATGGATTTCATCTTAAAATGACTGTGTGCGGAAAATTCACATTTAAGTATTAATTTATTCTATTGAATTTACAGGCAATAGAATGTGTAACTGGTGAAAACTGTGTTTAAATAAATCATTTATACGCAAATGTTAAGAACATATCTTAAGAACAATGATATCTTATAAAGGAGCCTCCAGATGTAAGGCAGATAAAAATAATAAATGCATAAATAAAATAATAGAAGATATTGCACTTTCCTCAAATTACCAGTAAAAGCCAGAATATGACAATAAGAACATCTATTAGGTTTTGTTTAGCTTCGCAATCAAAGTATAGAGGAAAGTTTGTGCTAGACTTTGAAGGAAGACAGGAAGAGCAGAGTTGAAGAGATTAAAGAGTGTTTAATTAACAATTAAGGAGTAGTGACCCAAAAAGATCTGCCCCCAAAAGTGGGCTGTTGAAAGGCCATTTACATGTCTTTAGATCAGCACTTATGAAGGGATCTTCATAAATCACAAAGAAAATGTAAGAATGTAATGCCCAAGAGTCACCTAGAACACACTGCGCTTTCAACTGAGCTGTCAGACTGCAGCGCATATATAAACACTCCGGATACCTTCAGTGTATGTGAAGTAATGCTGTGTGCAGATAAGTGACAAAGTCTGCACTATTGAACTGTAGCCCCAACATTTTAATAGCCCGGGACATTTGTGGCTTTAAAAAAATCTGTTCATATTCAGTACATCTATATGCCTAGATGTTGATAAATAAACAACATATGAGACCCTTAGATCTCCTACTCAAAATCCATACCTGCTCCTGTGGACGGGCTCAGTCCCTGTTGTTGGTAGGCTTCATGGGACCACTTTAACAAACTCTTTTTTTAATGTCTTCTGGGCGAGACGTGTGTTTGCTTACACCTGCAATCAGAAAGTCGTGGGTTTGAATCCCAGGACTGCCAGTGGCACCACTGAGGTTCCCTTGAGCAAGGTACCGTCCCCACACACTGCTCCCTGGGCGCTGCGTCGCTGGCTGCCCGCTGCTTCACTTGGTGAATGGGTTAAATGGGTTAAATGCAGAGAAAGAATTCACGTTGTTCACACTGTGTGCTGTGGTGTGGAGTGGTGTGTTCTTAAGGGGCCACTTTACTTTACTTTACTTAATCTACTTCATAGATAAAAAGTATAAAAATTGTAGTTAAACAAAAATAGACTGATTTCAGAGGATAATCTGGGTTTGTTATTTAAGAGCGCTTTTAATGCACATCATTATCATTAGATACGCTTCCTGTTGCCATGTGTCTGCCCAACACTAATGTCATGACAGCACATGAGACTGTGCTGTTTCCAGTTGTTTTCAGTGGAAAAGGCACATTTTGCTTGCTGTTTTGTACGCAAAGAAACGAATGGTTGCAGTGGACTTTCAGAATTCCAAATGATCACAACGTATTCGAATAATAATTAGACAACCAACTAGTTTTCAAGAGGCCACAACATTGCTTTCCAACAAGGTGATGTGCAGTTCTGGGACAGCACTATGGCAAGTGGTTCTATCATTTTATTATATGCTGTTATAAACTTTTATACATGGGTGAAAACAGCATTCCTGTCCCATTAGATTTCCCTAATTTTCAATTGTGTGCACTGGAGCTAAGGATAGGCTTAGCCCCTGATGTTAGTAGACTTCAGCAGAGACATTATAAAGTAGGAGACTGTTCACTGATTGAACAATGTATAATAATGTGGCATCTGTTTATGGTGAAAGTCCCATTCTTCAGTAAAAATAGTCATTTGGCTTGCTGGATAAGCCACAAGTGGAAAAAGCCCACCCTCACTGAAGAGGTATGCATGTGCTCAATATCCTGGGCATCCTGAAAAAAATATGGTTTTGTATGAATCTACAAACTATTTGTGATTTCTGTTAGATTTCATCCGTGATTTCAGAAATGCTTTTGAAATCTTAATGTGGTGTTTGGCTTCAGATTTATTGGTCTCTGCGTATTAGAAGAGATAGGAGCCTGGTTTTGTATGAGTAGAAATAACTGCCTGGATGAATTCGGTCATGTGCGAAACTTGATTTGAAACTTTAAATCAGGCTGGAGTAATTGTTTCATGAAACTCTAATAGCTGACCATCTCTAATCTGAGGGGTTTTACAATCCAGTGGCACTCGCAATAAATGTTGACACAAATAGTTTGTATGAGTGTATTTGTGCAGGCCAGAAGGGCTTAGCATCAGTTATATTCTTATATTCTAGAAGAACTCTGTAAAAGAAAACCTGTTTCATTAAGAATGCCTCAAACTGAGTGTTTTGTGATAAAGAAAAGTTGCGGCAGTGCTGAGCAGTTAAGTCAAATGTCTTTTGACGTACATTCACAGCTGCCCCTTATACACTTTTCTCTCTCTTTCTCTCTCTCTCTTTCCTTCTTTACGTGCATGTGTGTTAAGGATGCCATTTTCCCATTTAACATTACCAAAAACTCACAAACTGATTGTTTCCAACATGGATTGGATGTTCAGATCATAATTAGGATCAGAGAAAGCCCTTGCTTTGTTCACAGAGAAATAAAAGAGCACATGGAATTGCATGAGCAACATCTGGACTCTTTGATGAGTCCCTTTTCACGTAGCGAAAGTGAGCTGATTGGCAAATCAAGCCCCCCTAGGCAGGCTCTCAACATTATTGAATGCCTTCCGTTTTAAACACTTTCTCTTGATGGGGTTTTTTTAGGCACTTTCTTGCTGTGTTCAATTTGTGCTGGACTAACAGACAAACTGAATTTGTTAGCGGACGCTGGGTGGCTGGCTTGGTGCGATCAAGGCCTGCATTTGGAGAGGGAGAACTGTGTGAGGATGAAGGCAGTTATCACGCAATTAGGGGAGCGAATTAAACGTGGCAGAAACAGTCAGCATGCCCGAGGGGCTCTTCCAATTCCCCCACCACCCCCCTTCTTCTGCCTTCTCTTCTTTTCTCCCCGAGAGTTCTCCTCTGCTATTCACTGTCCTGTGCTTTGCATTTGGCACCATCGCTTTCCCCACAAAAAGCCATCTCTCTTCTTCCCTCTTTTATTCACTTTTCAGCTGTCTGGTTCTGGGTGTGTGTAAGTTTTAGTTGTGTTTGTATTCGTTTCTGTGCATTTTCAAGGCAAAAATGTCCTGACTTTGTTGGCAAACCAGACAAAAACAGATGTGACCCATCTTTTTAAGAACAGTATAAATGGTTCAGACTGTGTAAAGTGCTTTTTAAAGAAGCTACTTTTTATTGTTTAAAACCAAAAGAACAAAATCATTCTTTTTTGGTTACTGAGTTTAAGGTTAGTTTTAGCGTTAAGCTTAGAAAATGACTATTTATAAAGCTTAAACATATTGTCTACAATTTCTATACATAAAATACATTCAGGGCATACTGCTATTCTACTATAACATATAGGCAGGTTGGTGATGCAATGGGCTCAAATGCATTTGAAAACTACTTTCAATAAATATCAGTTACAGGCTGATGCTTTCAAAACAAGTCACAACTTATGTTTGTGTGTGTGTATATATATAAATAGCCGTGGAAAAAAATAAGAGACTGCCTCATTTTTTTCTGATTATTGCTTTTTGCAATTTGTGGGAGTGTGTCTGTGCAAAATGTGCATGTCACTATTGTTTTATACACTACTGACCACACTTGATTCAAAATTCCAAACAAAAAATGACTGTAGAAAATGTTAAAAATAATACATATAAATAATTTCTTATACCTTGGAAATGTTAAACTACATAACACATAATTTTACATTTGCAACAATTAAAATAGTGATGTTGAGAGCATGGTGTGTGCATGTGTGAGCTCTGTTTCATCCCATCAGAAACTGAATCAGGAGTGAAGCTGCTGGAATACAGCA
>JBBPCZ010000012.1:11150566-11168878 GCA_037974445.1 Brycinus macrolepidotus
AGCACCACCAGTATACTGATCACCGCCTGATCATCTGGAATCATCTGCACCTGTTTCTTCACTGGTTCAGGACTTAATTTAGATGGCTTTGTTCTGCTTGAATGATTCATACGTAGGTCACTGTGTGTCTTAACAAACAAAAACATTTCTCTGAAACTGGTTCAGGTTCAGGGACTGGACTGAGCCTTTGAAAGTCCTTCAAGAAGCTTGGATGAATGCTCCTCAAGACTACATTAAAAAAAGTAAAAAAAAAGTAAAAAGAAATGAGGGGTAGTTCAAGACTTTTGCACAGTACTATATGTTTTATATAAGTCATGATGTTGTCTAAATATGCCCTTCTGTAAGACGGTACGATGATTTTGTTTGAGCAGTTCAAGGACAATACTTTAGTTGAACTTCTTGACTTCTTGACAAGTCTATACTATCTTATTCTTATTACTTTGTTTAAATTTCATTTTGTTGTCTCTCTCCATCATCCACATGATGGAAAACTAGGAAATCAGACTTCGATCTGCAGTTCATAATAAAGAGACTGATGGCATTCAGACACACAAAACAGACAGGTTAATCAGTCACTTGAGTTTGTCACTTTTCCACTTTTCCGGTTCACTGAAAGATACACAGAGAAACATGATGCAAAAGGAATGGAGAGAGAGAGAGAGAGAGAGAGAGAGAGAGAGAGAGAGAATAAGACACAAATAGAAGCACTCAGTAGGTGCTGAGACAGCATTCGTGGCTTAGGTCATGATTTGACAGCCATAGAGATAAAACAATTTTAGCTTCATCTTAAGCTGCATAGTTCCCTCCCTCCCTCTCTCTCTCTCTCTCTCTCTCTCTCTCTCTCTCTCCCTCTCTCTCTCATGCATCATGTTTCTCCATGTATCTTTCAGTGAACAGGACAGAGTGGAATCCTGCATAAAAACGGAATTTGTTTTCTTCCAAAATATTTACAATACTGGCGAGTTTGAAGAGAAATTGTCTTACTTTCAAAGTTTTGTATCTGCTAGTGGTGTGAGAGAAGCATTGTAATGTATTATTGTAAGCCTTCACTCTACTGCTTTCTTGTCTATTCTCTTTCTTTCTTTCTGTATCTTTAATTCTTTCTTTCTTTCTTTCTCTCTCTCTGTCTCTCTTTCCCACCGCTTTTCCTGACTTATGTAGAAAGGTTCACCGAAAAGAAGGTGAAGCTTTTGAAGCCGAGAAAGGGATAAAACTTCCATTCAAGAATAAAATGAGGTGGATTGAACAACTATGCTTTCTGAGACTCAGAGAAGAGCTTTAAAACATGGCTTGACCCTCTGCACCTTTCTTATCTTTGATAACCCATTCATTACTATATAATATATTTACATTTTTGAATATTTTGTCCATCTATAAATAGTTCAGTTCCAGTGAGGGCCAGGCAGTATTCTGTGACATTTGTCTGTTTGTTACTTCTATATATCTAGCCTGATGCTAATCCATATCATATCATGATGTGAAATTACATCAGTAGATTTGAAGTAAATCACCTCATCTGATCAATCTGTATTCTGTCACAGTAACATTCCAAATGACTTCTCAAATATGGTCATATATAATATATACTAATATATAAACTTCTTCATAGCAAAAGCAAAAGTTTAGAAGAAGAAGCATTAAATAATCAATTTCATTTCTGATGATGTGTTTGAGAAAAAAAAAGCAATAGAGATTGCAGTGCAAACAAATTTGTGGCCTCCTAATGGAATAGCAATCCTGACTATGGGGGAATTTTTCATACACTGGTGACCTTTCCCTCCAGACTGTGTGTAGATCACTTTAATTCCCTCTGTGTGTTATGAATATGTAGTATACATGGCCCTGGAGACGAGTTTTAGGAATGAGAGCTTTATTATGCTTTAAAATCTATTATGCAGTGTGAGGGGCGTCCTTGTGCATTTGTGCTCATTCTGGATCAGTATAAAGGATAATGCTGAGATACATTACGACATTAAAATACTTTATGTTTACTCATTCAAGACATCAAGACATAGGAGAACACGAAATTGGTGGTCACGGCACTATTTACTAGTAGACTACGGGAAGGTATCCAGAAACGTTCAACTTTGAGGGAGGGGTGTCTTAGCATTAAGCATTAAGAAAATTTGTAGGACTAGATGACTAGCCAGTGGCCGGGGATCTACTATTATATATATATATATGTATATATATATATATATATATATATCTATATATATACTCTAAGAAAATAATGAAATTTTATTTGCTCTCCCACTACTCTCTCTATTATTTACTTTCTGTTCAGTGAAGAATTCAAATGGGATGTCTTAAATGGTGTGTGATTGACCTCTTCTGTTTTTGTGTTATGTCTTGTTTTGGAAAGAGAAGAAATCATGATTCAAATTTGTTTTCAAACATACAAATCATACACTTTTTTATGCACATTCAGGAATACAGCCTCTGTTCGTTTGGTTCAGTTTATTTAACACTATTTTAATGTTATTTATCTTCGGTTGTCTTTAATGAGGATGACCTGGTGGCAGTGTCACATCACAGCAAGAAGGTCCTGGGTTTGATTCCCAGTTGGTCAAATGAGGGTCATTTCTGTGTGGAGCTTGCATGTTCACCCCGTCTGTGTTGGTTTCCACTGGGAGCATCTCTAAATGGTGGCCTGTCTTGTGTTTTTCTCTGCCTTTTGCCCTGTGAGCACTGGGAAAGACTCCAGCACCCTCATGACTCTGGTTAGGATAAGCAGCTCAGAAAAAGAATGGGTAGATGGGTGGTCTTTGTCTTTAATGAGAAAAAAATGACATAGTTATTCATCATGGGTTTTGTTTGAGCTATGATATTATGACAGCCAAACCGATAGCAGGGTCGGTTGTCACAAATCCACATAATGCATTCAAAAACTGTCTGAACCAAAATAAAATCAGCAACTCGTTTTGTGTGGGACACCCTGAGCTTTCATTATATCTGGGCTGGGCTGATGCCAGTTATTTGTGAGATAAGCGAGCCAAAGTGAAAAGTGTGACAACTAACCCTGTGTGTCCTTCCTGAAGATACTTTTTTTTGGCTCATAATATTTACCCAGATATTTAGTACAGAACAGGTGCAATGGAAATGGATGAGAGAACAAAAGAGTTTGTGAGAAGAGAGATGGAGGAAAGCATGCCACTCATAAGCATTGGACAAGCTTGACTAATGAGTTGCCGCTTTTGTCAGTTGTCCATTGAAGGATACGCCGCAAGTCTGAGAAAACAAAATATGACATGCTTTGTTTAGATCAAACTTAGCATTGCATTTGGTTATGAACCAAAAGCAAAAAGAAAGAAAAAAAATGTAAGAACACAGATCCAAATCAACAACAAAGACACTGGGACTTAGTCTTAGCATCCATACACACACACACACAGTTATATACACCATAGGGGCCTAGCTGCATATAAGCCCAACATTGTCTAAGAAGTTTTGTAGCTGGAAGCATTTCTGAGTGCCTTGTGGGTTAGCATAGCATGCTAACTGGTGTAATTATGCAGGATGATGTTTAATGTTCCTCATCCCTGCTGCTCGATGAATCCCATATTGGATCTTAATGAGATTCTGTTTACTCAAGAACATGCTGGCTGATGCAAACATGCTAGCTCTTAGAAACGACTTCTGTAGTGAAAGTCATAAAGAAAGCAGTCAGTGGACGTGTGAATGGAGCAGCAGGGCTGAGCTTTACGGGATGAGGGTGTGTGTGTGTGTGTGTGTGTGTGTGTGCTGGGTTAGTCTTTAGGAAGCTTTTTGAAGTTGAGTAGCGGGATTATGGCAGTGCTAACTCAGCAGAGGAAGAGAACTTAAATCTCTCTCACACACCCACATACCCATATCAATATATACATGTACACACTCACTTTCACATGAACCCCTTGTATACATGTGTGCACAGACACACAGACAAACACACGCACACACACCTATGATTCTCATGCTGACAGCCAAGCAGACCCTTGTGTACCATGTTGCTTAACCTATCTCTGGATTTCAATTGACCTTTTTCTGGCATGAATCTCAGGGTCTTGCTATTGCCAAGTGCATTTACGAGCAAAACAATAGATCTTCCCATTCTGTTCTCTCTCTCTCTCCCTCACTCTCTCTTCTTTCTCTCTCTCTCTCTCTCTCTCTTTCTCTCTCTCTTCTTTCTCTCTGACTGTCTTTCTTTCTTTCTTTCTTCCTCTATACTTATGCCTTAGGCTAGACTGCATTGTCATGTGGGCTGTATGTGTGCAGCGTGTTTTTCTCAACACGACTCTCCTTCTCTCTCTCTCTCTCTCTCTCTCTCTCTCTCTCTCTCTCTCTCTCTCTCTCCTGTCTTTGTCTGTACCTCTGTTATTTTCTCATTATTTCTCTCTCTCTGTCTCTCGTTTTGTATCTCTCTGTCCCTTTCTGTGTCCCTTTCTCTCTCTCTCTCTCTCTCTCTCTCTCTTACTCTCTGTGTCTCTCTTTTGGTCTCTCTCTGTCTCTATCCCTCACACTCTGATTCTCTTTTTCTCTTTCTTCCTCTCTGTCTGTCTCTCTTTCGTTTGGTCTCTCTATCCCATACACTTTGATTCTCTCTCTCTCTCTCTCTCTCTCTCTCTCTCAGAGCGTATGCCCACACATCCATTCTAGGCTGTATGGATGGAAAGGGTGTGGAGGCAATTTGCTGTCGTACAGCATTGATGAGAAAGGGAGAGAGAGAATGAAGGAGTGGGCTTTGAGATATTGGACTCATCCATACTCTGCCTGGCCACTCTGCCCACGGGCACAACACAAAACAAAGCATGATGGGAGGAAGTGGCCATCCGTGTCGCCGCATAACAGGGCCAGAGGAGAGAGAGCCATAACTCACTCACACCCTGCAGATATATCTCTGCATGTGTGTGTGTGTGTGTGTGTGTGTGTGTGTGTGTGTGTGTGTGTGTGTGTGTGTGTTTGCGCGTGTGCGTATGCGTGTGGGAGGGATATGGCGGAGGGAAGAAGGAGCAGAGAAGGAAGGAAAGGCTGAAGGAGTAAGGAGACACAGAAAACAAGGTAGAAAAGACATTGCACCAGACTGACAGGAGGACGAAGAAACACTCAGCCGAACGACGGTAGCCTAAAAAACCCATATCCTACATTTTACTCCAAGTGTTCACCTGAAGCCCATGTTTGACATTTGAGTGTCTATGTTCCAAAAAACAGAATTCATTTTTACATTTATATTTTACTGGCAGTTTTCTGAGTTTAAGTCCGGAGTATGTAAACTACATCTGTTCTGATTGGTTTCCCAGTTTTGTGCCTCATTCAAAATGCTGTCTGGGTTGAAACACTCCTTATAACTTCAGTGTGGGTGGGTGGAGCTGAACTGTTTTAGGCTGAATATGCAGATAAATGTAAATGTACTGTTTTTTGTTTTGGCAGCTTAGTTTGCAAATATGGACTTAGAAGCGATGGATATGTTTTGAAACTTTAACTGCCTCAAAAAGCATGTGCAATGTGTTTTTTGTATGATACAGACCCTTAATGGTTTACACAAGCTTTGCATAATGTTTGTAAACTGAATTAAACTAAAGGAACACTCCATCATCTCTAACCTCTATCAGCTGTATCTGTATCACATGGTAAATTATCAGAGGCACTTGCCCTTGCCTCCTTTAATAAGTGTGCTTTGAGTCAACAACTTTTCTGGGTATTTCTGAGGTCAAGGACATTACTTTGTGGTTGTGGTACTGGTTGTGGTATGCTGCAGTTATGCTGTTTAATCAGAGATAATGTGGGTGTTGCCCACTACATCAGTCCATTTATTCCGTAATGCTAAATAATGATGGATCACCCTTTCAAACAGAGCATAAAAATGAGAGAAACAAAGAAAAGACTAAGGTGTACTTTACTCCTTACTACTTTTGTGCTGCTTAAAAATCTCTGAATCTGCCACTAGAGGGTAGTGACAACACACCCAAAAGCAGGCCTGGGGACTGAAAGTGCAGGCTTTTATTAATCGACCGCCTTTTCGGCTGAAATAAAGAAGACTTACAGAGTGCATATGATGTAGACTCTTTAAGTACAGCAGAAGTTGACAAGATTCAAGGGTGTGTATGGAATGACTTTCCTCGGTGAACAGATTCACACTCTGTTGCATGTTTATTTTTTTCTTCTCTGCCATTATTGATTGACAGGCAAACACTGGTAAAACAGACATTAGCCCTGTGCGTGTGTGTGTATATGTGTGTAAGACAAATGAAGGTTGGCAAGCTGTCTCTCTTTTGTTCTAGTGTTTTTCATCTCTTTACGTACTGCAGTGGAGGGTTTGGTGAAGTATATCAGATGCCAGATTGGTCTGAAGAAGGAAGGGTTCAACCATATTGGTGGGTTCACACACATATATAGCAGTGACAAATTAAAAGAAAAATCTGAATTAATAAGTGGGAAAACCTAATGAGTGTGAAAGCTCCCAGAAGAGTGTACCGCATAATACAACATGGACAATACTAACATCTTACCACGCTCTGTGGCATGTATAAATATGCTGAGCAGGGCAAGTTGACCTCAGTTTTGGATAAAGAAAGGAGGTTCATGTCTGGGACAAGAAAGGCAGTAGCTTCAGCTCAACTGGCCAGTGTTTCAATAGAAACACTGGCTACAGTGACATATGTATTTAGACCTATGGGAAAGACAGTAAACTGGCGGATAGAACATGTTCAGTGAGCGTGATACTGATATGTAAATAAAAACAGAAGCTCATCTTCAAGTGACCGGGAGGA
Source organism: Brycinus macrolepidotus (assembly GCA_037974445.1). Lineage (NCBI taxonomy): Eukaryota > Metazoa > Chordata > Actinopteri > Characiformes > Alestidae > Brycinus > Brycinus macrolepidotus. Next base: position 11,157,313 of record JBBPCZ010000012.1, read on the forward strand.
TGTGATCAGACTTCAGCAGTGAAAAAAAACAAAGACCCTGATCTACAGAGGAAAACCTTATTTTGGTCAGATGAGTCAGCCTTACCCATATTGTCCCCAAGTGGGCGAGTGCATGTGTGACTTATGCCAAGGGAACAGCAAAGGCCTGAATGTCCTGTACAGAGGGGATGGGTCTGGTGGGTCTGTAATGCAGAGGGGGTAATTTTGCTGTCCACTTGTCTGTTTCTGATCTTTATCCTACAATGAAACATTTCTATCCTGAAGGGAATGGTCTCCAGGGTGACAATGCCACCATACTCAGGGCATGAGGGATTTGATGAGTAGAACAAGGAAATAAATTATGGCTTTCGCCTGTATAAAAAATTTTGGACCAATGTGTTAGACATTGCTCTCCATCAACATCATCAAAGCACTTTATTTCTAATATGAGGAAGCAAAGGCCAGCAGAATGTAAAGGTGTAAGTGTGAATGTGATCATGTCTGATGATGTATGAATATTGTACTCCTTACACATATTGTCTATATGACCATTAGGCTTATTATTAGGAGTCAAATTTGTCTGCTCAGTAAACTAGCTAGGACATCAAAAGAAGACATGCAGATCATCTCTATTCATAAATGCCCACCCCAAACAGCGTGTAGATTCTGCATGCAAGACTATGTATCATACATGATTGGCTGAGAGCCAGATTGTTAAGCAGAGTGGATTGAAGATATGACAGTGCAGTGGATGGAGAGCTTGCGCTACCACATGCACGCAGACACACGCTCAACAAGTGCCTGATTTAGTGACATGCTGAGCACTGCCATCATGAGACACTGAGATGATGACAGCAGAGCAAACACTCTGATAGGAAGACATGGGCTTTGTTCACACAAAGGGGAAATCTGATTTGTTTCTTAAATCTGATTGTTAGACTAGTGTTCAGATTTTGCGTTACTGAGTTACTGAGTGACCAAATCTGATTTGTATGATCAGACAACAGTCATATGTCCACATTGGTTGTCATAGTAACAATGGTCGCCTGAGTACACTGACTGGGGAGGAGCAAGTCTGGTTACATTTGACAAGCTTAGATCTTGATGTGTACCATTCCTTAACAACTGTAACTAGCAGAATATTTGTCCTCTATTTCACAGTAGTGGTGTGCTTTTAAGCAACTAGAACATGAAGAAAAAATAATAGACTTGATATTTAGGTTCAAATCTTTCCTGTAAAAAAAGTCACTGTAAAACTACAGTATAAAAATGTAAAGGTCCGTGATATATGATTTGCAGAATCACATTCTGATGTCAAAATCTGCCATCCTTGAATAAGAGCTGATTGGTCAAACTTATATGCATGTCTAGAGGTCTGACTTGAATCAGATTTGATACCTTCTCCAAAAATGTTTTGAGTCTGATTTGTAAAAGTCAGATTTCTTGTGGCTTTTTGCTGTTTGGACCACAGACAATCTGTCCTACTCAAATCAGACATGCAGAAAATCAGATTTGAGCTGCCTGTCTGAACAAGGCCTTGATCAGCCCTGTAGACACATTTCTGTACACTTAGTGAAAGAGAAGGAAAATCTTTAATTGGCAGGCATCTTCCCATTGACTTCCATTACAAGTGTGTTTTAAGCCAGCGGCTTTTGTATTCTGTACACTATATATACAGCAGATAGAGTTTTCCTTTAACGCCAGATATTTCCCTTTCCATGGATCAGGGGTCTGCTACCTGACCTGAGCATGATGAGGCTCGACAAAAATTTCAGGTTTCAGATTGGGTTCCGGACGATTATTCATGTACAACAGTTGGCTTCATCCAGCTTGGGATAATAGTCAGTCAGAGGAGAGAGATGCTGTTCTCTGCCTGGTATGAACAGCAATTCCACAAAAACGTACTGTCAGAAAACACTGTTAATATGTTTTAAATGTGTAAAATAATAGTTTTACCACTTTTCTTTTACTTAACTCAAACAATTAATAACAAAGCAAAGCATTCCAAAACCCGTGTGACAATTCATCTCTTGTTAAAAATACAAGCAACTTTGAGTTTCAAATTTAGCCGTGCTGGTCAGATTAGGTTTCAAAGTTGGGTCTGGCATCATGCTTGCTCAGACCTTTAACATGAATATCCTGAGGCAGCCTTCATATCAGTTCAGATTTAAAAAGTCACAGGTTCAAACAAAAATATTTACGTACAGTATGATGCACTGTTTTCTCGATTTGCCTGATTTAAGAAAAATAATAACATCTTCTTCTTCTTCTACTTCTTCTTCTTCTTCCTCTTATTATTGAACTATTTCAGAATGTCCTAAACTGTAGTTTTGAGGAGAGAGTAGGCATCAGGTCAAACTATTTCTTGCGGGTCAGCCTACAAATGGAAGCAGTGTGATGTTTTATTATGTCTGCATTGCTTGACAGAAATGCAGCTGTAGGGAAAGGAAGGATCTGTAATCAACACATTTGTGAAATGGAGGTGTTAATTGGGTGCCAGTATTCACATCAGTAAATAATTAGACATTGATATTCTTATCAGTAAAATAATGAGGGTGAATATTTTACCAAAATAAACGATAGCTAATGGAAGAAAGAAAATTGCTGCTCTAGGCGTTCTGTTCTGTCCGGTGATTCAGCCCGAGCCCGGCGTTAATTTGATGGAAATGTTTAAGGAATAAATAAGTATGTGCTAATGTCTGGTTCTCTTTTAGAAAAGAGTTATTCTGGTTCGATAAACCAATTGTCTTTCGGTGATATGCTGGTTATATCAGATGCATGCCTTTGCTTGGAAAAGTTGCAAAACTACCGAACTTTTGGCTATGATCTAATTTGGCACGACATTTTGTGACTTTGTTGTTCTCCGCGTTAGTAGACAGATGTTAATGCAAGTTGGAGACAAAGCGCCTGGTGTTAGCACGCATTTCTGGATGTCACCCTCTACGCAGGAGGCATGACAAAACATACACACCCACACACAGCACAGAGAGAAAGAGAGAGAGAGAGAGAGAGAGAGAGAGAGAGATGCAGCTAATGTGTTAGAAGCCAGGCTTGTCCTTTTAGATCTAAAGCAAGTATAGCAGAGGACGCAAACACACTCTTAGTGCTGTTACACTTTACTGAACCCACTTTCGCACCAAGTTCACGTAGAAGCAGTAAGTAGCTTGGCACGCCTGAAGGGCACAGAAACACACACACACGCACACACACACATTCACACACACACACACACACACACACACACACACACACTCTGAAGTCCACAGGGGCAAACCACATTTGATGAATGAATTGGCAACACACTCTTGTTTGTTCCCCCCGGCAGTGCTCTACAGCCTGTTGTGACACAGCAAAGGCAGAGACGGGAAGGCGTTCACTGTGACTTTGTTCCACTGCTGCCGCCTCACAGGTTTTTGTTGAGCGCCGAGAGACTACAAGGTCCCCTTGGAGACCGCCATGCTCTTCTGATTGCCTCTCGCTTTTAGCCGCTGTTGTTCAGGAATAAGGGTCAGGCGGATCAAACGGAAACGTGGGCCGCATGCAGAAAGGGATTTGGCTCTTAATTGCTGTCTGCAGTTACGGCCTCCTCATCCTTCCAGGGGACAAAAGAGAAAGAGCTTAACATCCAGCCCGCCTGTCCTGGTGTGACGGACGTTTTTTAATAACTGTGCAGAGAGGGAGAGAGAGAGAAAGAGAAAGAGAGGGAAAAAACGGTGATAATGTAGGGGAATCTCGTTTAAAGGGCACTTTTGGCAGAGGAGTCGACTGGTGTCAGGAGGAGGGAGAGAAAAAAAAAAAAAACAGTACAGTCTTTCAGAGCAACACAGGAGTCACAATACGGCCTTAAAACAAACATGAGGTGTTAAAGCTCAGAAACAAATATACGAACAAATAAATAAGTACATATAGAAAAAAATATTGCATATCTGTAGCCATTATCGAATAAAAAATGCTGCCAATAACAAGTACGCTTAAAATATTTATTCCATCGATTAAAAATTAATGGCTCTGAAAATATTAAGCAAAGTTTATGTAGGATCTGTGCACATGGGGTGAGAGGTTAAAACCTCCCCAATAGTTATAATTCAACCATGTAATTAATTGTCATATAGGTAACAGTATTCGTACTACTGATTTGATTAATATTGATTCAAATAGCTCTTTCGACGCCTTCTCTAGTTCTAAACACTGTGGAAATTTTGATTTTTTTGGCCAAAAAATTATTATTAATATATCATAGATAGACAGATAAATGCTGAAAAATAATCAATTATAGCTGGTTTGATTTAGCATCTACATCACCTTAGCTCATAGCAAATGAACTGCAGCACTTTTGTATGCAGTCACTAAAGCTAAAAGAGCAAAGATGCCTCTCAAATCAAATCAAGTTTGACAAAACATCTCAAATGTGTAAGGATAGTAATCTTTCTCCCAGTACTAATTTCTGGTGAGGCTGACGCTAAAACCAGGAGTCAGATCCTCCAACCTGTTTGCTGTGGTGAGTTCTGACAGTTCCATGGTGGTCCTCTCCTCAACAGAAGCTCCTCAGTCTTCCACTCGACTCTCTAAATAAAGCAATAATTCTATTTGTGTCTGCATGACTCATGAAAGCAATGTTTGCATGTGAGGCTACAACTGTGGCTTCTACAGCAACATACAGTGTGCAGCTGGGCTTCAGCCTAACTATTATACATTGTTATTATACTATTATACTGGATATATTTTGAACGGCATTAACAAAATATACTTTATTGCTTTATCGAGTTGACTTAAAAAATGTATTCTCCATCATAAAACATTATTTTTAAGGCTGATTTTGAGAACGAGAATTCAAGGCCTGTGAAATGCTATTCGGAGAAGCCCTAGTTTCATGATGTACTTGTTCAATGCATGCTGGGTATTGTAGTGAGAGTACGTTGATGAATGACAACATGAAAAATGATGACACTGATAAAGCTGAGGGTACATGACCTGGCAAAGTGCCAGTTTCGGGCCCCTTTAGAAAAAGCTTCTTTCCAAAAACCTCAGACGCGGAGCTCTTGAAAGACAAAACCCCTCTCTAAGCCTGACGGCTAAAGTTTCAGATACTCCGCTCGTCACGTTAACGGCTCTTCCCAGACCACACACACACCCACCCATGCTCCTCCGCATGCTAATGTTCTGTTGTCCCAAAAAACCTACAGACAAATATGCCCGCTACGGCGCGATTTATGACCCAGCGAATTTGCCGCGAGCCATAAACACTAATCTATAAATGCTTAAACGTGGATGTGCTGGGCCAAATCGAATCCACTATCACTTCGGGAAAAGGAGGGGAGAAAAGAGGGGGTGTATCTGAGCAGGTGCCCCCGCGGTGGGCCAGAAGAGGCCACAGCATACCAAATGCACAGAGAGAGAGAGAGAGAGAGAGAGATATGGAGAAAGAGAGATGGAGAGAGAGAGAGATAGACAGAGAGAGAGAGATAGAGCGCAGGTGTGTGCTCAAAAGGGCCATTCATTCTTAAGGAGAGACAGGAGCCAGATCTCTCTCTCCCTCTCCCTCTTTCTCCCTCTCTCTCTCCCTCTCCCTCTCCCCCTCCCTCTCTCTCCTGAATAGCACTTGCTTTCTCCCAATAACACTCTTTCTCACTTTCTCCCTCTATACTGTCTGTAGTCTCTCAGTCTTGCTGTATATTACTGTTTCTCTCTCAGTCTCTCTCACTGTGAATGCTGCCGTTTCTTTCTCATTCTCTTTAACCATTTCTCCCTCTCCCTTCCAGATCCCTCTGTTCCTCGCCCTTTCTCTCTGTGTCCTTTGCACATCGCCGTCTCTCCTGCTCTCCCGTACGTTCCGCCTCTCTTGAGATGCTTTCTCTATCCTCTCTCCGCTCTTTTCATCTCTTTACGTTCTGCCTCTCTCTCGCTTGGCCTTTTTACTGCCTGTCTCTTGCTCCGAGTCTCTCTTCACTCTTCCTCCCTCGCTCCCTCTCTACGTCCTCTGCACATCAGTGTTTTTCTCTCTATACACTTTCCCTCTTAATGCCTCGTGCATCTGCTGTTTCTCTCTTGCCACATATGTGCCACCTCTCTCTTGCTTTTTACTGAGCCTAAGAATCTCTCTCACTCTCTCTCTCTTTCTCTCGTTCTCTTTCTCTCTCACAGACAGAGGATGTAGATACAGACAGACAGACGGACAAATAGACAAAGAGACATACATATCTGGGTAGACAGACAGAGATAGAAAGAGGACAGACAGATAAATTGACAAACAGACGTATCTACCGATACAAACAGGTAAACAGAGAGACAGACACAGATAGACAGTCAGACAGACATAGATACCAGATGGACAGATAAACAGACTTGCACAAAAAGACAGACAGACAGATAGATAGAGAGATGGACTGACAGACAGATACAGATAGATATATAGAGAGATAAAGATAGAGAGGATGTAGACAGACAGAGGATGTAGATACAGACAGACAGACGGACAAATAGACAAAGAGACATACATATCTGGGTAGACAGACAGAGATAGAAAGAGGACAGACAGATAAATTGACAAACAGACGTATCTACCGATACAAACAGGTAAACAGAGAGACAGACACAGATAGACAGTCAGACAGACATAGATACCAGATGGACAGATAAACAGACTTGCACAAAAAGACAGACAGACAGATAGATAGAGAGATGGACTGACAGACAGATACAGATAGATATATAGAGAGATAAAGATAGAGAGATGGAAAGACAGATAGATAGATAGATAGATAGATACACAGAGACAGACAGACAGACAGACAGATAGAGAGACAGACAGACACACAGACAGACAGAGACAGACTGACAAATAACAGATGGACAGATAGATAGACTGACAGAGACATAACCAGACAGACAGACAGACACAGATAGATAATTATATAGACAGACAAATAGACAGATAAACCAACAGACAGAAGACAGACAGACGTCCTATTTGCTCTAACAGCCAGAACGGCGCTGTGTTTAGAGAAATTCTGAAAAAGCCTTTTGATTTTTCCTCCTCCATCAGGAGCCCCAGACTAATGAGATCGGCCAGTGCAGTCGCTGGGTCAGTCTCAACACTCTTCTGAAAGTTAACGCACTTTTGAGTGACTTTAATAGGCTGCCCGTAAGACAAGTTGAGCGAGCCTCCGCGGATTTATGCGTCGTGAATTTACGCTGCAATGTGTGCTCCCTGTCAGGGTGCAGCTAAATAAATTAGAACCAAAACCGAATGAGACGGAAAAAAAAGACGCTGTAATTTAGACGAGGCTGACATAATAAGGACACTTCATTACCATATGAAATGAGCCGCTAGTGGAACAGCTGACGGACACTGACACTAACGTTCCTCCGGCATTGTGGCGGCGCCGAGAAAAGGTGCAGGACACGGGAGGGTGGAGCGCACAGTTTAGCGGCAAAGTTTTCTCCCCTAGCAACCATCCATTCAGAATCAGAATCAGAAAACTTTATTGATTCCGAGGGAAACTGCTTATGTTACGACCTGCACAGACACACAGAGACAGAGACAAGAACTCTGTATAGAACTGTGTACTAAATACACTATGTTATATGAACAGAATACTGGGGTCAGTAAGAGAGGTGGACATACATAATATAAATAAATAATTTACCACTAAATAATTTACTAGTAACACGAATAGTGGTGAGGAGTATGTTACTGTATGTAATAGAGATCAGTAGTAGGTCAGTAATAGGGATATAAGCAGTGATATTCACATGATAAGACAATTGCACATAACGATATGTGTGGCAGGGGAAGGGGTTATAGAGTCTGATGGGTGGGTTTGTGATGGGGAGGAGTTATAGAGTCTGATGGGTGGGTGACAGGAGGAGGAGTTATAGAGTCTGATGGGTAGGTGTGTGACAGGGGAGGAGTCAGAGGCTGATGGGTGTGTGTGTGAGAGGGGGAGGGGTTATAGAGTCTGATGGGTGGGTTTGTGATGGGGGAGGAGTTATAGAGTCTGATGGGTGGGTGACCGGAGGAGGAGTTATAGAGTCTGATGGGTGCGTGACACGAGGAGGAGTTATAGAGTCTGATGGGTGGGTGACGGGGGAAGAGTTATAGAGTCTGATGGGTGGGTGTGTGACAGGGAGGAGCTATAGAGTCTGATGGGTGGGTGACGGGGAAGAGTTATAGAGTCTGATGGGTGGGTGTGTGACGGGGAGGAGTTATAGAGTCTGATGGGTGGGAGTGTGACGGGGAGGAGTTATAGAGTCTGATGGGTGGGTGACGGGGAGGAGTTATAGAGTCTGATGGGTGGGTGATGGGGAGGAGTTATAGAGTCTGATGGGTGGGTGTGTGATGAGGACGAGTTATAGAGTCTGATGGGTGGGTGATGGGGAGGAGTTATAGAGTCTGATGGGTGGGTGTGTGACAGAGGGAGGAGTTATAGAGTCTGATGGGTGGGTGACGGGGAGGAGTTATAGAGTCTGATGGGCGGGTGTGTGACAGAGGGAGGAGTTATAGAATCTGATGGGTGGGTGTGTGACATTGTCCTGTTTGTGCATTCGTTTATATTATGCCCTGTGTTCTTCAGTTACTGCTGAACCCAAACTTCCCCTTAGCAACCGAAAGTACATCTAGCCATCCATCTATGCATCTGTCCATCGGTCATTCGATCCTTCGTCCAGCTACCTATTGATAGATCTATCCATCCATCTATCCATCTCGACTTACCTCTGTCAATCCATCCTGACCAATCCATCCACTGAGACATACAACCATGCTTCCACCTTTCCATTGCTCATTGAATTCATCTATTGATCCAGTCACCCTTCCAGACTTCCATCCATCCATTAGTTCATTCAGCTATCCATTAGTCAATCTATTTAACCATCCATACACTGAGACTTACTTCTGTTAGTTCATTGATTAATCCATCCACTGAAACTTGAGTATTCCATGTAGTCATCTATCAATCCATTCATCCCTCCAGCCCTCCATCCATCCATCCACCTCTACTTACATCCATCAAATCACCAATTAAGCTATACACTGTGACTTGTAACCATTTAATCTATTCATCCATCGATCAATCAATCCATCTGTTGGTCCATTCATCCTTCCAGACTTCAATCCATTGTTATATCCAGCTACCCATTAGTTAATCTATTTTTCCATCCATCCATTCAGACTTAGATCCATCAATCCATTGATTAATCTATACATTGAGACTTTCAACCATTTCATCCACCCATACATCGATCAATCAATCCATTTATTTACCTTTCCAAACTTTCATCCACCCATCCATCCATTAGTCTATCCAGCTATCCAATAGTCAATCTATTTATCCATCCAACCAGATTTACATCCATCAATCCATTGATCAATCCATCAATTGAGACTTACAACCATTCCATGTATTCACCTATCAATCAATTCATCCATCCAGACTTCCATCCATCCATCCAACAGTCCATCTATCCAGCTACCAACTGATCAATTGATCCATCTATTGATCCATCTATCCTTCCAGACTTCCATCCATCCATCAGCTCCTCCATCCAGTAGTCAGTCTATTCATCCATGCAACCAGATTTACATCCATCAATACATTGGTCAATCTGTCCGTCAATCAATTCATCGATCTATTGATCCATTCATTCTTCCAGACTTCCATCCTTTCTTCCGCCCATCTGTCCATATCCTTAAATCCATCCATCCATCCATCCATCAACTGATCAATAAATCCAAACATTGATCTATCCACACTTACATCTATCCATCCATCAACTGATCAGTAAATCTAAATATTGATCCATCCATTCATTAATCACAAGCTTAGCATCAGAGTAACACTGGGTTCAAAGCCAAGACAATAAAGGTTCCTTACATCACACACGGTAGACAAACTTCACAATATAAAAGTCGAACAGTTAAGACAAACACCCCTCGTACAGAAAGTGCCTGTTCTGTACTGAAGAAAGATGTGGAGCTTAAACTGGCAGTCACTGAAATGTGAAAGGGGAAAAAAGGGTTCTTTTACTCAACTTCTTATTCTGTCGATCATGAATTTAGCGCAATTATAGCCGAAGCCATTCGTTAGAACTTAGTCATCTCAGTGATGCGTGTTGACATAGGCAGAACAATGATGTCAACCCCGACAAAGAGTTTGAACCCAAAGTACGGGTTTGCATTTGAATAAGTGACTCATTACCGAAACAGCTATTGTGCAACTGGCAATGAATTCCCAAGGGCTAAATGAGTAAATGGGTGCTTCATTATCAATTATACGTTGTTAAAGCCTACAATTACATCACGTAACAGGATCTCTTCAGCACAACCAGTTAGCAGCTTCTTCTGCTTTTAGTCTTCTGAAGTTCACATACACACGCTGTCTGGATTCATTCGGAACCTGTGTTACATCAAACGTCCACCCAAAGCCCATCTGTCAGAATGACCACCTTTATAACAAAATTTAAAAGTGTTTTTGTGCTATATGTTAGCTGTATACCTGTACACTGTTAAGTGGCACTTACTTTCATTACTACTTTTTTCTTTAAAAGGTCAAACAATAAAAAGGGGCTTAAAAGAAAAATAACTAGCGGTTGTGTTCACTTCTCACCCAGGCTTCAGGTCGGAACAGACATCCGTAGAAAATGTGGCATTTTCTTTACTTTACTCAGTTTTACAATGTTGTTGGAGGAGCCTGTTAGCCTGTTAGCTGCCCAGCCCAGATGTAAGGAAACGAAACCTACATTTTATGCATCTATAACCCAGAAAATGTCATGTATATGAAGTGAACTTACATTTGTAACTACAAACATACATGCATCAATAAGATCCCGCTGCGAGGGGGTTTCCTCCCTTTCAGTAATGCTCTGATTCTCTGGCATGCCATCAATAGTGAATGACCTGTGGACTCCCTGTTAATTGTTTGCACTTGCAACTAATCAATAAGCAAATTCAACATGAACTGTATTGATTTTAATGCCTAGTGAGCCCTAGTTGGCTATTATTCATTCTTTATATCCAAAATTGTTACAAACAGATGGTCAGTATATAGTATACAGATGGAAGGGCTGTCACTGTCAGCTGGATAAGTAATTAAGCAAGCAGGTGATTATTTTACTGATTAAGAGAGGAAATATTATACACTCAATTTATAAGGAGAATCATTGAATTGAATTTGAATTGAATTGGAGAAGCCCAACGTAAATTCCCACCGCAGTGGAAAATGAAGTCAATCTAATCTAATCGAATCTAAAGGGATCTAATTTAGCGCACTACCTATCAGCTTTTGTAGTACTGAACTCTTCCGCATCCGTTATTCTGAATCTACGCCGACACTCCAATGCCACGGAAGCCTTTAGCGCTCTGAAAACTGAACCGAAAGACGCTCGTGATGGAAGAAAACATAAGAGATCGATGGGAGTGCTTCTGTTCTGACAGCATCGCACCTGATCAGCCATGACCCAGCAGACGTTGAAGGTCCTGTGCAGCGTGGCTGATTGGTGGGAAAATCCCTCATCCTTGAGTAAACGCTCCTTCCTCGCATTTTAAAAGTCACATGGGGGGGGGGGGGGGGGGGTCAATTTGGCATAACTG
>JBBPCZ010000012.1:11180724-11199027 GCA_037974445.1 Brycinus macrolepidotus
AGAGCCCTGACCTCAACCCCATCCAACACCTTTGGGATGATCTGGAACGGAGATTGCGAGCCAGGCCTTCTCATCCAGCATCAGTGCCTGACCTCATAAATGCTCTACAGAATGAATGGGCACAAATTCATACATTCCAAAATCTTGTGGAAAGCCTTTTGAGAAGAGTGAAAGCTGTCATAGCTGCAAAGGGGGGACCAACTCAATATTAAAGTCTGTGTATTTGAGTGGAATGTCATTAAAGTCTCCGTTGGTGTAATGGTCATGCGTCCCAATACTTTTGTCTATATGGTATAGGATTTAAATTTACTGATACACTGACTATAAAAAAATGGCAGTTTAGTGAATCATCTGTCATTGCTTGTCACTGATTAAATACATACCTGCTTGCTTATTATAGGACTTTTAATTGTAATCTCCCAGTTCGCTCTCTGGACCCATTCACACCTGCCAGCATGTGCCTGGGGTGATCTGACCATAAGTAGCCAGCACGAATGTCCAGATGTGAATGTCCAAGTGCCTCTCAGAAAAGTATTATGATTTGATCACTGGTGCTCAGGGACGCATATGACCACATAACACTTGTAGTGTGAATGCTAAAGTGTCCCTATGTGTCCCTGACAGCAACAAAGAACTGCCTAATCAACTCAACACAGCAGGGATGAGAGCAGCTGGTTAACTTCTTTCTTCTTCCTCGCCTGTTTCATATGACTGATCATATGACTGATTTTAACCATGGCTTTATGTGGCTTTATGTGGCTTTATATGAGCTTCTATCCTATTTTTTTTTATTACACTTGGCTTAATGAATAGTGGTGCATTCAGAGGAATCATCTGTATTAAGCTTAATACTGATCTGAAGGCCGTCATCAATCCACTGAAGAATATTTAGTTTAGCAGCATAGTCATAGGCTTTTTTTTGGATGATTGCTCATCAGTTTAGCTAGAAACTTAGAATCAGTCAATATCTTTCCATTTTTAACAGCTCTTTTGATTACAGTGTGGAGAAATGGAATAATGTCAAAGCATTTAGGTACAAAAACAGAACACATGGTGTACATTGTATGAGCAGTAGAGACTGATGCACGCAAGGACCTTAGAACATTCACGGCAGTAAAGTAACACTCATGCTCAGACTGCCAGTGTTCCCACTTTTTTGTGACCTCTCTCTTTTCTAAATGCTGTGGAAAAGCATCATTACAGCACCAGGTAGAATGTAACTCTGTCTTCAGCATTTCTAAGCACTGTAATTGTACATAAAAGGAACAAACCACCTTTCATCTCTCACTTACCAAGCGTTTTTGACCTTTCTTTTTCTCTTTTCTTCCCTTGTCATTGCTAAATGGTTGCACAATTGCTTTTAAAGGCTGTTTTTTTCTTTCTTCTTCTTCTTCTTCTTTTTTTTTTTTTTTTTTTTTACCTTTTATCCATTTCCCCACGAGCTTCTGCCCACCTGTATGTATCTCCTTTCCTCTCCATTATTTTCTTTGGTTTACTTTTTTGATACTAGACTTTTCCATAATTTTTAAGCAGTTATTATTTACAGCATATTAGTAGTCATGTGTTCTCATGTGTTAATGGTTGATGTATGTGATTGGTTTTGTTTTTAAAAGAATGTAGAGCACTGACAGAATTAGCCATGCTCTCTGTCTCAGTGCTCCTCAACCTTTTTGGCCTTGAGGTCCATTTTGTTTCTGCTCATTATTTATATATAATATTCAGATTGTCTACTTGCATTTTGCGCCTTTTAATGGCTTATCACTTTGCATCTGGATTAAGTTGAAGACTGACAGTCTGAGGTCAGAACGGACTTCGAGTGTGGCCGTTACAGTGCTTCTCACAAATGACGCAGACTCACGATTGCATGGTTAGCAAAAACTCATTTGTTTGCAGCACTGGATCTGCTGATGACTTTCTTATTACTTGCAGGGCTGATGGCTTTAGAAATCATTCATGACCACAGATATGAAACATCTGCGAATGAATAAAACTCACCATTTTATTTAAACGTTGAAATGAAACATAATTGGGGATTTCACAGAGAAATAGTACCCAAAGTTCCATATGTGATGGAAGTCAAAAGTAACTTGGCCTGGAATTCTGGAGTGATGTTTTGCCACGGTTAAATTTCCAAATGTGTTCAGCCCTACAAGTAATAAGGACCAGAAAGAAGTGGTTTTATGAGAAATCTGAGAGAGGGCAGTACCAGTAATAGATTTGAGAATTGGATTATAAGTGCTGAGATATTAGCTCAAGAGGAATTGATCCAGCTATGGCCTTTCTCTCAACCTTACTGTAGTGAACAACTTCACTGTGTAGAGCAAACCTTTATTGGCAACTTGCATACATTACAAACCATGAGGCAGGTAATACATATTTTCCATCCATTTTTACCTGTAATTTACATTTTTAAAAAAAGGGAGGACTCCATGCTCAAGGTTTGCTATGCAGTAGGCCTTTAGTGCCCTGTTCAAGGTTTTAAACTCTAACCGCAGCATGATTAACAGAGAAAATGCTCTTAAATCCATTGTTCATCAAGGAAATCAAATCCTGAACTGTGTCATTAGAAGGTAATTAAGGTCACTGAGGCTAATATTAGTATTACAGCCAAAACACATTAATGAATAAATGCACCTTAATGAATTTTAATCCAATCAGTAACAAAGGAGTGTGCACTGTGTGTGTACATTGGCGCATTAACTCAGTTGCTGCTGAAACACGCTCACGGTCAGATAAAGAATAGAACAGAGAAGTCCTTGCAGCCCGAGGTTGAACTGTCTCAGGTGGCAAATATGCCCTGATCTCACTCTAATTCCCCGACATATCTGTGTTATTTTTAAACACTACATTTCAGGCAATAATAGATATGGAGCCCACAAATGTCATTATTTCTGCCGAATTACAGCCTAATAACCGTGTTCTTCAAGAGTACACGCAGCCATGACACACATTAGGCAGGCCGCCCCCTTTGGTCTGAAAGACTCCAGCATTCTAAATCCAGCATATTAGCTGAATCAAACAATTACTACCAGTTAGCAAGTTTATACAGTGTGCCAAGACCACCATGTCACACATAAAAAGCATCTTTTAAGCATGAAATAAATGCATTATACTGAAAAAGTGACTGAAATGATTAGATTGAAATAAATGACATCATGTCAAGTGTACACTTGGCAGCATTTGTGTTGATGGAATGGATTTTAATCATGTCAAAATGATGAGCATGTTAAAAATAAATTAGTGTACTGTATTACTTTTTTCAGTGTACTTTGCTGTGATAGTAGACATGGAGCATCATTTGGTGAGTAGGTGAAGGATCACTGGGCTTTGAGAGATTTCTTCTTAACCTGTCTTTAATTCAATTTCAGTTCACCTCATTTTTTATTTATTGACGTTGTCAAAAAGCACCTTTACGGAATCTGAATCCAAGCCCCTAGTGAGCAAGCCAAAACCGTCAGAAGCCAGCAAAAACTCCCTAAAGCTAAAGGCAGAAACCTCGGGAGGAACTAAGACTCAAAAGGAGAACCCACCCTCCTCTGGTCAACACTGAATAGCGAGGGAGAATAAAAATGGACACGTTGGAGACAATGACAATTAAATATTTGATCTCTTATTTATTGGTAAGCTAAGCTACTATGACAGCTGTTGAAATGACTGCATGTGCTCCGATTTGCTCCTCCTTATTCTAGCCTGTTCTATCATGATGTGCACTACATGAACAAAAGTATTAGGACGCACCTGTTTTTCAGGGTTTGGGCTAGATCCCTTGCTTCCAGTGAATCTTAATGCTTCAGCATACCAAGACATTTTGGGCAAGGCCATGCTTCCAACTTTGTGTACACAGTTTGGGAAAGACCCTTTTCTATTCCAGCATGACTATGCCCCAGTGCACAAAGCAAGCTCCATAAAAACATGGCTGGATGAGTTCGGTGTGGAAGAACTTGACTGGCCCACACAGAGCCCTGACCTCAACCCCATCCAACACCTTTGGGATGAACTGCAATGGAGATTGCGAGCCAGACCTTCTCGTCCAACATCAGTGCCTGACTTCATAAATGCTTTACAGAATGAATGGGCACAAATTCCCACATTCCAAAATCTTGTGGAAAGCCTTTTGAGAAGAGTGGAAGCTGTTATAGCTGCAAAGGGGGGACCAATTCTATGTATTTGTATGCAGAGTATCTGTTGCTGTATTGGTCAGGTGTCCCAATACTTTTGACCATATAGTGTATGTAGCTAGGTTATTCTTTTTCTCCTCTGCTGATAAAAAAATAATTTACGGGTGCAAATACAGGCTAACACATCACATGCCATAGCCAGAACTGTAGCATATATGAAAATACTCTTTATATATTGTTGGTAATATTACTAAGAATAATTTTAGTGCTGTACTCCTTTTGATAACCACTAATAGTCAAATATGATGCATGTGACTGATTATTTTGATTGATTTAAATGATGCATGACTAATTAAGTCCTATATCCCACAGTGGACTTCCTCACGCATAAACGAAAGGGGGTCTGAGAGAGGACCATAAACTGACATGCCTCTGCTGCCCATCCCTTCTGGCCTCAACGAAGAAACGAGGTGGGGAGGAGAATGCGAGAATGAAGAAGGAGAGAGCAGAGCAGAGGAAAAAAACCCCAAAACAAAGCACTTTGATCACAGCTGAAATACATTTCAGCGGCTTTTATCTTTCTAGGGGAATTGATTTTATGGCATCTATAACCTTCTGTAGCATTGAACTTTGAAAAGAACCTTGGAGTGATACTGAAGCCTGCTGTCGGGAGAAATCCAAAAGGCTTTGGGCTGACATTTTTATTCCTCACTTCCGCTTCTCTCTCTCTCTCTCTCTCTCTCTTCCTCCTCTTTTTTTGCCCATAGGGGAAAATGCTAATTCTCTTGGAGGAGCAGTTGGAAATTTTGCTTGCCTCAGTGACTTTAGGCTTGCAGAGCTTGAGTTGGATATTATCCATACTGTAACATGGCGCCATTTTGAATACCATTTACATGGCGCACAATGCAGATTCGGGGAGGGTGTTTTCGTGTGTGTCTTTCGTTATGTGTGTGTAAATGTGTGTGTATATAATTAATATAGCTGTACAGGTGTCATTCCTGACAGCATTTTTCATGTCCCCCTTTTTTCACTGTAAATAAGTGTTTGTCTGGTGAGCTGTGAAGGGCAGAGTGAAGCTTATGGCTGAGACAAATCACTTTGGAACCCGCCGTATGACTCCCACGGTAACAAGAGGGCCTTTGGAGGGGCCTGTGTGTAGCGTGTGTGCGCGTGTGTAATCAGTGGAGTGAACCTCTTTGGGCCATAGTAATCCTCCAGCTTTCTCTGTCTTTCCAATTACGTTGAAAAAAGTGTGTGCGTGCGTGTGTGTGTGTGTGTGTGTGTGTGTGTGTGTGCATGTCTGCAACTCCTCATGGCCCCAAGGCCATCCAATAAAACAGTACGGCCATAAAAGGCGTATGCAGCAAGACTACAAGACTTGGCGACTGATATATGAGTTTCCATACTCTGAAAAAACAACAGTGCAGACAAGAAAAAAGAGAGCGAGAGAAAGAAGGAAAGAGAGAGTGAGAAAGAGAGACAGATAGAGAGAGAGGCAGAAACAGATGAGCACATTTGCTGTACTCATCGTTACCACTTTTCCATAAGTATACAGGAACCATACTGCGATGGTATGGAAGTTGTGGCACGCTTTGATTTTCTAGTGTATCTTAGCCTGGTAACTGTGTTTCTGATGCGTTGGCAGTGCAGTTCTCTCCCTACCGTTTATGGCTGGTCGTAGTTCCAAAACTGCATCCATGGAGTCGTACCAGCGGAACGTTTTTCTGTCAGAGTCACTTTTGTTATTTTGGTCTTTTATTTTTATAGTCTTGTTTTATTTTTTTATTTTTATCTCAGGGTTGTTGAGCTGTGTGATGTATAGCTAACCCAGCTAACTTGTTAGCGATGTCCTGGTACACCTTTGCAGTTCTTACAGTGTTCAGTAACTTCAAGTGTGTTGTCATGACAACATTTTGACCAATCAGAAAGCAGCGATGAAGTCAGCTTGGCTGTGGCTATCTTTTGGCCCTGCCATCGAGCAGGACTGTGACAGCATGGACATGACTGTGACAGTATGGGTCACTTGAAAAACGTGTTTGCCATATGGAGTGGTTCCTTGTACCAGTGGAAAAGCGTGATAATATTGGCAGTATATCTGTTCAGAATAAATGTTTTTAAATGTAAACATTTTGCCGCATTAAATACTCACAGTCTACAGTGGTTTTGCTTCATTGTACTGTGTGTTGTAATGATTCATGAAAGCAGAGGCTAAAACAGTTTTTATTTTTGGACATTTGTGAAAGGCCAAACACTTTCTCCTTTTTATTATTATTATTATTTTTGTAGTAATGTAATGTATGAACATATACACCAATCGGCTACCACTTGCCTAATTTTGTGTAGCTTCCACTCGTGACACCTTAACATGACACCATAACACCATAACATAACATAACATGCTGTGGTTTCTGGCTCCAAGATGTTAGCAGCAGACCCTTTAAGTCCCGTCAGTGGCGAGGTGTGGCCTCCATGGATTGGACTAGTTTGTCTGTCACATCCCACATATTTGGGGGACAAGTCAACACCTTGAACTTTCTGTCATGTTCCTCAAACCATTTATGAACATTTTTTGCAATGTGGCAGGGGGCATTATCTTGTTGAAAAAGGCCACTGCTACTAGGGTATTCCATTGCCATGAAGGGGACCCGAGGTTTCCCAGCAGAACATTGCCCAGAGCATTGTACACCTCTTCTGACATGTCTTCTACTCACAGTGCATCCTGATGCCACCTCTTCCATAGGTATGTGATGCAGCAAACTGTGATGTACTGTGTGTTCTGACACATTTACTATCATAGCCAGCATTACGTTTTTTCCAGCAATTTGTATGACAGTAGCTTGAAGTAACAATTTCTTTTGTGCTATATAAAGAAATTTATAAGGAGTGGAATCATCACAAAGATTTATTAACAACGCTGGGTGGGATGCTTCCACACAAACAGAAACAGAAAGAACAGAAAGAAATGACATACATTATATAGGCAGCCTCTAAGGAGAAAATAACCAATGACTGGTTGAGAGCAAATTCATTTTTTACATATGGTAAGGATATGACACATCAATACACTTTCATGCAACACCGTCTTTTACCAAATAAAACAATTCAGTAAAAGTAATGCTTCTTTATGAAAGGTGTTCTGACTTTAAATACTAATCACCACAGCATAATGTGCTAGACATTTATAGTTGAGCTTGACATTTAATACAGGAACTTCAAGTTTAGACATCTTCATGTTAGAAAGACGAACATTCTCAGACGCTGTGAGATGCTCCAAGGTGATGCATCCTCTAACACATGAAGCCAGAGAGAGGTCAAAGTCTAAGGCACACACAAAGCTTTTACTTGTTGCTCAATATCAAAATATCAAAATAATTCCTACAAGATCTTCTGAGGGATCTGACCAGACGAGTTAACCCTCACTCCTGATGTGCATCAATAAGCCTCAGGTGACCCTGGGACGCTGACACCTTGTCATCCTTCCTTGGAATACTTGGAAGGTACTAATGTGTTTTCCAGCTTTAAATAAATCAAATTGACATCAACACATACACATATAAATAAAAAAATAAAAAAATAAATAAACACACAGCCACATATATATGCTTTCACTCTCCGTCTCTCTTTGAAATGCTATCTGAAAATAGGAGGAGAGGTGTCTCAGCACATCCTGGAGGACATTGTGCTGGTGGAACCTAAACACTCTCGTGCACACATGCCTGGCTTGTAACGCTGTTATGACTGATTACTCCATTAGACCTAATTCCTGGATTTCTCAGTTCCAAATAAGCTTTAAATTCTCAGTGAATAACCAATGATTAGTTGGCCGTTTGCATAATACCAATATATTTTTACATTTTCCTACTGATCTAACTAACAGCAAGAAACTGAACTTGAAGGACACACCTATTGATGTCAATGTTCTGGCCACAGATACCATTATTGAAAGATTCCTAGTTTATCTTTGTTCAGTAAAATATTTTTGGATTTTTTGCAAGGCTATTTATGGGTTTCGGTTAGTTTCGTAACTCTGATTGCTCCATTAACTCTGAAAATAATTAGTAGCTGACAATGACAGCCCTAGCTGAATGCTATAAATTAAAACAGGTACTTTCATAAACTTTAAATTGTGTCTTTCTCTTTGGTTTTGCACCATTAACTCACACCATCTCTTTATGACATTACTGATGTATTTCTTTCTCTAACTGTTGCTCTCCCTCCCTGAGAGCTGATGTGTGTGTGTGTGTGTGTGTGTGTGTGGAGACTGGCCCTTTCTTCCATCCAGTTTACCTCTGCTAAATGACTCGTGCTTAACACAGAGGGAGTAAAATGAATTCCTGCACTGTGTGTGCACTCAGACTCAGCGCAGAGGGCGAGCAGAGGCCACCACCTCTCAGGTGATTGAGCTCCAAAAGGCAGGCAAATAGAAAGTTGATGGAATGCTGATGAAATGGATAATTGGGGATTCCAGGCAGACTCTGTCGAGTTGCTCTGAGCATAGCAGTTATCTAGTTCATCTGCATTCGACAGCCAATAGGGAGTAGAAGACAGTCGGGCAAATAAAGAGAAACAATTGGAAATGAGAGACAAGCATCAAGGGTACAGCCACCCTGTTAACCTGCAGCACTTTAAAGATGCTTGAACAATGTTTGAATGATGTTGACATTGTTGTTGTGTTGCAGCTTAAGTGTACTCAATTCACCCAGCACAGATTGTAAGCAGAGATTGACTGGTGTCTCTGCGTATGTTCACCGCCTGTTAGGGGACATCTAGCTTTTCAATTTTTTATTTATTTATTTATTTATTTATTTATTTATTTATTTTTATACAAGCACACTTCTGCTGTTGATGTGCAATGTCTTAATATATCAAACCAACCATGTTCATTCTGAGCAAATACAATATCACACATAAATACGTAACAATATATGTGACAAACATTTTATTTCCATCTGCACCTCAAACCTTTTTCTATGTGTGATTTCAACAATAGTTTGGAAAAAATAACAACAAAAAACAAAACAAACAAAAAGAACAAACAGATACAAAAACCCTGTTAAATCAGAACTGTTTGTGAAGTAGAAAGTAGACTGACTGCTGGGTGCTTTCACAAAAATGTCAAAGTAGTCATCCTCGTTGAGACAACTTGAAAAATACTGAAAGGAAAAATACAGTGAAAGGAAACAAAGCCCACAGATGGAAAGCTGTCTGTGAAGCCGCCGGTTGCTCATTTTTCTAAAGTTGTCCGTAAAGTTGCCAGTTGATCTTTTTCTAAATGCGAGAAATAAAAATTGAAGACTTTGATTTCAATAATTTCTTAGGGAAAGTCTGCTCTTCATACCAAAGAGGACACTTTGCTGAATATAAGGCTGAGTGTTAAATACTAAGTTTTCCCTGAACCTATGAGGCTAACATTGTTAACAAGCACTAGAAATCAATAGTCACCCAAATCATTTCTGTACATACAACAGCTAAACTTCTTTCAGCTTGCACAAACTGCATTCAACTATGTAGCCCAAGTCACTACTTTTGCTGACTTGCCTTCTTCCCATAGTGTATCCTCATCTTCCCCAGGGGTGCAGCATGGACACTATGAACATTCTGCAACTATGCAGCCCCATAAGCAGCAAACTGTGGTGCACTGTGTGTTCTGATACCTTTCTGTCGTCATTAACTTTTTTATGCAGCTATTCAAATTTGGCCCAAAACATAAACTTACGGGTAAATGCTCTGGACAGTCAATTTTGACGACAGGGGTTGTTTTCACAATCCACCTCTGGAGTGGAAGTGCTGAACAGTTTTTGTGACAATGACTACAGAGGAAATACAGAGAATATGCAGAGGAATCTGATCCAATATCAGCCCTCTTTATGACTATTTTGTGAGTAACAGCCGTGGCTTTGTCTGAAATGGCACAATAATACATAGTGTTGTTATAGCTGACAGTAAATCATACAGAGTCTAATTGTAAAGTCTGCATTGCTTTAATAAAGAGCCGGATGCAGTTTTGGTGATATTACCAACATTGGCCTGGTAACTCCAGCAATAAACTAAAGAAGAAAAAAATGTATTCCAAACATGTCTTTGCCAACATATGGAATAAATGAAAACATTTGCAAATATGATTTTTCAAATCATAGTTTCTAACTATTCCTATACTATATCTTACTAATACTCTAATGCTGGATTCATGCGAAGTGTGTGACCATATGTGTGTATATTGAGTAGCTGCCTGTTTTTTTTTTACTTTTTTACTTTTTCACAGCATGAAATTTTAACATTTCATAGAGAAAGCAAGGTACATGGAAAATTTTGTCTGTGGTGGAACTTTTGTCTGTGGTGAAAGACTGTCCCTGTTCAGAGCGGTTTGGGATGAGGTCTTTCCGCTTTTGCAACTTAAGCTTTTCACCACAAATAACTTAATTTTTTTTTTTCCTGCCCCATTCCTCACCATTCCTAAAGTTTACACTGTCCATTTCTTCTGCTTCCTCCCTCCTAACCCACTCCTATGATAGCAGGAAGCAAAAGAAAAATAAGTGCAAGGATTCTACTGGATCCTACAAACACACTGGCCTTGTTAAAACATCCAGAGGCAGTGTGGGAGCATTGCTTAGTCTTCTTATTAGTATTTAAGAGAGCGCATCAAAAGTCTCTTCTTGCACCTGTGCAAAGTTGTAAAGCAGGCCGACAGTGCATTCTGTATTTGGCCTGAGGGCAGGAGTGCGTAGCGCCAGAGGAAAAGTGTGCTGTAAGGTTGAATCTTGGCGATTTCTACTCCCACCTTTCCCATCACCTCTGCTTGCTGTAATGCCAACTTGGGTCAATCCTTTCATTCTGGATGTGAAACAGCAGACCTCTTGCACTTTAACTGTTTAAGTCCTATTTCACTTTTCTGCCCTTCAGTCATATTAACTTACTGGTTAATAACATGAGTTCTCAATACTTTTGTTGTGTTGATTTTCATATGTACATGACATGATCTGAAAATTCATTTTTCAAAATACATTTTTATTTTGTTTGTATCATATTTACCTGAAGGTTGTCCCTGTCTAGAGTGGTTTGGGACGAGGTGTTAGAAGGTGATAATAATGCTGACCTCTTTCGGCTTTTGTAGCTCAAGCTTTTCACCTCAAATAACTTTCGTTTTTTCCTGCCCCATTCCACACCATTCCTAAAGTGCACACGACATGAAACGACACGACAGCTCTCACATGAACATGCCATCCCAATAGGGGTGTTAATACCTATGTATCGTACAAAGCTGAAGGCATTCAACATAAAACAGGCTGGGAGATCTCTATAATTACAAAATGCCAGAGTCTGTTTCCTGCCAGAAAATAAAAGCTTAAAAAAACTGAAAAAATACTACTTATTGCCACAGGGCTGTGTAGACTGTCTCTAGGATGCACACACAGTTCTGAACAGGCAGATAGTGTAGGGAGGTTTTAAACAACCAAGTGCATTAAATTTCTATTCCTTGGCATAACTGTGTAATGAAAAAGGAAAACTAATTTCAAGTATAAACAATATTTCAACCCACAGAAACATTGGCTATATTTCAATTCTGGTGTCAGCGATTTCAAAAAACTGCATTTTGCCCATTCGCACAAAAATCACTGAAAATGTAGTTTTCAGATTATGTGGACAGAAAAAAAAAAATATGTTTTCCAAAAATATCTGAAAACACAATTTTCAGATTGTGTGGACAGAAAACAGTGTGGTTTTCAGATTCTGTGGACAGAATAAATTCAGAAAAAAAAAAAGTGTTTTCCAAAAATGGAGCTGAACTCTGAATTACTTTCAGACCTAATGCACTATTGTATTATTGTATTTGCCACTTTCTGCTGCTCTTACCTCTGTAATGTCCACTTTCTACCATAGCAATGCAAATTTCCCACTTGCAGGACTAATAAAGGTTTATCTTATCTTATCTTATCTTATCTTATTGTACTGGGAAGAATTATTGTGAAAAAATAAATACTGGGAAATTCTGTGAGTACTTAACAAATAACACATAAATCGATCACTCTCGTATCTACATGGTTTACAAATAGATTTCGTACTAGTATCTAATAACTTACAGTCTTTGCTGAATTATGAGTCATCAGTTTAATAGCAGAACAATAAACCTAGAACTTAACAGCATCAGAGTATAACAGTTTCAAGCTATGCGTTTCAGACTTGTCCACATCTGTTAGCAGGTTATAGTGCACATGACCAGTGTATATAACACAGATTGCAGCTGTCATCTTCACCTCAGAGAAGTCTCAGAGATGCTTGAGCACCAGAAGCACGCCCCAGTCACTCCTGTGAGATAGTTTAGCTGTGTGGTGAGGGGGGAAAAGAGGTGGACTATCCTTCTCTCCAATGGCCTAATATAATGGCTTCACTCTATTGTCTATGAGGGAGCCTCCTTTGATAGGCAGAGTTCATTCAGGGCTGAAAATGGCTAATCCTTTACAGCCAAGAATCCAATCTGCCAAATAAAGGCTTCTTAACCTACTTAAATGCTTGTAGAAAGTGTAATAGGAATATGATTTAAGGAGGCAATTTAGCTGCATTGAAATCTGCACTGGTTTTAATTTTCTTGTGGCCCTCGCCTCGATTTTATACTGCTAATTATGCTCGATTATGGTGTCATTTGCTCTAAAACGATTTGAGAGCTCTACAGAGCCCCGCCCCCCACTCTCTTAGATCTAAAGCCTGCATTTTGCTTAGTAATGAAGAAAGTTGTTGCACACACACACACACACACACACACACATAAACTTGCCTTTAAAATGATGCACATGCTTAAGGGAGGGACGGAGGGAGAGAGAGAGAGAGAGAGAGAGAGAGAGAGAGAGAGAGAGAGAGAGAGAGAGAGAGAAGAGTGGAGTGGAGTGGAGTGGAGTGGAGTGGAGTGTGTTAAAGAAGGAATTTATGAGTGATAACAAATCGAGCAAGACCAGCAAGCGCACCAAAAACAGAAAGGGCCGGTGCTGGAACAGAAAGATGGGAAGAAGGGAGGAGGGGAGAGTGGGCTAAAATTAGGAGAAAGCCAGTGAGCCAGAGACGGAGAGAGGATGCTTTGCATGTGTTAGGCAGCGATAAGCTCTGGCCTGTCCTGGTGCTTCTTAATGAGGCAAGCTCGCAGTGTGATGTGGAGTGCTGAGGGATCGAACGCACCGGGGGGAAAGGCAAGCTGCAGTAGTTTGGAGAGCCAATACTTCATCATATCTAATTGCTGCCTTGTACACACTGGTCCCTACAGAGTTAGACCACTCTCTGCTGTCACCCGTCATCCTCCCAGTCTCTCTCTCTCTCTCTCTCTCTCTCTCCTCTCTCTCTCTCTCTTCTCTGAATAGAGTTCTGATGAGTCTGTGTTGAAACAATCTCTTTCTCATTACTGCGCACATTCATTCAGGCTTAGTCTGCAGAGATTTACAGCCAAACTTTCGCAGATAATCACTCAAACTGTTCCAAATATTTTGGGCGACATTGAAGTCGGGTTGCATCTAATCTGATAACGAGGCCCTGTACACTCACACATGCACACACACAGACATACACACACATCTGTGTACACACAGTCTCACCTGTTCTCTCAAACCAGTTTAAAACCAATTCATTTAGGTTCCTTTTTAATCAAATCAAAGAGTGTTTTACTGAAAAGCTATCATGCTCAAGTTCACTTTCTCCCATTTGTCTTCCTAGCTTTGAAACAGAACTGAAACTTCTGGCTGTATAATTTTAGAGAATTTAGAACAGTGGTCTTTAAACTTGTCCTAAGGCCAGAGCCCCAGATGATGAATACTCAAACCTAATTCACAATGCATATGTAAAGAGAAAAAATTGGTCTCTTGTGGGACTGAGGACTGTTTGAAGACCACTGATTGAAAGGATGTGTTCACCTCGCGTCAACACGCATTTTCTGTGATCAGATCATGTTTGGATTTCCAGGTTGACACACCCTGGGTGCATTGTAACTGGAACACAGATCTCTCAAACCAATTTTTGAAGTGGTCAGAGATGGATCTTGAATGAGATGGAAAGTGGAGACACATCTTCCGAGAGCTATTTACCAGATGAACAATGAAGTGCAGAATGGAGAATACACAATGCTGGAGTTATTCCAAAACCAAGTGCCTTCTTATAGCCTGGGCCAATGAGAGCATCCAGACCAAGGCTGATGATTCATATGCCGACAGAAAGAAAACGTAAATGGAAGTAAAACAGAAACAATCTGTGTGTTTCACGTGAGAAAGTAATAATAATAGATCTCATCTGATCACACATGGGACCCATTTTAATAAAAAGTGTGAATGGAGTGTAAGGCAAGTACAGTAGGAAACAACAGTAGTGAACATGAAAATAGCTAAGCTAAGTCTCTCATTATAATATAAATAGATGACAGAGATGCTTTCTGAAGCTGTAGAGTGAAATTACATAACAATGTGACCTTTCATATGCATACAACATAAATAGCATCTGACATTAATAATGCACCCTAAATGTGCATATGCTACTGAAGATGAATAGGACATGGTTTCAGGGATGCAGTGGAAAAAAAAGCACATAAAGGATGTTTACACACCTTTTTAAATATGAAATGGCACGTACTCACTTTTTAAATGCATGGTTTGATCTCACTTCCTCCCGTCTCCACCTCCCAGTTCCATTCACCAGCTATGTAAAGGAATAAAACATGAAAACATATTACTTGTGCTATGGATGTGTGCTAAACATTTCACAAACTCTTTAGTATAAAGGTTTCACTCTGCAGGCAGTGCTGGTAAAACTCATACAATTTGAAATGTAGCACATGCAGAGAATGAGGACTCAGAGTTTAGTTCTATTAGAATAAAATCATTTTTCTGATTACAATATTTAGCATGGGACCAAAGAACGTAAATAAAAGTCTAACCTGGCAGATTTTATGATAAACATTTGGTGACAAGAAGTGTCATAATGTCCATAGGACATTCTGAATCATGCTGTTGACTGTTCTCTCTGGACTTTCTGGATTTATTTATGTCTTGTGATATTCTGGAACAACAAGCCACAAAAGGCCATGTGTTATTGTGGCTCTGCATGATGTGAAGTGTGGTGAAATCCTTGTAAGACACAGCCTCTAGTGAATGACAGCTTTTACTAAAGCAGAGACAACTTAGTGCATTAGGCTAATACATCACATTAAGCTAATATGTGACTATATGTATGTCTCTCCAGTACTTTATAATGGCGTTTAACCTCAGCCTTGTTTTAAAATGTATCCATTCTTTAACATTCTTTAACTTTAACGTTATGGCTAATGCAGACAGGGACAAAACGCGGAGAAACACAATCACAGAGCAAAACACACAGCAGACTCATATACAGACTTCAAGACACTAAAGCTCAGGTCAGGTATAAAAAAAAGATGTGTGTCACTGTTTGTTGTGGTTTAGTTAGAACCCACGAATGCAGCTATACGTTCAGCCATCCTTAACCATAAATGGCTTGGTTAGAGACAGGGAGCACCCGCCAGTTGGTGGTTCAGCTGTAAGATGCCTGGCACTAAATCAGAAGATCACCAGTACAAATCAGAGGAGTGAGAATACTTTTTTTTATATACAAACTTTTTTTGCCCATAAAACCAGTGTTTGTGTGTCTCCAAACACTGGTTTCATAGCAACCACGCAATCACACTTTGCATTTTTTGTGGAAATGCATGTAGTTACTAATGCAGAGCTCATGAAGAAGTGATAAACATATGTACCAGAAAATGAAGAGAGGAAAGATGGTTCTGTCTTTATTCTGCTCAGACAGCCTTGGTCAGTTTTGTGTTCAAACTCCAGAGTGAACTAAGACCGAACCTGATCTTGTCTCTGTGTCTTTGTGAGCTTGGTTGTTTTGGACCACAGTTCACATGGCAGCATTATCACTTGCTCTAACAAACCACATTACGTAAACAGAGCAATCGCACTGAGGTTCACTTTTACTGGACCACACACCATCATAATGTGCATGGGATGCCTGCTTTTACCATTAAACATAAAGCTTTTACGGTCACAGAGAAGTGTAAAACACCCATTATTCCATGCTTGTAAACACTGAACGAACTTGAAATGGGCCTATTACACCACTTTATAGCTTTACTAACCCTTGTCTCAGGTTCATGTGAAACTGCTGGTAGACTTGCCTATGTGTTTCTGTGTGTATGTAGCAGACTGACACACACAGCAGTACAGTTCATCCCTGAAGAGGCTGTCACCTTGGTGCCAGCTTCAAGCAGCACACAAACTACAGCCCATCAGCCTGGCAGCACTCTAAACCAACGCGGGCATGGGGGAGCGGATGCTGCCAATGCGGCTGTTTGGGGAGAGTGAAAAGGGGGGTTGCCAAGAGCTGGAGATGGTGAAGAGGAAGTGGATGAATAGATGTAGGCAAGGGGAGCCCTCTATTTCCCGAGGCTGGTGCCGGGGCAGTCCAGACTGGGCTTGGCTAGGCAACTGGCTGACTTGAACCACTGAACGGTTCATATCACAATGACCCCAGGCTGCTGCATATACAATGCATCTGTTATGCTGCACTCTCTGTGAATACTTGTTGCAGCGACGGGATATGTGTGTAGAAAGTCAAAGACGTGCCTCCAAATGTGCCGTGTACTGTAAATGGCTGTAGACGATTCGGTTATGCTAATACACAGTGCACTGTGATGCCAGAGACAGAAAGTGTAGGCCTGTGTGAGTGGGTGAATGCAGACACATGCCCATGTACAGCTGGGGGGGGGGAGGATTATGCGTTGTTTCTGTGCCTAAAACTATTGAAAAATCTAAAAAATGCGCACTGACAGTAAATAGACATTAGGGGTCTACTATCAGATGGAACCTCACAGCAAATCTTTCAGCTCGTCAAGCATTTGTGTGTAAACCATTTCTGTGAGTAACAGTACTGAAAGAAACCTTAGCACAGGGAGACTAAGAATTTCAAATGGATCTTGTTTTCTGCCAGGTACAAACAGCAATTCACAAATTACACTGATAGTAACCCCTGTGAGTACATTACAGAGGTGTAAAACAACAGTTTATCCAGCAGGACATTTTCAGTCACTCAGCTTAAGCACTTAGTAACTCAGTAATGCTGTGAAACCTCATCTGGGATAATCCATTTGTATATGTGTATTTCAGCAGGTTTGGGTTTTAAATTTAGCAGTAGCTGTCAGACCAGGTTGGGTCAGGATAGGGCTCGGATAGCGGTTAAGCAAATATGTGAACACTCTTAAAAATGAAGGTGCTGAAAAGGGTTATTTGTAGGGATGCTATAGAACAACTTTTGGTTCCCTAAAGAGCCTTGCAATTAATAATATTAATAAGGTATAATTGAGAAGGTCAAATAATAATAATAATAATAGTAATAATAATAATAATAATAATCCAAAATGTCAATTTCAAGACCCATGTTTTTTTTTAATGTGGGAGTTTTTCTTTTCAGAGAGCTTGGCAGGATGTCATCTTGCACCGATTTATGATCGTACATTTAAGTCTCCGCTACGTGGTTGATATTGCCCTGGCCCGGGTTCACCGGCCCGTAAAATCCCTCTGTAAAAGGACAGAGCTGTAAATGTATTCTTTAGCAACATGGAGATCTCAGACTTCCTGCAGGTATCACTGTAGCAGCTGTGTACTACACATCCACTGGAGAATTCTTTCCACTCACTGCGAATGGTAAAGCATTTCCCCGAAAATTCTTACCCGCAGGTTCTTAATGGAAGGATGGGGAGTGCATTTGCTGTCTTTCATAGATTTCAGAACACTGATATAATGCTATAAATCACACATGATCGACCACAGCGTTTCTCAGTCGCAAGCTGGAGCTCTGTCGAACAATTTTTTGTTTTGTTTCATACTCATGTGTCAACTTATAAAGGCCTTGATAATTACCTGATACATTTACAACTGGATAAAGGACAGTGAACAGAGACCTCAAGACTGAGTGTAATTTTGGCCCATATCATACATTTCTCTTTCATTTTCTTCTTTCTTTCTTTCCTTATAATTTTTAAACTCTGCTTGTGATTATTGTTCAGGAATGAGTTTATTAGAGGGACAGCTTGAGTTGGACCTTTTGGAGGAAAAGTCAGAGAGGTAAGATTGCGTTGGTTTGGACATGTGCTGAGGAGAAGGATGCTGAGGAGAGACTCTGAGTGTGTTGGGAGAAGGATGCT
>JBBPCZ010000012.1:11220352-11243521 GCA_037974445.1 Brycinus macrolepidotus
AAGCTGTTCAGTTCAATACCTGCACCTATAAAAGATAAAACCTGAGAAACTGAACATTTTTGCAGTGGTCTCTTATTGTTTTCTGGAGCTGTATATACAATATAGCAATATGGAATACAATTTCACTCTCAGATAAAAAGGACTTTGTTCCACTTCTTATTTTGCAGGCTTATGTTACCTTACAAGCATGAGCTGATGGTGCAATAACAAAATAACAAAACTGGCCTTAAGTAATTTTGTGTGTGAAATGAATTATTCCACATGCATGTATGTATTTTTTTCAATGAAATCATAAGAAGAAGTGTGCAAAGACTTGTGTCTGATGCAAATAAGACCATCTCGCTGTCCACGTCAGTACTTTGGCACGAAAAAGAGCTTTTCATTGAGCATGGCTGGAAATCCTTTCCTGGCTGAAGCTATTGATTTCAAACGTGGACTGTTCTGCCCTACTGAATGACAAGCAAAGAAAGTGGGCTGTGTGTTTGCCCCATTACAACCAGGGAACAGTTTCAGCAAAAGGTTTTAACTGAGATGGTCTTCACTAATAAGGAGGTCATAACTAAGACCATTTTACAGAGAGGGCTTAATGCCTGTAGCACCAATGAAAGTTACGGTCTTAGCAGTGTGTGTTTGTGTGAAAGCATTTATAATAATCGCAGCTGCTAAGCAACCTGCATTACTGAGGAAAATTGCTGTGCACATTCCTACTACTGACAACTTGCTTCTTCCAAAATTGAAGCTTCTAGAATTTAAAAACGCAAACACAACTTTAATTCTGAAACTCACACACTGATTCCATTTTAGAGTTTGCTTAAAGCTATCCTGTGAGATAAACAGAACATATTACGTTAAAAAAGAGAGTGAACATAGGAGTGCACAGTAGAAAAGCATTCCATTTTTAGCCCTCCCTCTCGACTCGCTGCTGAAACACACCACAGCTCAAGAGCACAGACTTTAGCTTTGGAAGAATGGCTCTGCAGGCTGCTTCTGCTGTAAACACTGCTAGCTCTGCTTCTGCTCCAGGCGAGGACTTTATCATACTGCATGGCTTACCAAATGTGCGGAAGAATAAATGGAACAACAGCTATGCAGTTTAGCTTGTACTGGAGTTTTAAGATTTGTTAGAACATTTGCAGACATCCAGCAGTTCTTTTCAAAGTCTTTCTGATCTAACCGATATGACGGCTTTTTGGATGCTTTGTTAGCTAATCACATGCTGTTGATATGCTTAAATTAGCTGCTGAAGCACTGCTTCAAATCGTGTCACTTAGTGTGTGTGTGTGTGTGTGTGTGTGTGTGTGAGAGAGAGAGAGAGAGAGAGAGAGAGAGAGAGAGAGACGGGGTACAGTGAGAAAGAAAAAGAGTGAGAACTGTCCAGGTCCACATACTGAGAATATGATGACCCTCTTCAGAAACCACTGCCCTGTTTGACAGATGCCACAGTTAGTGTTGGCCAGTTGCCATAGCAAGGCCATTTCCCTCTCTCCTCGCCTGTGCGCTCTTTCTCTCTCCTTCTACTTTGTGCTCCCTCAGTAATGCCTTCATGCTAGTGTGTCATCGTTCCTGTGTCCTGACCTTTCACTATTTCCTCTTGCCTCTTACTGTTAGAATCAGCAGTGGCCCTTTAGTGAAACCATAGGGTACCTCCCAAACTGTCCCCATGCCCGTCACGCACTGCCACCTACGCCCCTGCCTCCACCAGGTGCCCATTTGGCCTGTTATTAGAGTGACCTATAAGTTGGCATTCAGTGTGGGGAGTGGGGAATGATGGAGAGATTTACTCTATTTTTGCGTGGCATGGGATCATAATGTGGCTCTGCTAGTCCTCACTTTGAAGTCACATAGGCACTTTCACATGTATTGTATATAAAAAGAGTTGAATAGAGTGAGCATGACAGGCAGAAGTGTGAACTTATGCGGCACATTCTTCAGGACTCAAGTTGAACATCCCTGAAATCCCAAAAAGCAGAAAAATCATGTAAAATTACCACCTGTTGTCTATTTTATAGTATTTCAATTTAAACTGTATATTGAGTAGATGTACAAGGTAGATGTTTCTGACAAAGTGGATAGTTGATACCATTCTGAATGTGAACATTACATATTGAATATGGAAAATTCAATATTAAGATACCTTCTATTTGGGTTTTGTAAAGAACATTACATTATATCACAGCCTCTCCAATTTGCATCCCTAGAATTCTGCTTCCTTGGCTAACCCCACCACCAACCGCTCTACCCCTCTTTGTCGCTCACTCCCACCCTCCTCCTCCTTCATTTCTCCTCCCTTGCTCCCTCTCTCTCGCTTTCTGTGGCAGTCATGATGAGGTAGAGCCACGGCAGCTGACAGGCCTGAACGATTGATGTTTGAACAATGGCTGACCTGCTCACGCAAGGAAGCAGAAGTAAAGCAGGGCCTGGTAAATTTTTTACGAGCTGAAGACGGAGTGATTGATGTGCTCCTCATCCATTGCTCCTGCCTGGGAGCAGGTAATGGAGTTGTGTTTAACCCAGGTCTCTGGGGGAGACTTTGGAGGGACATGGGGGGGAGCTTTGGGGAGACGTGGGGAGATGGCATTTGTCAAGAGCACAGGAGAGCAAGCTTAATCCATAACCGCTGGGCTTCTCCACAGGAAACTGATTACTTTATAAAACAGAGGAACAGTTCAGAGATCTACCCTTGAATGTTTTCTTTTTACTGCTTTGGTTGCAGGCATCCTGTAGCGGTGTGTAAATGTTAGTGTTACTTGAATATGGCTCTTCAGCAAAGAACCAACTGTAAATAAACTTGTTAAGCCTTTGGACTTAAATGAGGTAATTAGGCTAAAAAAGGAAGCTTATTGTTTAAAGTTGCTTTAATTTTTTTGCCTGTGGTCTGTTTGAGATATGAATAGCAATGGAAGCAAGTCAGCAACACTCTTTTCTAAAGTAGCCTCAATAGTATTCTTTGTTTTCACATCTTTACGTTTTTATCAGTTTTGTTTTATTTGGCAAAACAACTCGTTTGGACACCTTAGAGAGGTTTTGTGATGGGGTGCTGTGAACTTGTTTAAACAATGATTCATAAGCCAAGGAGCCACTTTACTTTTCTTTACTTTAAACACAAGCTGTTATGACACTACGATACAGCCTTGATAACACGCTTTTAACCTAAATAGTTCCGTCTTTACATTTTAGAAATATTGCATTATTTGGTGTTTATTTAAGCCTAAATAATTTACATTGTAGCAACACTGGATTATTTGATACACAGCAAACTAACTCATTTGCGTCCATGAGAGAGATTGTTGTGAAGGTTGCTGCAAAGTCATTTTTTACAACAGCCATCTGTAAGCCAAATACAAGCTGTTGTGACAGTCTCAACAAAGTGTCGTACAGTTAAGGCCTGTGCTTGTGTGAAACACTCTTGTGAAGTGCAGCGAAGGCTGTTTTTCTGGGACTAGGGCTTATTCAGCAAGAGCATGTGTACCTACTCAGCACCTGGCCTTGCTTCTCCGCACCCATCCTCAGCTTGGACGTAATACATTTTTATTACTTATGGCAGTGAGTTTGTGTGGGGAGCTGCTGGGGGATTTGGGGAGGATACAACCATGCAAATGATAATAGTGCAGATGTAAGAGGGCATTTTCTTGCTGATGGTTTGTGGGCTAGAAAAAGCTGAGCATCATTATATCGATTTCTGCTCGCGGCTGCTCTTGCGAAGCATCTCTTCATGCACGTGATGCGTATCTGAGCTGATAGAACGCCGCTCAGAGCCTCCTCTCAGCGTCCCTTCTAGCAACAAGTTCTCCCTTGTATGTCTAGGGCCCTCGCGGAAAGGGAAACAACATACTAAACAAATGCAGCCACGGAGAGGGGAATAAATGACAGCTTAAAATGATGACTTGTTGACATTTATTTTGAGTTATTTCCAGTGGGTAGAGGAGGCCTGTGGGGAAATAAGAGCATTTCACTGTTTCTATGTGTAATTTCTGTAGCTGATGACTGACACATCCTGGAGGGAGAATGTTTGAATTATATTCTAATTTGGCAGTAACTGTCTTTTAATTGCACTTCAGAGAAGGGTGTGGAGTGAATCTGGAGATGAGGGTGGCAACTTGTGCACAGAATGATTATATAAGGCAGATTAAATATTCAAAACGGCTGTTTGGATTCGCTCGACAAGAAGATATAAAAGAAGGATTTTGCTATTGGGTTAAATAAAAGTAGTGTAAAATGTGAAAAAAAAGCTGAAGGCTGTGTTTTAAGGAAACGACACTTAGCGTTCATTAGGGTTGCTTTAAATTTGATTACGGCTCTTGAACAAAATTACTCAAATAAATTAGAATGGCTTGGAAAAACTAAACAGGACAAGTTTTCCTAAAGAAGACTTCTTAAACAAAACCGCATTTTTTGGTGCCAGTTCAGATATGCATTTCCTTTTCAAAACATCCACAGGCTGATCAGATTTTCTGCACAATGCTGTATTACATCTGGCAAAGCCCCCCGAAGTCCATTGCGCATACTGTTTCAAACACAGACATACAGTACCGATCAGTGTAAAACAGTGATATGATGTCATGTATCGTGAACATTAAACTTGAAAGTGAAAGTGACTGATTCTTTTCGATTGATAATTACAGACTCGCTGTAGGTGAACTGCATCATATTCTGCCCTCATTAGGGGATGTTGGGCGTTTAGCTAAGCTAACAGGGTCCAGTAATATTCAGAAGCAGGCTTTGAGTTTAAATCTTTCCAAAAGGAGTCAACATCCAAATTGTCACATCCAAAGCAAAAAAATATGTTACTTTAACATCTGTTATGAGATTTAGATGTCTTAATCTAGAGAGCTGCTTTAAAATTACTTTAAGAATACTTTAACTTTCACTACACTATTACTGTTAACTTTAATACTAACACAACAAGAAAATCCCTATTACCAAGCTAGTGAAAAATATCATTATTTTATCAGGGATAGCATGTAAACATTAGCTACTTTCAAAGTCAGTTACAATATTTCTGCATTAAACATTGTGATTTTATGACTTTAACGGGTCTTTTAGCATAAATAGGCTTACAACATACAATTTCTCCACACTTTGCCACTGATGTGCCCTGCACAAAGCCACACTCTTAGCCCCACCCCTGTACTGACAGCTCCAGAGTAATCCAGTGATCATTAATATGTAACATCAACATTCTAAAAATGCGCTGTTCTTCACTATGGAATAAAGTACAGGCTCCTTTAAAACATGAGTAAACTGAGCTCAATTTGCACAGCACTATTTTGCTAATTTAAGCAATTTCCTCTGGGATCAATAAAGTTCTCTGATTCTGATTCTTAATGTTATGGATGTAGAATATGGGCATATAATTTTTAGGTTCAATACAATTTTTGTTAAAAAAAATTGATTTGATTGCCCATAATATATGTGTTACAAATGGATAAATCATATAGTCATAATCATAATCAATTATGAATTACACAGATTGGTTTTTTCATTTTATTTCAAAATAGGAGACTGCAAAACAGCATGAGCTTATGCAGAACAGTGATCCTATTAACACAGTGTAAATGAGCTGGATAGGATGCACCTAGGTGTCTGTTTGGAATGTTGACAGTGGTTTCTGGGAATGACAGCAAATGAATATTCCTCAAAAGAGACTGATGAAATAGTGATACTGATGCAAATTTCCGTATACCCTTTCAGACGTTCTGCATTGATATATCATTACATCAGTGTTTTAAAAGCAGGTACGAAAGAAAGAAAGAAAGAGAGACAGAATGAAAGAAAACCTTATAATTGAATTCCAATTGGCCATTTCCCACCCCCCCATTTTCAGAGCAATTGCTAAGAGATTAGGATTTGGGGGCATTTTCTCATTCTTTGCTCCATTTCTTCTACATCCTATAGTTTGCACTGGGTGAATGTTCCATTACAGGACAAGTAAAGGCTCAGAGAGAGCAATGCAATGTGTGATGGAATTTCAGTTTGCTGAAAATGAAACGCAGGGTCTGAGTGGCAGACGAGTAGACAGGAATGAAGGGGGGGGGGGAGAGAGAGAGAGAGAGAGAGAGAGAGAGAGAGAGAGAGAGGGAGAGAGAGAGGAAAAAAAAGAAGGAGAACAAGGAGCAAAGGAGCATGAAAGCAGTGCTAGCAGTCTGAGTGGTAAAGTCACCACTAATAAAATCTCCACAGCACGAGGTCAACCCAGGGCTAGTTTAGATTGGCGCGCAGATTGTAACAGAGCACCAAAAGGGCAAACTCATGTACCGGCACTTTCCACAGGAGCAGGGGAAAAAAATCTGAGTTTAGTGAGCTGGGTTTTGTAGCGGCCCCCTTTTGTGATAATGCATTCAACCAACCTTTTAATATCAGCGCTTAGTCACTCAGTAAACAACCTTTAAAATGACCCATTTTAATGCGTCGAAATGGTGAATTAGTGGGATTTTTACCTAGATGCATTTTACATGCTTCTGGCAAACTTAAAAGTCCAAAAGTTTGTATTTTTTACTGTTAAGTCCCAAGCATAAAATTGAAACTGCTGTGCTGCAAAGTTGCTTTTGAAAGGTGCCTAATTAATATAATTCATCTCGCATTTAATATCGGGTGTCTTTAATAAGGAGCGCTTGTATCTGAGGGAGCACTTCATTAGCAGGAGTGAGCAGGCGATTTCTGATGCCTTTGAAGTGACTTCACACATGCCGACCAGATAGGCAATGTTTAAATGGAGTGCTGGAAATGACCTCTGAGATCATCTGAAGTTATTGCTTCCTTTGACATTCAAAGTTGAAAGGTGACCCCTACTCTCTTTCATCCCTCAAGCCCCAATTTGGGACAGAAGTTTAACATTTTGTCAGAGAGATTTCGAACCTGGTTTGAAATTTGTACATTGCTGAGATGTACATAATCTTGAAGCTGGGCCTACGTTTGGTCTGTGGAGCATGTGTAAAGTGCATAAGGGTGGTTTCTAAGCTAGGCCTTTAAAACCCAATAATTCAGCCATTAATGTTAAAACAATCTGCACAACAACAAGAACAACAACAACAACAAGAACAACAACAATAATAATAATAAAAAAATCATTATGATTTTGTAGATTCATGGTGAAGTTATCTTGTAAAGAGGTGTAAGTTCTTATATTTGGATTATAATTCTGATAAATACACTTAGATTTCAGCTCAGTAATTAAAATTCTTAGTTTTTTCACCATAAAAACTCTTAATTAAATATTAAATATTTATACTTGCAAGTAAAGTGACTGTCTTTAAAAGAAAACTGGGTTATACCTTACTTATGCTATACCTTACTTACTTATGCATATACTGTCATATACTGTCACGGGCTGTCATGACAGTTTGTCACATGCTAATGTGAAGTATTGTCCTCAAATATTATAGTATCTATGATGACAACTGCATGTAACACTAACATGACACTGTTATATTACTGGGCATAGTCTCATGACAGCATGTGACGGCTGCTATGACATTTTTACATGGTTATTCCAATGTTATAAAAGGAAAATATTAATTTTTGCATGTTTGCATTCTATATCAGATGCATGGTGGGCTGCAAAGCAGCTGAAGACATTTCTATCATATATTTAAAAAGAAATTCGACTATCAACTGACTCACACAGACTAAGAGTACTCCTGTTGTCAGAAACTTTAAGGACTTATAAACATGATGAATCAAGTATCAACTAAATCAGAGGTTTTACAATTATAAGCTTATTTTATACATTTTCTTATACATTTTATACATATTTTGTACATCAGCAATTCATGTCTAAATCTGCTGACCATGTCACTTGCTTGGGCAAACTACACACTTGGCTTACTTAACTTAGGGAATATTATCACTTCAGCCCCAAGCTTATACTAATCTTTAAAAACTTTCCTCATTTCAAAAGCACCTTTATATATCTTTGTTCATTTGTAGCCATTGCCCATCCCTATCAAGACTCACTACTAATTGTGTTGAACAAAGACATGCATAATGTGCTCCGTAAACTAGCAGTAGCTGGCTGAAAAGTCTCAGGTACATCTTGATGGCACATGCTAATGGGCCTCTCAGAGAGTAGATGTTCTCAGACAGAGAGAGAAGACTAATTAATTAGCAGATTCTGGCTTTGATGTTGCTAATTGCTCTATGCCTCTGAACTTCATTAAGCAGGAGGCTTCTGGACACTGAGGCAAGTCCCTGGTTGATGTGTGCTCTCGCTCCCTTGTTGCTTTTACATTTTTAGCATTTGCATGATTATGGAAAAGAAGTAAATCTTGCTGAAAGTAAGCATTGTTCATTTTGCAGGTTAGAAACTTGAGAGTGTGGATAACCATGTCCCTGACAACAATAAATGGCATCAGCTTGGTGGTTAGCATTGCAGTAGTTCATTATATGGAGGTTCAACCTGCATTTGCAAACTTTAAATGTTTATTGCTTTTTATCTTTTATATCAAAGCGTGGAGCTCATTCTCTGTGCTCATTAATGGGCAGTACATGGTCAGCAAGAAGATGCAGGATCAAATGACTTTTTAAACTGAAACACCACGCTTCCCGTTTCTCAGCACAGTCTGACCCAGCTTTTGGAACATTTTGTGCAAAGCGGGAACAGATGAAGCTAATTTATGGCTTGGAGACTAAAATTAAGCGCGACATGCTCCATGTTAAGTACAAATGAGGAGCTTTGTCTGGGTCTCTATTATTCATATTTGGTACATGGTAAGAACCACTGAAGTCTTATTACAGTTCACTACACAGTCCCACCAGGACCTTGCGGCTTTTTTTATTTTTTGTTTTTTAAAGTGTTTTGGGCTAAAATATTTCCTTTTGCAGCAACCTTTCTCGATATCTGTGGCCGTGTTTACACTTTATATAATTTAAGATTTTAAAGTAAAGTACTATGAAACAATCCAGCAGCACTGTGTGATCATGACATTGAAGGACTGTCTAAAATTAGGGTCAATTCTGAGGACAAGAACTTAATAATTGCACATGTTTTCATGTGTATTTTATTGTAAATGACCCAGACATGCACACAACCCAATCATACCATGCAAGAAAAACACCAATACTCGTTTCCTCAAGTTAAAAAAAAAAAAACACAACCTGCAACCTTTTAAAGTGCTATGAAACAACCCATGTGACTCTGAACTAGGCCTGAGTATTTTTGTATAATGCTTTTTCCAATTGACTTTCCCAGAGCAAAAGGAAGAAAACTGCATTGGAATCAAGATTCAAAGGAGACATCCATTCTCCAATGGTCGACACCAGACAGCAGGACAATAACACAGCAAGAGACATAAACAGTGAAGAGCTGATCAGTTAAACTATAATAGGTAATAATGAATGGAATAGAAGAGAGCTTGTATTAAACAACAGTATTTGAATTAACTAATGAAAATAATTAGCCCATTTTTTTCTTATCATTAAAATTCCAGGATTATGGATTATATCACCTCACAAGGGGTTTGCACTCAGCCTGTTGCATAAAAATGAATTATGCGATGTGATGACGTTATAAAATTGTAGGACTTTGTGTATATTGCAAGAAGGAGTTGCCTGGAAATAGTAGCTAAGTTGTATCTTAATAAGGGAGTCAACACGTGGTACTTATACTGTAACCTCTCTGATGTCCAGGTACTTAAGAGATACATTAAAATATTAGACTATATAGGCAGAGAGACGGAAATAGAGATATAGCCCGACTAAAACAGCTTGGTGAGAAATTTATGGCACAGGCTGGAGTCCCTGACCTAACCCCTTGGTGAAGGATGTGTCCATTAATGCTAATGAGTCAATCACTGAGCTCCCCTGCTCTGAACCCAGTTGACATTTCGCAGATGAACATGCCAACAGGCATATGAAAATATGTTCCTTTGGTTTTGCATCCCGCTGTGAAATGATCTGATTTCTCTGACATCTCATTACTCTGAGCGATTAATATCTAAGCCGACAAAACTTTTTTTTTCTTACTTTATTTATTTTATTCTCATAGAAGAGGACCAATTAAGCTGACTAGAGCTGCTGAATGCCTCCGAGATTAACCCTAATAAAAGCCTCTTCCTGTTGTCGACAATCTAGCCCAAGAGTTTGACCCTCCTCATGGAGCCTTCTCCTTAACTAAGCAAGATTCCCACTTACTATGTTATGATATTTTTGAAGCACATGTCTTTTGAAGTCCTGTCTGAAAAAAAGTGACTAGGAAGGTCAAAGTTGATCACGACACAGAAGGACTGTCTAAAATTAGGGTCAATTTCGCGGACAAGCACTTAGTAATTGCACATGCTTCTTAAAAGCTTACATTTTTATGTATATATTTATAGTAAATTACCCAAGCATGCATACAGCCCAATCATATCTTTCAAGATAAACACCAATACTCACTTCCTCGAGTTAATGAGGGTGATTTTTATTTTTGCCAAGGGAAAACATTGGTTATAATCAGTGAAATGAAATAAACAAACAAAAAACACACACACACACACACACACACACACACACACACAACCTGCAAGTAGGTAGGAAGGAAAAGGGGATAAAAAAAAATCTTGGAAATTGCTGAATGTTGCAGTTTCAGGAGGTTAGGTAAGGTGGTGAGATTTTCAGCCCACTAATGAGTTTCCAGAGTGAGCGGCTGGGGATTCTTGAACAGTTCTCGGAGGCGCTGGGACATGCTGACACGCTTCCTTTTTCTTTTTCTATCAGTTATTTTCCCACTCCAAAATATGGCTATATTTTTGCCTCTGCAGGAACCAGCAGAGAGAGTGAATAAGTTAAGGGTTAATACACACTTTTAAATAAGAGTGTTATGTCCCAAGACATATTAATGAGGTTGGGGTAGTGCAACCAGACACAGACCAAATCAAGTGAAAGACACCAACCAATATATGATGCATAAACATTCATCTATGCAGTGCCCCAAATATGTACAAGTAGGTGTACGTACAAAAAGAAAAGTGAAGATCTACAGGAACAGGCTGAGTCTCAAGACGACGCCAAAGGAAGGAACAGAATAAAACAAAACGTTCCTAAACCTAACTCTGATTTTACAATCGTTCCTGTCTTTATATAAAACAAAAACCCTGTTTAAGTACTCTGGCCCAAAGCATGCAGGGGAGGTGTATACCCCTAACCTAGTGTGTCTGATATACAACTACCTACACGCTGCACAATGTAAAGGTATGATAGACTCAAGCAAGAAACACAATATGTGGACAAAAATATCGGGACGCCTGACCATTACACCAACAGGGACTTTAATGACATTGCATTTAAATACATAGACTTTATGATGGAGTTGGTCCCCCCATTGCAGCTATAACAGCTTTCACACTTCTTGGATTTTTGCTTTCACAAGATTTTGTTTTAGTGGGAATTTGTGACCATTCATTCTGTAGAGCATTTATGAGGTCAGGCACTGGTGTTGGATGAGAAGGCCTGGCTCACAATCTCCTTTCTAGTTCATCCCAAAGGTGTTGGATGGAGTTGAGGTCAGGGCTCTGTACGGACTAGTCAAGTTCTTGTACACCGAACTCATCAAACCGTGTCTTTATGGACCTTGCTTTGTGCACTGGGGCACAGTCATGCTGGAATAGAAAAGGTTCTTCCCCAAACTGTGTTAACAAAGTTGGGAGCATGGCATTGCCCAAAATGTCTTGGTATGCTGAAGCATTACGATTGCCTTTCACTGGAAGTAAGAGGCCTCCTGAATTCAAGAATTAAGAGGTGTGTTCCAATACTTTTGTCCATATAGTGTGTATAGAGAGGAAAAATAGTATTTACAGTTAAGCGGAATACAATTAAGCAGAATATTCCCTCTATACAAAAATATGGTAACCTGACCCAACCTGACAGAAACAACAAGGTGAGCCAGGTAGATAATCAAAGTGAAACAACACACATACCAGCCACAAAACCACACTACACACAAAGCCTCTTTTCTCTTTCATTGTTTCAACAGACCTTTTAAGGCTGGAAGGCAGGAGCTTAGGGTGCAGTCAACCAATGGAAGGTGAAACAGACGATCAGAAGGAAAGTGATAAGGAAAACAAACAACGTGCCATAGCACATAACAAAGCAGGTCTTCCATATTTTAGTAGAAACTTGCTTGATGATCCATGGAGTGGTGGGAGAAGGAGGTGATAATTTTGGTCCTTCTTATTTTCCCCATTTGCTGGTAATCAAATGGGGAAATTTTGGAGTCCTTATATATCTACATCTTTGTTATATACATTATGAAAAAAACACAAGTATTTTGTCTTTATATGATATGATGAATCATATAGTGAGAAAATCCTGGGTTTGATTCTTGGCTCGGCCGGCCAGAGGCATTTTTGTGCTGAGTTTGCATGTTTTCCCCATTTCTGTTGTATGTACGTATGTCAGGTGGACTGGAGATGCTAAATTGCCCTTTGTTGTAAGTGGTGGGTGTGTCTGGGTCCTGCACCACCCCCCCCCGTGACCCTGGTTAGGATAACTGGCTTAGGTAATGAATGTATGAATGAATGTCAGGATGACTTTAA
Source organism: Brycinus macrolepidotus (assembly GCA_037974445.1). Classification (NCBI taxonomy): domain Eukaryota; kingdom Metazoa; phylum Chordata; class Actinopteri; order Characiformes; family Alestidae; genus Brycinus; species Brycinus macrolepidotus. Next base: position 11,232,862 of record JBBPCZ010000012.1, read on the forward strand.
GTGGTCCATTGCATTTCAGAAAATTCTCCCTCTTCTAATTATGTTAATTAACAAAGCTAGTTAATAAGGTTGAGATGGTCAATCATATTCGCAATTCTATTTATGATGATGATGATGTTACATATCATCTGACCCCTTTGACCCCTTTAAGAGCCCTTTGAGCTGAGAATGTATTCGTAATGAAACAGTATGTGCAGTGGCTGTATATACGGCAGACCCTCTTTGTTGTTTTACTGAAAACATACTTTCCAGTGTTGTTTGAGATATAATGGGTTGTGTCTCTCTCTCTTATCTGTAGACTGATTTACCAAATGTCTCTGGGAGAAAGGCTGTGATGTGAAACTTCAAGTACAGTTCTGTATTTACTGGAAAGAAAAAAAAGCAATGCTGTTATTTTAAGAGTGTATATGTTATTATAGAGGACAAGTGTGATCCATTCCATACCCTAGAAGCGTGAGAGGGGGACAGCATCTAAAAGCATACTGTGGTAAGAGCTAGACACACACAGACAGACTCACATAAAAAAGGGAGCCGCTTTGAGTAATCTCAGCAAACAAGACCCTGCTGTGAAAATATACCAGCCATTGCAACTCAGTTCTAGAAGAGTGTCGTATGTGGGAGTGTGTATCTGTAAATATGTGTGAGTGTGTGTGTCTGTGTTTGTGTGTGTGTGCGTGTGTGTGTGTGTGTGGTCCTATGATTCCGTCCCACAGCGGGTATACACGCAAATATAAAAGCCATGATCCTAACACCCTTGGAGTGAATTCGTTTTTTACTAAACTAATTTGATGCAGACTCTCCCCCCTACAGACAATTGCAAAAGGTGTTCTGGATTCTGGAAGGGGACTGAGAAATCTAGGATTATGTTCCTAGATTATCCTGTGGTGAGGGGAGAGTATAATCTAATCTTTACCCCACCCATCTAGGCACAGTCCATTTGGGATCGACACAGTTTTGAATCTTAAACACTGAACATGTCCAGCAATCATGACTCCATCCTGTAGTAGAGGGAACCTGGATTCTCTCATCTGAAATGCTGTGCCGAGATCACACAAGGAAAGCTGTTAACCAAAGAGAGCTGAGCTGAAAAAGCTCTTATGGAAGGATAAAAATAATTTTACCTTAACCTGGATAATAATAACACATTTGTACACTGCTAAATCCCTATTCAACTATCACTTCATGTGTGCAGAGAAGCACAGTGTTAGAATTTCATTTAGCTACATTAACACAGTCCAGCTCCGTAACAGGAAACTCAATGTTATGTGATGAATCTGAACTTGAAACCTAAATTCATTAGAATTTTTGTGAACATTCAGAAAAACTTCATCCAACCTCATAACATTATCTATAACGGAATGAATTTGTGGACGGAACATAATTTGGTCCAACTGCCCAAAAGTTGCTCAGAACTATGTTTAAAGAATCTGGGTGAGGTTTGTGGTGGGAAATCATTTCAAATAGGATTATCTGTCATGAATGATATATTTGCTATTTGATCCTTAATACATACTAGATTTATAATTATCCTTAATCATTTTTGTATGTAATTGTTTTTTGTAAACTTTTTTGTTCTGGAAATTATAGCACTGTTACTCTTGTGTTTCTCTTGCTCTACCTCTTGCAGTCCTGTCTTGCCCATGTAGTTCTGTCCTGTATTTCTGTTTTTGTACTTTGTGTTGCACCATGGTCCTGGAGGAATGTTGTTTCATTTCACTGTGTAATGTGTGTGTATGGTTAAAATAACAAACTCGCACTTGACTTGACTTGACTTGGGGAGAAAAGCTAGTATAGCCTAGTAGGTAGTTGTTAAAATATCTAATCACATGATGTTTTAGACACTTCCAACTCATTCAAAATGCTACCACCAGAGTTTTAACAAAAACCAAGAAAAGAGATTTTCTACACATTACTCCAATTCTCAGGTCCATTCACTGGCTCCCAGTTCAGTAAAGAACTGATTTCAAAGCATTACTCATCTTGTTCAAGTTACTCAATGGTTGGGGCCCTAAATACATCCCTGACATGTTTGATGAATATAATCCTGGTAGGTCTCTTAGATCTGCAGGAGCTGGTCAGCTAGAGGTGAAAAGATCTGAAACTAAATGTGGTGAAATGGCGTTCAGTCACTATGCTGCTCGCTGCTGGAATAAACTGCCCAGCAGTATCAGGTCTGCACCAACTGTAGATTTAAAAAGCTGCTAAAAACTGCACTATTCTCCTCTGCCTTCTCGTAATTATCTGCACTTCCATCACATTTTTAATCTTTTTGATTTCTATCTTTTATTTATTTCTTTCATTCTTTTATTTTTTACTTGCCACTCTTCGTATGCTTAATATTTTGATTCTATACGTGTAAAGTACATTGAATGAACTTTGTGTATGACAGTAGGCTACATAAATAAACTTGACTTGACTAATTTTATCATAAATCAGAACTCATTCGCAGTGCCACATGCACGTTTTAAACTCAGCCATTGTGTTTTATCTGGTAAAGACCAGATAAGTGCAGTTTATTGCGGGACCATGTTGAGAGACCGACGCCATACTTCCCTTTGTCTCTAAAGAACAAAGGGTCACATTCCACAAATTCTTTTCTTCACTCACGTGAACACCTGTGAGCGCCATCTTTAACATTCAAACTCGCGCCATTTTTCCCTCCCTGTTGCTCATGTAATAAGGAAGAGAAATGCTCTTTCTCTTGCTCTGTCTCTCTTTCACTCAGATGTGCACATGCACGCAAACGCACACACTTGCTCATTCAATTGCTCTTTTGCTTATACTGTAACTGTAAATGTACTGATGTTTTGTTTATTGCTTTATTCGTGTTTCAGAATACTGTATTAATAAATGTTTCACCAAGTTGTATTGATTTCATTCTACTACTGGTTGATGCCAAAATCTATGTTAAAAGAATGTACATTTGTTAAACTCAATTCATTACTATTACCTTCTTTAGTTAAAAATTGTAGATTGCAATATTTGATTTGATTATATTAATGAGACTGATTCAATTAATTAATGAGGGTAGACCTCACATATAAGGGTAAGTACAGTAGAGAACTAATTCAGTATCCTGCCTGTGGTAAAATGTAACGCAGGATGCAGAAACAACAACCAGAGCATATGTAATGAAATACAGCAGCATGAGAACTATGGCAAGCTGACGTACACTTAGTAATAATACTGACTCTTTAACATTTTCACTTGTCACATGTTTTCACTTGCACTCTTCTCTTTCTCTGCTTCTGTACCCACACACACACATACACACATCATTGGACTGATGTCACCTCATCTCTAATTAGGTTCACATCACACAGTTACAGCTCATTGATAAAGCATTGTGTATGCTGGCTGGCTATATTTAACCTCCCTCGTCTTTATGAGAAGAAGCAGTGGTGATTGTCTAACTGTGGCCATATTTCTTGGCCTGAGCTCAAACAATTAAAGATTGAACTACTTCCTGATTTCACGGTTTCTGTCATTCCCTGTCTGTCAATAGTCTTGGGACACCTCTCCTTGTTTTGAGTAATGTTTTGACTCTTTACACTCTACCTCTTATTTGTGGTATTAATGTTTTAAGCATTTTGAGACTTTTTTGTACAGAAGTTCAGTGGTTCACATTAATGCTTTTTGGACAGTTACTTCACTGATGTGTCTGGTTTGACAATGGGGTGCCTCTATCCCATTTTTTGCTTTGGATGCTCAGCCATCCAATCACTGATTGTAAAGCTGAAAGTTTCCCTGTGAATCTGTCAAACTAAGCTACATTTTGTTATGATTGGTTGAGGTTTGTGGTGAGAAATCATTTAAAATTTTAAGCAAGAGCTGTGGGAGAACAGTCTCATTTGCCTCACTTCACTCTGAGAAATGGCTTTTGAGGAGATGATCATATTTTCAGCTAAACCACCAAAGGAGAGAGCTGGTTGATGAACTGAGGTAAGACTAATTTAAAGCTTTATATTATTATTTCTGATTTGTTTTTATGCTAGGATTATCTGTCACGAATGATATATTTTCAGTGTCATTTAGTGATGTGGTCCTAGTTACATACTACATTTATGATTATCTTTAATAATTTTTGTATTTAATTGGTTTTTCTAAATGTATTTTTTATTCTCCTGTGTTTCTCTTGCACTGCCTCTCGCACTCCTGTTTTGTCCATGTGGTTCTGTCCTATGTTTCTGTTTTTGTGCTTTGTGTTGCGCCATGGTCCTATAGGAATGTTGTTTCATTTCACTGTGTACTGTGTATACGGTTGAAATAACAAATTCCTACATGACCTGACATAACAACATTCATTTTTACATAATTTCAAAGAATTTATTCTCCTGCTTAAAAGTATGTGCATATGTTGTATTTGCTGTGTCTCATAATCACAGTCTCATTATTTCCTGTCATGGTGTATTAGTGTCAAAAAAATTCCAGAAAAAGGTTAAACAGCTAAAAGTGGTTTAAACAGCTGAAAAAGACTGGGGATGAAATGTGGGGGTCTTGCATAATTCCAAAGATAGTGCTGCCCCATTACAATATTTACATATGCTTTGTTTTTCCTTACAGTAAAACTGGTCCTAAATGTGGTAAGTTATTGTAAACAAAATTAAAAATTGCCTTTGCTCACGTGTATCAGAACAGCTTGTAAACATGTCTATGGCTGCAGGTCCCTGCTTCAATTAAGATTTCAAAAAGAAACTTACCCCGAGGATAGAAAAATGGAAAAGCTCAACAACCTCGGCTTGCTACAGGGGCCAGGCCCTCAGACCACAGCGCCACCTGATGCACTGGTCGATGTGCTAGGAAGCAGAAGCACGACAAGCGGTCAGGGGTCCATGCTAGGCTAAAAACTAATGCTAGCCAGGCCAGCTATCCCATCCATCCTGCTTGCCAATGTCTGCTCCCTGGACAATAAACTGGACTACATCCAACTCCAGCGAACTACCCAGCATGAGTTCAGAGACTGCTGTCTTTTGTCTTTTTACAGAGACATGGCTCAGTGACAGTGTTCAGGTGACAGCTTCCCAGATTAGCAACATGCTAGCATTCTGCTCAGACCATAGTTTTGTGCTGACTAGTAAAACTTGCGGTGGGGTCTGTGTGTTTACATCAATGCTGACTGGTGTGTGAAAGCTGTGCTGGTCTGTAGTAACCGCTCACCACTACTGGAGTTTAGACTGTTAGATGTAGACCATTTTATTTACCATGGGAATTTACCTCTGTGCTCATAGCTGCAATGTACCCAGTGCTCATGCTAACAACTTTTACGGGTTGTTTATTGTCACCAGAGATTTTAGTCACACAAATCTCTCCCTAAATTCCATCAGTATGGGGACTTTGCAATGAGGGGGGCAAACGTGCTGGACTGTGCTTACACAAAAATTGCAGGTGTTTCTCATCAGACTCCTCAGTCAGAACTGAAACAAAAACTGAACCCATGCATAAACACACCCCTGAACTGAACTTCTTCCTCTCCTAACACAATTCATATACACAACTTACACCCCAACTGCCACTGTAAATAACCCTCTATTTACTATATGCTGCATATTCTCTGTTCTGCTGCTGCTATTATTTGCACAAGTTATTAATTATTGCTGTCTACCTCTATTCTGCATTTTTGCATACCTAATGACTCTACTGCTCTCTGACATAATATTATATTCATTCAAGCATGGACAGCACTAAATGTTGTCTTGTCCTGTTGTATTGTTGCTCTTGTGTTGTAAATGTTGTCTTGTCCTGTTGTATTGTGTTTTTCTTGCACTCTCTCTCTCTCTCTTGCTCTCATTGCACCTTGTGTATTTTGTCCTCTCTGAACTTATGTAGTCTTGTGGTGTTCTGCATTTGTTTTTGTGTTCCACCATGGTCCTGGAGGAACACTGTTTGACTTCACTGTGTAATGTGTATATGGCTGAAATATTACTACTTGACTTGACTTGTCCCAAATAATCAATTACCCAGCTGTTCTTGAGTTAAACTGCATGTGTAAACACATAAATGTTCATGGCAGGGGGTACTCCAGGACCGGTTTTAGAGGCCACTGGTCTAGACAATGTAACTACTTGCACAGTTGCACAGTTGTCCTGGCTCTCTCTGTAGGATGGCCTTCCCGCTTCCCCATCACTTAGCACAATGCTGGCCAGCATAGGTATGTGTTAGATGATGTAGCAGAATTGGCAGTTAATGTTCTTCTCCAAGCGTGTTGAGCTGTCTATTGACATTGTGTTATTGACAGTTTGAAAAGATGCAGTTGCTGCTATTATGTTACTCAGAGGAATCACATGCTAGCCTTCACTCTCACACAGCGATAGTATTGTCTGATTGGGGGAGACCTAGTTAGCAAGTGGAATTGGACACAACTAAATTGCAGTAAAAACTGTGAAAAAAATGACAAAAAACAATTCACTGCTATTGGAAATATTCTAAATCACTAGGTGTGCTCAAACTTTTGAACGGTGAATACTTTCATTAAAGGAGAGTACAGTTAAAATACTCATTCATTTTCTGATCCAAATATCCTGCATATTCCATCAGCAACATGAACGCACTTTAATATGTGAAGGCTTGATAAATATCAGGGCCTAGTGAGTGGGGAGATGAAAAAGAAAACAGACAATGTGTGTGTGGGGATATATCTGAGAGAAAATGAATATCTGAAAAAAGTCCTGCCTGTTAACTCTCTCTCTCCCTCTCTCTCTCTCTCTCTCTCTCTCTCTCTCTCTTCATTTATATTTTCACAACACAGGCACTCATTAATTAAAATATAAGCAGCAGTTTTTGTGTGGCTGAAGAGCTCTCATGTGATTTGCCCCACTGAACCAAATCGCCCTTGGGTTCTTCCATGCTCTGTCTAGTGTGTATATATGTGTGTGCGTGTGTGTTTGTGCATGTGTGTTCCTGTGTACCTATGGGCTTCTGCTACTGTCGCATATTTGAATCATAATTGGCTGCAGTGCTGCATTAATCTGTTGAGATAATACACGGAGCAGACAGGCATAAATGTGTGTGTGGGTGGGTGTGTACATGATTGCATTTGTGTACATGTCTGTGTTCTCCACTCTGTGTTAACCAAGAGTAAATAGATAAACAGGAGGACCTTAAAATAAGTTGGTCGTGTGTTATTTTAGAGCTACGTGCCCTCTTTTATATGCTGACTATTTGGACATTCTTGTGCACACATATTTGGTAGACTGTGGTGTGTAAATGGTCCAAACTGGCCTTACACCTCTCTCTCTCTGTTTCTCTCTCACACGCACACATTGGTGCCCTGGGGAGAGATGTCACAGGCAGTGGGGGGGGTTTGAGGCAGAGACTTGTTCTGTAAACTGCTCTCAGTGGCTGCACAAATTGAGCCTGACACTGTGGAGGCTTAACATGGATGATACAAAGCAGCTCTGACTGGGTCCACAATCAGAATGCACAATGAAAGATTTAAAAGCTTGCTTCCTCTAACCTTTTGCAAGGTTTATTTAGTAGCCACGTTTAAAATTCTGCAGCACGGCAGCTGGCGGCGCGGATGCTTAATGAAAATCAGCTCAGGTTGGAGAGTGTGTTTCAGCGGGAGTAGAATGGCTGCCAGAAAAGAGAGAAAAAAGGAGGGAGGAAGCAACAACCTTTGTTGAACTGGAAAAGACTTTCAAAATATAAACTAAATAAAATCTCGATTTAACATGGCCTTTATCAACCATTGAGTTTGATTCATGCGTTCTGAGAGTCAACCTGAAATCAAAGTGTACTTTTCTACCTTGCTAGTTCATATTCCTTGTCATATTAAGCACAATTCATCACATCTTGCTAGTGAAAAGCAAAATTTTTGATTGACTTTGGGCACCTCTAAAACATCTATGGATTTTTGATGACATCATTGTGCACCCGTGGGTGGGAGAAAACAATATTAACCAATTGTATCATTTTTCACCTTTATCTCCCATTACCTTCACCTATCATTGAAATATGATCTGCTCAGAAATATGTCACAGAAGGAAAATGAGTTTGACAAATGGTTCTAGAAAAAAAAAAAACGTGATGCCTTTAGGGCCGACAAAAAAACATGCCTATTTCTGCCACTTCAAAACATGCTGTTTTTCTATGTAATTTTTTTATTTTATATGAATAAAAAGTGACCTGACAAAGCCAAAAAATTGTTGATTTTTGTTCTGTGACACAAACTGCTGTTTAGAACAAAAAATAAGAAACACATAAATAGGAATATGAGTCACTCGTGTGTGATCAGTACTCTGACTACACACACAATAGCTTTTCCTGATCCAAAATGTGCTCTGAAAAATCCAACTATGTCCCATAATAAAGGAAGGCTTGTGCATGTTTTTTATGTAGTGGTAGAAAACACAGTAGCACACAGAAAACTCTAGTTTTACACACTGAAGCATTTCTCTCTGGACACAGAAATACATTGAAATGACACTTAAGGGCCCATGGTCAAATTCTCCCAATGGTTTAGCAGCAAGATGCTCGGGAGTTCATTTGTGGAGAACCTTTACTTTATGTGAAGGTTCTTTATACTTAAAAAGTTCTCCACAGTTTTTCTCCTCACCTTCTCATTATCAAAGTTCTTATTTTCAAAAACTCTTATTTTAGGGAACATAGTTCTTGGGCTTCATTTCTTGGAGAGATGCCACAGAAGAACCATTTTAGGTTTCCCTAAAAACCTTTATAAAACGATTTATGTAAAAGGTAAGTGCATGCGCAGAACATTTTTTTAAACTTCTATATCAGTTAAACCTTCCAAACACTGTACATGCAAGCCAAGACCCGTTTAGCAAACTTTCTTCTTGAGAGTGAATGTAAGCATTGCCCTAGTTCTGTTTACCAGGAGCCTAGAAAAGTGTCTCAAACTAAATGATAATTAGATACAATTTGCGGCTACACGCATAAGGACCACATGGGGGACCACACACATAATTATGAAGACTGATTCTTCAGTTATGACAGTGTTATGGCAAATGAAGATTACAAAAGATGAGAAGTCCTCTCTGAGGCCACTTCAAACCGCATTTCTAAACCGTCTAGGTCAGCAAGGCATCCCACAGATGTTCCCCGCGGATCACAACCATCTGCCCTGCGCAGGATCAGCGTCCACCTCCGCCGTCATTACCACCCAGAAAGAGTCTCGTGTCAGCATCTGTGATGTCTTTTTAACTTCTGCAGCCCTACCGCCAACTGTAATGAAGAAAGGGACCTCCAGTCTTATTCAAAATGCATTAAGACAATAACCATCACACAAAGGGCCTGTATCAGTTTTTTTTTTCTGTTTTCTCTCATTCTGGCCCTCTTCCTTTCTTTCTGTACCAAACTCTTTGTTCATTCACGCAACTGGTGTGGCTTGTAGGCCCATTACGGATTCTGAACGAATTGTCCCGGTCCTCCACCCTTCCTTGTCACCAGATAATTGCAGCACAAACAGAACCCTGTGCTCTGTTTGTGTTGCAATTGGTGAAAGAAAAAAAGAAGAAGAAGGAAAAAAAAAACCAGGGGCTTTGATGGAAAAGGGGGCTAATTACCATGCAGTGCCGTGCCATTCAGACACCCCTGCCTTTCAGCAATCGGCCTCTGCAAGTGCGGCGATCCCACTAGCACTTATGTCATTAATAGAACAAAACCGTTCTTTAAAGGGCTACACGTGTCAGACGGGCGCTTTCCCACCACTGTGGCCCCTGCTCAGGAGACCAAATAAAAGAAGAACCAATTATGGCTCGTTGGTAACTGCATGCGGTGTTGAAACACAGAGCACGGTGCTATCTGAGGCATGTTAACACGCGGCTGGATTTGTTTGTGCCAGGCTGCAGATTCCTAGCACAACAATTGAGACCAGTGACGCAATTTGTTGGTCTGTGTGTGGTGGAACTGGGATGTTACAGGAAAAGGGGTATGAAAAATCCAATTTTCCCAATATGCAGTCGATCAGCAAAGACATGATTGGTGTTCGCAGTTTGATTCTCTAGTTTTGCACTGAAGAGGCTAATGTAGCTAACAGGTAATGTTAGTATCAAATGATGAGCAACAAGTAAACAAATAAACCTTAAACATCAAACACTGACAGACTGACTACATTAGGATGAGGATAAATCTGTGAACATATTTCCAGGCTATTCCTTTAACCCTTTTTGAAATTGCCTTTACTTTATCATGTAGTAAAAGTTGCAGAGATCCCACTGCTCTGTGTAAGCATAATTAAATAAATGAATTAAAAAATATTATTAACAAAAGCAGCAACAATAATAACTATTACTATTATTATTATCATCATCATCAACAACAACAAAACAACAAACAACAACAACAACAACAACAACAATAATAATAATAATTCAAAAATGACCGAACATTATAAAAGCCTTAAACTCCACTAATGATCCAAAATGTGAAGTGTGGATTGCAGAAAGGTGACATGACAAGAAACCATATAAGCAAATAATGCAATATTTCAGATTTTTAATGACATTTTTATGACAACGGCTGGGTGTGTGTGCATCACTTACCTGGGGAGGAAAAACTGGGAAACTTTGAGTCCTGGCATTCATGTAGATAGATAGATAGATAGATGGATAGATAGATAGATAGATAGATAGATAGATAGATAGATAGATCAATGATAGATAGATAGATAGATAGATAGATAGATAGATAGATAGGCAGATAG
>JBBPCZ010000012.1:11270340-11290873 GCA_037974445.1 Brycinus macrolepidotus
ATGTGGATTACTTAAGCACTGATGTACGTCGCTCTGGATAAGAGCATCTGCTAAATGCCGTAAACGTAAACGTAAACCTAACATTTGGAAATAAACTCAGTGTACTGACCCTCAGCTGGATGATGATGATGATGATGATGCACTTCCCTCTTACCTGATTACCAGCACCTATTCTGCTTTTCACCACACTACTGAACTACTGAAATCCAGCATCCATTGTCCATCACGCCTGCCGGCTGGCGTGGGTCTGTGTTTGTGTGTGTATCTGTCCTTCTAAGCCTAGAAATTGAAAAATATGCCTGGCAGTCTCTCTTCAAGTGTAGAAGATGACTGACTAGGCAGAACCCAGAGGCTGGACCTTGCGTTTCCTGGACTCTCTTTCCCTGCATCAGGGTTTGCTTCAGAGAAGATTCTGGAACTGTTTCTGTTTGACTGTATATCAGAGGCAACATGGTGTTCGGTATTCCCTTTATTTGTTTCCCACCAAAAGCATCACAAGTACGTCCTCCAAGTGAGTTGCCATATTTTGGCAAGCCAGCAATTTGACAGATAAAACGCTACAGTCTAAATGATACAATACAATACATGTACATACTCAAAAAATGGGACAAATTACCTTAGGCATATGCTTACCTCAAAAATGATGTTTTTCAACTGGACTTTCATCTGATTTTCACAAAATGTTTTAAATGTGCATTACGAAAATGAGGCACCATCCTGCCCTACCTTTATAAATCAAATAGTCTGGGCTAATCAGGGGTTAAACTGGTATTGAAAAGATGAGGGAACTCTACTTTTTAGAAAATATTGTTTAGTGTATGTAGTATAATGTGGACTTCTCAACAATGAAATGTGGGGTTCTCAGTCTTGAAAACATGACTGAAACTTATAGCCTGGCCTAATTATATTTTTTAATTTATGCTACTTTGCTGTTTATAGTATGTCTTCTCTGTCAACTATCAAATCACAGTTATATGAGTTATATTTTTCATTCTTTTCTGACCAAGATGAAAGTGAAAATAAAGTCTTTAAACAAGTAAAATGAATTGTTGCAAACAATATTACCACCCATTTGACATCAAGAACTCTTCCTGTTCTTTTAAATTGCAAGCTTGGAACAGCTGTCTGCTGTTTTTAGGTTGCTGGTGATAGAGAAAGTACACTTCATCCAGAAAACATGTTAAATTGCTGATATTTGTTTGATTTAGTTATTTCATGACATCTGTTTCTGACTGTGCAAACCTCTAGCAGAATGTTTTGGAATTACTTCGGATTTAGCAGGATAAATAAAGGCAAGTAATTCCGGCATGGTTATGTTATTTTTCATGATGTTTTAGCTTCCAATCTGCCACCCGGACAGATTCATTAGTACTTATATGATTGTGAAAATTGGTAAATCGATACAAGGGGATGTGTTACTTGAATGTGGAGTGGCAAAATGAATGAGCTCAATAGGGGTGTGAGAACATGTTGCTGGCTGTTTAGTGTTGTTTATTACATCAATTTAATGAAGATTGTATTGGAAATGATTTACATTTCATTTAAATGACACTACCGGCATTCAGCTGTGTTTGCTGTTCTGGTGTGCTCCTGCACAGTTTAACCCTGACTATAATTGTTCATTGACTTATGCCATTAGATTAATTTACAGTCATACCCCATCACGTTTATCATGATCAAAGTGTGGTTCTAAAATATTTATCGCAACATGCAGATCAGGCAAAGAATTCATTTCAGTGTATTTCTGTGACAAACAACGGAACAAAACTAGCAAGTGATATACTGAATATGCATCAGAAAAAAATGAGTTTTTAATGCTAATGATATTGTTTATTTATTTATACTGATTTTTTATACTGACATAAATCCATTAGATATAAACAACTAGATATAACTGTACCCTCGGGTGAATTTTTTCCACATAGTTTTACATTTGTATTGCTGTATGTAAGATTCCTGTCAGGCCAAATTTGCAGCCTGGTTCTTTGTAATGAAGAGCCATTTTTGGTTACCAAAGAATTCTTTCAGTTGAGTGATTTCAACTGAGCTTTTTGAAAAACCGCCCACTGAAAAGTACTTTAAGGCGCCAAAAGGGATTCTTCTATGGCATCACTTCAAACAGCCCTTTATTTTAAAAGAGTACATTCTTCTTAAGCTTCCATATCTTTGTCCCTTTGGCTGTAGCTATGCTGTATCAATTGAGCTCACTGCTATTTTCTCTTTCTCTCGCTCCTTTGCTGATATACATGTGGATATTTACTTTGTCTCCCCATTCATCTGCTGTTTTCCGTGTGAAATAACAAAATGGAGTGGCCGCAGAGTGTGTTCGCTTTAATTTGCCCATTGGAAAATCATTTGGAATGGAACCAGCCTCTGCAGCCAGGAGCTCCGATTGCTTCCTCCAGAGGGAGTGAGGAACATGGCGAGGCCTTCCAAAAAACCTTCCTTACAACCCTCAGTCTGAGGAGCATCCAGAACCCCCCTGGGTGCGTCAGCCAGTCTAAAAACGCCACATCAAATAGCCCTTAGCCGTGTCCAGGGCTAAGTGTGTCTATCCCCACAGCCGGTTTGCAGGCCAAAAGACCCATGTTTGATAAAAATGAGACATCTCGATCTCCTGGCCAGAGTCTTTGATCACTTTTGGCATGGCCAAGGAGGGCGCTTGTGTGCCATGTATTGTGCTCCAAACACCTGGCACTGGAGACGGGGGAGAAGGCTGTCTTGGAGCATCCGGCAGTCACTACCTTTCACTCAGTATGGGTCATCAGAAGAGGACAGATGGAGGCGCTGACATTTGCTAAGCTAAGCCAGCAGTGTAAATCTCTTCCATTACTGCCCATTTGTCTGTCTTACTTTTCTGTTTCCCCCACTCGCCATACCATTTTTATATGTGTGTGTGTGGGTCATAATAATGAATCTAGGAACGAAATAGAAATTCTCTGGATTGTCATCACTTAATCCCTTGTTTGCTTTGGATTCCGCGAAATGTCTGCTGCTCCTTATGCCAGCGCTTATGCTAGTGGGCCTCTTCTGAGACTCTGACGGAAACTGATTTTGACGTTCATCTCGGAGAGTCCATGCTGGCAGAGAAGCACTTTTTAAGCTGTTGTAATCATCCTCCTGAGAAAACGTGCTATGATACCGTGACATACACAATGATAAAATGACTGCAGCATCGCTGTAAACCTTCACCAAAGCCGACCACTTCTACTTGATGCTGTCAGGCGTCATTTTTGATCCAGAAAGCTTTTCTGTCTTCACCGACATCAAAGTTTTTCACGTTCAACAGATTCTCTACTCTGAACAACTAATGCATGGAATTGCATTTATATTTTTCATGTTTTGTTGGTCGTTCTTGTCATTTTGAACATGCCAGGTTGCCTATTAAGCTGTTGAAATCTCTCTGTTAGAAAGCCAACTCAGGCCCCTCTTCCTCTTTCTCGCTCTTTCTTTCTCTCTCTCTCTTGCTCTCTTTCTCTCTCTCTCTCTCTCTCTCTCTCTCTCATTATACATCATTGGGGCCAGTCCTGATCATTACAAGTCAGTAGGATAATGATGTTAGTATTTGAATACTAAAGCATTAAATGCTCTTTTTCGTCTGCTAAGTTTTGCCGTCGATGTAGGTGACACTGCAGGCTGGACAGCTCTTATCAGCTTGGGCCACACCAGTTGGTCTCAAAGCGTCAAAGCGTTTTTGAAAATAAGATTTCGCCTTGCCAAACGCACGGCTATATATGAGCTTGCAGGATGATTTTAAGTGCTTTTTACCCTGCAAAAGAAGTAAATCCCTCACTATAATGAGCTGTCAAATTCAGCTGGCAGCGGAGTGATGCACCAGAGTTGTCACTCCGTTCATAGGCAGATTTGCAACATGCCATGCAAGTGTGTGTGTGCGTGTGTCTGTGTGTCTGTCTGCGTGTGCGTGAGTGAAATAGTTTATGAAATACATGTATGTGGTGTCTATGTACAAACACAGTGCATTTTACTGATTGTATTTGAGCAGTGTTACAATCTTGACTCAGCTCATTTTATTAAAACATCAGTCAAACTGCCAAGTGCAGCATTTTGATTTGTACTTAGTGTGCGAATGTGAAAATCCAAATCTCCTCAAAGCCGTATATTTCTTTAAAAATCAGATCTAAGCATTCTGAAGTATTTAGCCAGGTGAAAAAAAAAGTGCCTTTCTATAATATCAGCCCATTCTCTTCTCTTTTTTTTTTTCTGTCATGCTCTTTCAGACTGTCATTGACATTACTTAAAGCCAGTGACTTCAAACAGACCCACAGAGGCTTTGGAGCGGGGCTGAAATTGAGTTGACCCATTGAGAACAGGGCAGAATAAATGAAACAGCCTCTCAGTTTCTCTCTGTCAGTGTCAAGATTTGCTAATTAAGCACATTGCTCTGTGGACGTGTACTGTACTTCATCGTATCCCTTTACGTTTCTGTAATTTGAAGGCAGCTGCTGTGTATGGAGTTACATGGGTGGGTCAAGCAAGCTGGAAGCAAGTCATTATTAAGAACAGTCTTTGTACAAAAGGGGTCCTAATGTATGGCCTTGCAGACCTCTATGTGCCGCTTCACTACTGTTCTACTTAAGTTTTATTTTAAATTATTATTTTTTTTATAGCTGGAATTTAGCACCTCTTCTTCTCCTGCAGTTTTGAAATATGGGCATGGTTCCAACATCAAAACATCCATTAATATTCCCTTCAGTGTGCATGTACACAGCTAACTGGTCAGATGATCAGGGGCTGAGTACTAATCGTTTAAAAATTTGATTTTTGTGGTCGAGTCTCCTGTGTTATATATAGGGAGAGAGATAGGATGGTCAAGTCGCCTTCAAAATATGTGTCAGAGAGAGAGTCAGTGACGTCACGGGTAAGGAGGCCGGAAAGGGGAAAAAAAGCCCAGAAACTGAAACGTGGAGAAAAAAAAATGTGGAGCAAAACACACAGCAGACTCATAAACAGACTTCAAGACACTCAAGCTCAGGTTAGTTATAAAAAAGTGACTTGTCTCACTGTTTGTTGTGGCTTAATTAAAAATGATCAGCCCGTGAATGCGGCTATGTGTTCAATATGATTAGTATTAAAAAGTCATCATAAATGGCTTGGTAAGAACTGGATGAATCCCACCCCCCCAGTGGCGCAACACTAAAGCGCCAGCCTCTGAATCAGAAGATCGGGGTGTGAATATATGGAGTGAGCTTTTTTTTTTTTTTTTTAGCACTTCGCATTTTATCATGGAAATGCATCTAATTATGAAGATGTCATTTTTGCAAAAGGCATTTTTCCAAAATCCTCCCTGTGGTAAACTTTCAAAGGTTTTATTTTTTTCCATTTAAAGGATGATGATATACAAGTATGCAAGTATGTTGACCTTCCCACACACTTAATTAACATCACAACATTATGTGAAAATAAAAAAAGAAAGTCAGCACTATTATGTGAATACAGCTATATTTGATCACCACTGCTGAAATCATTGTGCTACCACACACTTGCTGGTTTGTGTGGGGTATTTTGGTGAGACTGCCATTCTTATGATGGTAATATGTGCAGGAGTGTACGCACGCACGGGTGTTACTACTTAACACCCTCATGACACTGAGTGATATTCAGGGGGATGTGTGTCAGACAGAACATATCAGCTTTGAACTTGGTTACCTACTGGGAGCTTTGAGAGCAATATTTCAAAATGTCATTAATTTTTCCCCATCAAGAAGACTTACTTAGATTGAAGGCTTGTCCAGATGCAAACAGGAAACTACAAAAATAATGTAGAAGAACTGTACGGAGTTCAGTACTGAGCTGAGAGACTACTTTTAATTCCAAGTATTTATTGTAGCACATTAAGTATTTTATTGTCAATGTCAAATGTGTAATTACATACATGCTTGAATCTTTTCTGTGTGTTGAGTTTTACTGTTGGAGTTTAATAGCGATTAAAAAACTTATTTTTATTTTTCTTAATAGTGATGAGGGCAGATTATTATGACTATAATCATATAATTTGGTAATACTACTACTACTACTGCTGATAATAATAATAATAATAATAATAATAATAATTATAACAACAACAACAATAATAATATATTATCATTATTTTTATTAGTAATAGTAGTATTAGTAGTATTATTATTATCGAGTACACCTGTACACATATCGCTCTTATTCCTTGACCATGAAATATCCTTAAGGGAGAAGCGTAGTTGAAAGAGTAATTCATTTGACAGTGGAGCAGGGAATATGTGAAAAATGGTCTCACATGCCACTGCAGTGTGGCGGAGATAATTAGGCTGAATTGGAAAGTGACAGCAACTCAAGCAGCCAGTGGTCAATTTTATGCCACTACTGTCCCTCGGTCAATTATGCACTTTTGTGCAGTTGATTTATAGCCTATTTTATCCTCTTTAGCACGATAAAGGCAGGATAAATTTTCTGTTTATTATATAATAACATTATTAAACTTGTCTGTTCTCTAAATTGGCAAAAAGGTCTTGTTATTATCACCAGCATGGCTGCCGAACACCCGTGAGACTTCATTCAATCAAGTGCTATTTCCACCCGTTCACAGAACAGCATTTAGAGAGGATAATACAGCACGTAAGGAAAAAAAGAAGGCAGAGTAATAGGCTCAGAGTTGAAGCATCTGGAGTACAGTACTGTTCATGTTATCGTTATTAGATGGATGGATGGGTGGATGGATGGACAGATACACTATATGGACAAAGGTATTGAGAGGCCTGACCATTTCACCAACAGGGACTTTAATGACATTGCATTCAATACACAGTTGTAGTGCTTACATTTATGCCAGGGGAAGTTTGGAACTCTTTAGCTATGGAGTCAGCAGAGCGTTGGTGACTTTTACGCACCATGGACCTTAGCAGTTGTTGCCCCCGCTCTGTGACTTCATGTGGTCTTCTGGCTTGTGGATGAGTTGTTGTTGTTCCTAAACATTTCCACTTGCCAATAATGCCACTTACAGGTGACCATGGAATATCCAGTAGGGATGAAATCTCACAAACCGTCGTATTGCAAAGGTGGCATCCTATCACAGAACCATGCTTGAAGTTACTGAGTCACTGAGCTCTTCAGGACGACCCATTTTGTTTCGCAGATGTTTGTAAATGGAGACTGCATGGCTAGGTGCTTGATTTTATATAACTGTGGCCATGGGCGCTGGAAGCATTTTTAATTGGATGCGGACACAAGGCTCTATGTCTCGGCTGTTGCCTGGGAGGGGAAAAGTGGGGGGGACAAAATGAATGATTTTGAAAAGTATAATGGTCCTGGTGCCCATGTCTGTGGCAATGGGTATGATTGAAACACCTGAATTCAATAATTAAGAGGTGTGTCCCAATACTTTTGTTCATATAGTGTAGATAGATAGATAGATAGATAGTTTTTGTTTTTTTGCCTAGTTTTCTCCCTAGTTTGGTCATTGCCAGTGTATATCTGCTAGCTAGGTCTCCCCATTTTAGATGGTGCCATCAAAGAGGGAGGATGAGGGCTACTATGTTCTCCTAGATGCATGTTGCCAGCCACTGCATTTTTTCAAACTGCTCACACAGCATCTTTGGACAACTGTAGATGCTTGGAGGAGAACACTGAATGCCAAATCTGTTATATCAGCTAAGGCCCATGTGACTGTGATGGGACAGCGAGGGCCATCACGCCCACCAAAGAAGAATGAGCCCACGGACAGTTGTGGTGTCACCAAGGACCAAGTTTACAACCTCTTAACAATATCTAGATGCTTGCCCTATTATTATTATTATTATTATTATTATTGATGTTGATGATGATGATTTTGCCGTTGTATTTTATGTTTATTAATATACAGACACTGGATTATTTAGAAGGATAATCCCAGTCACTAGTTAAAGTGGTAATAGACAAAAAGTCCAAGAAAGTTGATTTGGTGAATTTGTCAGTGCTGGGTGTTGCATATAAGACACAAATAACATAGACTCATGAATGCATCTTGTGAGTATTCAGCACGCAACACAGCCAGATTTAAAATATTACACCCCCATGTGTATTGATCGTATATATGTGGGGTCACTTTGAGACACTCATCTTGCTAAGCCCTATATGTAGATTAGGTTAGCCACGCATTAAGCATGTGCTTTAAATGCATGAAACTGCAATGTGTGAACATGGATTTAGCATTTTATCATCAGCAATCACCGATTTGGCCCTGGCGCTGATGCCTTGCTGCTAAGATTTGATACATGGAACAGGTTAACGTCATTATGACAGAGGACAGAGAAACTGCAGATGCTGCATTTCCAGTACACTTTAACTTGACATGTTAAGATTCTTGACACTACATTACAAGTAGAACTTTGGTGCAGAATTACTCTATCATCCATTATAAGTTAAGAAACCTTTTTCTTCTCCTGAAAAGTTACTCTTTGAGAAGCAAGGTTTTCTTTCTTGATCAAGTAGCAGAACTAGTTAAAATTAAGAAGCTGGTGAATGCGGTTTCCTTTAATCTTTTCTGTTCTATGGTCCCCACTTCAATAAGTTCATCCGACAGGGCTAATTCAGCAATTGACCAATATGAAGAAGTAAACAAGACCTCTGTAAAAATGCAATGCAGCCAGTAAGAAAATGAAATAAAACAATCAAACAATTATTCCTACATAGGCTGTACATGGGAATTGTGTAATAAAATAAAGGTCTGTAAAGCTATTACACAAAAAGCAATTGTGTTTGTATTGATAAGGATATCCACACACACACACACACACACACATAGCTGCAAGCATCTCAGCTTAGTGAAATGGCCAGTCAAACCACTAATAATGCATCATATGATCATATCAAACAACTTTTGATTTAACCGGGTAAATGGACGAAAAAATTAAAAAGAAGATAATTTACTGAGTGGTTAAAGATGAGATCTTCCTGATCCGTTGCTCTATGAGGTTGTTAAGTTTCCATTTAGTCAACTTCCTGAGCCATGACAACAAATGTACAAATTTCTCAAAGCTAATGTTTTGGTAAACAGCTGTTTTAACTAGCCAGCTAATGATAACAGATGTTTAAATGGCTGCTTGTGCCAGCATTTATTCTCCTTTGTTATCTTACTTTGATCTTTATAACTAAATTTGTTCCCTCCCTTAATGCCCCCTAGTTTTACTCAGAGAGGAGATTCCATTGAATTCCAAAGGATAAAAATTAGTACTTACGGACAGACTCAGATGCAGCCTTTAATGAACTTGCAGTGCTTTTAGGACAGAATGAGTGTGGCATCAAACCTAATGGTTCAATATTACAAAATGTTCAAAGTTGTAACATACACAGAACCAATTACATTTCCCAAACAGTACAACCTTTGTGAGTTTGTATTCAATGTCCAGGAAAGTTAGTCTTAGTCAATCTTTTTGTCAGTCACCTGGCTGTGCACATTTTTAAACATTTTAAACATTATGAATGATCTGAATTATACTTACATAGAGAGAGAACGAAAAAATGTGCTACTTATTTGTGCTACTTATTTGCCTAATGTGGAATAATTTTAGTGTTTAAATTTTAAATTGCTTTGTGAAATTAAGTTGCACGCAGCCCACAAAGTGCAGCAGGTTACATGAAAGTTCCACCATGTAAAGCTAGCCTCAGTGTATTCAGATTACTGAAACACCCACATTTGTTTTGTGGTGCACACATGGTGGTAATGTTTAAAATGCCTCAAAGTTCACTTCAGATGTTTCTCCTTCATAATGAAGGTCTTCTGGTGGAAAAGTGTGAATTAATAAAATCATCTTATATGAAACTTTTGCTTAAAGGTCTTTTTACGACTGAAAGAACTTGGCATCCCTTTGTAGAACAAGGCTGTTGGGGTCCCTCTTAATCTTCCATTGTTAATTGATGTACTGCTTATGCATTTGTAACGTATGCAGGACTCATTAAGTGTTGTTCTACTGAAATATTGCTTGCTCCCTATTGATTTCCTGCATTTGCATTTGCACTTAATCATATTTCCTCTTATCAGCACATACACATTTGAACTATTCATTCATCAACAATAGTTTCCAACTATGAGAGAGAGAGAGAGAGAGAGAGAGAGAGAGAGAGAGAGAGAGAGAATCTCCACTAGTTTCTTTGCATTTACCGTTTTGCTAAAATCTTAACTAGGGAGAGTATTGGTCTGCAAGAGGTGATGAAATAAATTGTCTGTCTCTCTCTTTCTCCATCTGTCTCTCTCTCTCTCTCCCTCTCTCTCTCTCTCTCCCTCTCTCTCTCTCTCTCTCTCTCTGTCTCTCACTGTCTCTGCCAGAGTCAGATGAGTTGAAGCTCAGGTGTTCTCCCTTGTGGCACTTGCATATCATCACTCATTATCCTTATCATCCATCACACACAGCATACACACCCACACACCCACGCAAGCACACAGCAGGTGTAGCCGAGCATGTAATGGCTCACCAGCACTCTTCACATGTCCTCCTCATTGTTTTGCCCAAAGGGGTCTATCAAACCTGTTGTTCATGAGATGCTGTTCTTCAGTGTGGGAGGAAGAGATACCAAGAGAAATACAGAAATATATGGAATGTAATAATCAATAGTTATCCTCACCAGAAACACTAAACTTGATGTACTGTTTATGTATTGTATATATATATGGGAAACTGCAAAGGTTTGCATCCCCCTAAGACCCTGGTTGAATAATTATATTTTTTTTTAAATCTACCCCTATCATACAGTTTGTCTTCAAAATAGCCTTCCTTGATAATTCAAAGGTGTTTCCCCTCTGAAAAACTTTATTAAATGGCCTGATCTAAGTCCAAATTCATCCTTAATGGCAAGCTCAAACGTTTATATCCCCTCTGTAAAATATGTCAAATTAGGTGTGATCTTCAAAAAACATTGTCAGTACTTAATGCTTGGTGAGTATCACCAGGTGTGTTCAATTAGGCCTGCATGATATAGTTGCAAGTGGGTCGATCTCCAGGAGATGCCTGAGAGCATCGACAACAATGGGAACAGGGAAGCAGCTGTCAGAAGTCCCCAAAATGAAACTGGTACATGTTCATAAAGCTGGAGAGGGATATAAAAAAAAAAACTTTTGAGGTGTTTAGGGATACCAGTACCAACTGTGAGGACCATAATCCAGAAACGAAGAAACATGGACACTCTGAGACTCTACCAAGGGGTGGAAGACCAAGAAAAGTTGGAAAATTGCATGACAGCTACGTAAGAATCCAGGTGTGGGACCTAAAAGCAGGGGATCTGAAAAAGTCTTTAGAAGTAAACGGAATAAAAGTCCACATCTCCACAGTCAAGCGCAGTCTGAAATGTTTGCAAGAAGAATACACAGAAAACCACTGCTCACTTCTAGACACAAGGCACCAAATGAATTTTGAAACAAGATTTTGTGGTTTGATGGGACTACAGTTGAATTATTTGGTCACAATTCACACAGAGATGTGTGGCGAGAAAAAAAAAAAAAGCTGTCTATGAGGAGGTGAAGACCATTTCTACGATCAATTGGAGGAGGCTCGCTGGTGTTTTGTGGGTGTATGTCTACATCAGGCACTGGAGCTCTGCCTAAAGTGGAAGGAGGAATGAATACAGGCCAATATTAACAGATTTTAAAGTAAAGCCTCCTACCATTAGTCAAAAAGCTAAAAATGAAGCGGCAGTGGATCCTGCAACAAGACAACGATCCAAAACACAAAGCAAAGTCAACTGAGGAATGATTTAAAAAGAATAAGATGAAAATTTACCATATCCATCCAAGTCTCTAGATTTGAATCTAATAGGAAACCTGTTGATAGACTGTCAGAAGGCGTTACTTGGAGGACAGCCAAGGAATTTGGTAAACTTGGAACAAATATGCCAGGACGAATGGGTTAAAATTACAACTGCAAGGATCCAAAAGCCACTCAGATGTTATTCGAAGAGGCTGGAGGAGATTCTAAAGGCAAAGGGACAACGCATAACGTATTAGAGAACTTTTGGACTGAAATTATTTTCATGATTTATTTATTGCTTACTTTTTATATTCTTTTTAAATAAACTAATTTCAAATAACTATTTTAATCCATTAACAATCCAAATATATTTTGATTTTCTATTTATTTATTTATTTATTTATTTATTTATAATTTGACTTTACACACAAGGACATGCATATGGGGATATTCTGTGGTTTGAGCAAACTTTATGCGCTAAAACGTGCAGTGTGTGAGGAGTGCAGTGTGATTGCTGGTAATTTTGTAAATGCTGGTTAAGCCTTTACTCCTGCACTCTGCAGAAACCAAAATAGTTGCCCCTAAGCCATTACTGTCCTGCCCCTTACTTCTGCCTCAATGATGACATTAGCCTGCTGTTACTAATGCAGTTATCTGCTGTTATCGCTCAGCCATACCAATCCCCCGTCCAAAATGCCTGCTGGCTTCCCGCCTCAGCTTTGCCTGAGTTCTCTGGCTGATCAGACTGCTCTCTCTGGACCAGGAGCTTCAGCCAAGAACATGGACTTGTGCTCAGTGCCCACTTTCAGATCTGATTGTTTCTCCACCTATACATCGGCTTTGAGGCATAAATGGGGCTGCCATTTTTTGGAGGATTTTTTTTCCTGCTTTATTGATTGTGTAAATTACTGTAATTTTAAATCCTGATCAGAAATTTTATGATAATGAAATGCATTTCTTTGTACATTTCTCAATTCTGGTATGCCTCTTGTAAAAGAATTGGGGTTTAAATCATGTTTAGTTGACCACCATATTTGTCTCGCTCAACAAATTACATCTGAAAGCCATACACAGATGGGTGGTGAAATTAATTTTGGAAAATTGCATTTCATATGTAGATTGCACTCGGTTTAATGATTGAGATTACATTTTAGTATGTGCCTGGTGAGGGGTGGGGGGTAGAGACAGGGGGATTTGGAATGCTTACTTGTACTTCTGTGTGTGTGTGTGTGGTAGTGACTGAAAGGATTCTCATTGTACGCAGCATGCTGCCACTCGCTGCGGTGAGTGTGATTGTGTGCTTGTATGTGTGTGTGTGTGTGCGTGCGTATGTGTGTTACTCTCACTTTCAGTTGAGCGTAAAAGCCTGTGCCCAATGGCCCGGGGCTCGCCTCCTTCTTCCCCTGGAAGCTGTTCAGGCTAAATTACTCAGAACAGCACCTTCCTCTCCACCCCCAAACACTCCAATTTTCTGCCTCTTATGACACAGATGCAAGCTATACTTTTGGCCTGCAAGCCCAGCAATCTGCAAGAGAGCAGTCATGCCAGGCAGTGAGTCCGAAAGAGAGCGATAGAGGGAAGGAAAGGAGAAATAGAAGAGGGCAAGGAGAGTAAATAAACGAAAGACAAGGAGAAATTCACCTTAACTGGGGTGTGTGTGTGTGTGTGTGTGTGTGTGGGGGGGGGGGGGGTATTGTGTCTTGTTCGTAAAAAGCCTAGCCGATATTAAAAAGTAGGCACATAAAGCAGTGTGTGTCTAAAAACTAATATGTGGTGAGAAAAAGGCAGAGAAAATAATGGAGACAGGGAGGGAAGGTCGAACATCCCTCCAGGATGCATGCTTAAGCCCTTATCATGGGAAGGATAGAGAGGGAGGACAGTGTGAGGCAGGACAGGTAAGGCTCTTGCGAAATGGTCATACCTTCCCGTGGGGTGATTGAAACCTTGAGAGGTCCAGCAAGAAGAATCGACTGACCTCGATGAAGGAACAATTTAGCATCATTTACACTGCATCTAGGCCTGTCTGAGAAAAGCAATGGGGTAGCTATTCTTGCTTTTAAATTTCATCCTGATAGACAGTTGCTAAAACCTGCCCAAAGTTTCCATCTATACTGGCCCATGAAGACAAAGCAGTAGTTACAAAAGCAGTAAGTATCCCAACAGTGAAACACCTTCAGTGTTCGGATATTTCCCAGCCTAGTTTTAGGTATGCAAGTAATACTGCCACTGACCATTTTAGCAAAGGCCTTTTCACAAAACATGTCAAGAAAGTAGATCATATCAGATCATATTGCCATGTACAAAATACACTCCTGTGGTATTTCCACTTACAAACTAAACAAAAAAAAAATCAACTGTTAAAAAATCACAGACATGTTTAGCTTTGGCAGGTGTTATCTAGATGTCCTGGTAATGTACTAGACCTCATGCAGATAAACTGCCACGTCAGCTTTACTGAAATTTGACTTTGTCTTGTGTCCACACCTTTCCATTTAATGACCGTTATATTCTTGGCTAAAAGTGCATGTGTGAAAGGGGCTTGTGAGTGTAAAGAAGCGTTTGAACATTTCAAACTTCAGCGTAAATGCAAGTAAAAGCATTTTCTGAGAACAGCAAACCAAGACCCGGGATTTCCTAGAATTAGATTTCAAGCCAAAAGTCACCATAGAACCTCTGATTTATACAGCTGTCTGTGCAAAAACAACAGAACCTTGAAGCTAGTTTATTTTCCTGAGTTTCACTGTTGGCGTAGTTACTGTTTTTGGCTTTGTGGGGCAGTATAGAGCCCCTCCTGAAATGTGGGATTTGCAAATCTAAGCAAGTTACCTTGCTGAAGCTAGGCCTCAACATTTTATACATTCACTTGTGCAGCTGGGAGTAAAACATGTAGACCTGAAGCTTCAATCAGCAGCACCGAGGCCCAGTAATCCTGTTTCTCCCAATGGTAAGGTGTGGCACACAGCAGTCTAGCTGTAAAGTGTTCAGCCCTAGCCAAATCACTAACCCCCTATTTCTCTTAGGCACCGGGGGGCACGCAAAGTCTGTGTGCATTAGACCGCGTGCAGAGCAAGCAGTCAATACTATCAGCACTGGCAGATCCTGCCGGCGGACCAGTCAGAGGCAGGGGCAGGCTGACTGGGAGTTGTGAAGGCATTAGGATGGCTGTTAGCAGCAGGCTAATATTGACTGGGTGAAGTGTGCGGTGGATGGAGAGAGTGAAGACAAAGACACAGGCGAGTTGTAATCCAGTGGTTTTGGAAGACAGAGCCAAATACAGTGCTTGCTTCTTTTGTTTGTCCACACTAAATCGCCTTCAGTTCACAACAGAGCCATCCAAGTCACATTTTGAACTACGGTTGAACTAAGAGTCCAGTAGTTTTCAAATCCTTTGAGCACAGATGTACCTAGTTTGTGATACAGAAACCCAAACAATTAATAGCATATTCATTCTGGATCCTAGGAATGGATAATATGATGATATTGTGATGGATTACATTACAGTACACTGTTCTGAGTAAATCATGGGTATCCTTAGTACTTCTAGAACATTGAACAACCACGTATGTCATATAAATGCCGATTTAGGCAAATCTTATAGGTCTTAGACCAATATTAGAGTATGCAACAAGGACAATTAGTGTGCATGGCTATCATCAGTACTTATAGAACACTGAACAACTGCATGTATCAAAAGAACAATGCAGATTTAGACCAATATTAGAGTATACCACGACAACAGTCAGTGTACAGTAACTATATAAAATGCATTCACAAGCATGATTGAATATCAGTCTATTATGTCTTATCTTATTTTATTAAATTATTTTTTACCAGTTGTTAGATTTTTTTCTCTTAATCCTATTTATATTTTGGATGTTGTACATGCATTTTTATAGCTTAGTTTACACTTTTTTCCCATAATTTAAATTGTCAGTTGCCATTTGCACATTACACTGTTACACAAATGTTTCAGAATAACTCAGAATGAAGTCTTTTTTTTTTATATTGAAAGGTACATTTTTGGAGACGTTTCTGGAAATGGAATTGGAAACATTTTCCTAATTTTGTTGATGCATTTTTGTCCATTCCAACATGGTACCACAAAATACCATGATGTATGTTGTGCATTGTGAAAATGTATTATGATATTGTTATATTTTAAGCAGTCTTACTCACTCTCATGCCTGTCTTTAATTTGGTTTTTAAAATGCTGGAGATTTTCTCTAAGCAAAAATATTCAGGGTAAAATATTCAAATTAAATCAATGTAGGCTAAATCTGATCTTAAAAGCAGCATATTGTGCATTCAGCCCACTTCTGGATTTTATCATTCTTGCAATCAAAAATACTTGGTAGTGCTCTTCTGTGACACTGGTTGAGATGAATAGTGAGATGCTTGCCATCGGCTGGTGAATATCTGTGATGAACAATGCATTACATTAGGGATTCCTCGAGGAAGGATGTCATTTCTCACTCCACTGTCCAAAGCTAAAACCTGACAAATGACCCTACACAATGCATGATGCTCGTTGATGCTGCTTACAGACTTGAAATCCTTCAGTTTTTTTTTTTTTTTTTTGAGCTATGATGTTTGGGGTTTGATTCACCTGTAGAGAAGATACCAACCACTGAAGTAACCACAGAATAGAAAACACACATTTCTTAGTCTCGGTAATTACACTAGTCAGTAAACTATTCTGAAATATTGCAGAACTGCAGAGGAAAAGGTAAATCAGAAGTGTTTAAAAACATGACAATCTGAAGATACGGAAGACATCATGAAGTACATAATGGGGCTAATTGTGTAATTCTGAGTAGTATTTAAGCACTGAAAAGAACAGCGCAAAAGCTGACACCCTATACACAGAAAAACAAATGCGTAAACAATTCTAGGAAGAATCAGCCAGAGCGCTCTCCAAAACTCCCAGTGGTGTGTGCATCATCCAGTAATAAGATGCAATGGCGATGTTGACATTTTTGTTTGCTTTAGCGCTCGCATTATCTCCAGCCCTTGAGAGGGCCCCGTTGACATTTATCACCGGGTCTTTGTGTGCGGTGATGGAAAATAAGTAGTATTAGTATGCAGACTCAGATACTAATTAGCTAATTAATTCAAATCCAAACCCTTTCATACCTTACACAGTAGCAAATGTCTACCCAAGTGTCTACCCAAGTGAAAAGCACTTCAGATCCTGTCATGGCATTTTAAGGACTGATTTTATTGTAGCTTCTGTCAAGTGCTTCATCTTTTTCTCTTTTTTTTCTATTTTTGGGGGGAGGGGTGTTAGGCAGAGTCCTAGACTGAAAGTGGCAATCAATCAAATTCAGTGTTCTTTTTTTTTGTTTGTTTTTTTTTTTTTTACAAATAATAACAGTGATCTGCAAACGTTATGGCGTGCTGCCTTGAGGCAGGCAAAGCCCTGATTCGTTTATCTGAGCGGATAATTGTGACATTTGAAATATATTTCCTTGGTGTGTGCATCTGCCAATTATGTAGCAGAGTTTAAACATGAGAAGAGAACTCCATGTGCTTCTTTTCTCTTCCTTTCCAGCCTCCCCAACTTCCTTCTTCAGCAGAGGCAAAACTTTTGAGAGGAGCTACATTTCCCAAGGTCTCCTAACCCCTTGGAACAGCTGCCTATTATCCTCCTCCACTAATGGCCCCCTTCCTGGGTCCTAATGAAGCCATTTTGTCCAGGGCAGGGGAGCTTTGGCTGCCCTACCATTTTCCTGCTCAGAGTTCTCCTCCAACTCCTTGCAAGAAATGGCAGAGCGCGATGAGAAATGAATAAATACAGGTCAGGCTATAAATACTCAAGAGCTTGGTCTTGCGTCGGTCAGTTGGGGACACTTATTTCCTTCTTGTGCACTCTGCTACCACAACACAATAACAAATTATGCTTCAATTGTGTCTGCGAGGGTTATGTATTGATTGGTTGGTTCAGCCTCTGAGGGGGTGTAGAGAGACTCGCAAAGCACTGGAGTGTAAAGCCCTGTTCAGACAAAATTATGGGAGGAAACAAGCGAAAAAGTCTCCTACTACTCAAGAGGTCATGAAATTTTCTTGGTTAAGCATTAAGCGTAGAATATCTCTTTTCTGGCTTCCACTGCCTGCACAGTAATGCATTTAATAAAAGCCAAATCAATATTATTCAAATTTTATTGCCCTATGCCATATTCTTGGACTCCATATGGGATTTGCAAAGATGATTATGCACTGGCTTGGTTTCCAGCAGGCAGAATGTAGAATCGTAGCCTATTTGTAGAGGCGTGAGTCAGAACCAGCTCAGTGGACTTCAGAATGGAGTGCCGTTAATTAAATTTCCACTTTCCACTCTAGATAAAACTGTTATAACATTCAGATTGTACTATTTCTGATCCCAGGATAGTGTCAACTAACAACATACTGATTTGACTACAAATTACTGTATATCTGTTATTTATGGCATGATTTGTATGTGCTCCTCATAAGCAAGATGAGTTCAAATGTAGCATGACTACATTAACTTACATATAACCAGTGCAAGAATATAATAAATTGTGGGCAGATGATACTGGGACTGAAAATAATTATGAAATATTGTGCTAAAGAGAAAAATGAGGTTCACTATTTGGACAAAAGTTTTGGGACACACCTGTTTTTCAGGGTTCGGACTTAATGCTTCAGCATATCAAGACATTTTGGACAACGCCATGCTTCCAACTTTGTGGACCCAGTTTGGGGAAGAACCTTTTCTATTCCAACATGACTGTGCTCCAGTGCACAAAGCAAGCTCCATAAAGACATGGTTGGATGTGTTCGGTGTGGAAGAACTTGACTGGCCTGAACAAAGCCCTGACCTCAACCTCATCCAACACCTTTGGGATGATCTGGAACGGAGATTGCGAGCCAGGCCTTCTTATCCAACATCAGTGCCAGACCTCATAAAAGTCCCAATAGCCCATATAGTGTAATTTACTATTTAGTTTCTCCTCTCTGAGAACACTTTCAGTGTTACTAAATAGTGACCTCTCACTGCCACTGCTCTCTGTAAACTCACTCCAGCAGTTATTTCCATGTTTCCCCTGTTTTCTTTTTTTCTTCCTTACTCTTGACACATTCTCCACATTTGTATACTCACACATATTACAATATACAATTACCTGTCCTTAAGCACTATGTTCTGAAAGACATTTATAGTCCTGTCCCAGTTAGTACCCTGGTCAGACCTAGAGGTGGGCATGGTTGTGCACTGCCCACCCAAATGTCTGATTGTTGTTTTGGCTTTCAGGTTCTGGTTTTTGCTTTAAAAAGCCTAGTCTTTACAGTTAATTATTTTTTGAATAATATTTATATTCATTGCTTTGGTTCATTTCTCAATTGATATTTAATGTAAATGAGAAAAGCTGTAATAACATTTTTTTCTACCTAAAGGATTGAAAGCCAAGGTCAAAGAGCCTCATGTAGGATTCAACATGTATGCATTAATTACTAACCCCCCCAAGGCCTGGCCCTGAGTCATGTGGTCTAATTTTAAGACAAATGTAGAGACATCAGCAGTGTGTGGATGTATAGGGAAATAGTCCTTGAGGGGATTGAAATGGGGGGGCAATGCATGTTCTATACCTTGTGAGATAATGTTACCAGTTTTTTTTTTTTTTTTAATTAGCCACATTTGCTTTTCTATGTTGCCTGAATATATCATTACGCTCAATGACAAGGTAAATTATGCATTTAAATACATTCATTTCATTTCACTCATGTACCTTCTTTTCCAGCAAGGTGTAATCCATCAGCTATGACTGGTCCTAGATTGTGACTAAGAAGCTGCTGCTGCTGAGCCAAAAACTGCACTGAGGGCTTTTGATAGCACCCCTTCAGACATCAGTGGGATATTCTGCAGCCTTGCATTCCTTGTAGACAGGGGTCTGTAGCGTAGTTGAAACCCACACTCTAGTACTCAAGAGTATAATAAAGTGAAAGTTTCTTTTAGGGAAAAAAAAACAATTTGAGTAGAAGTACAAAAGTAGCAGATTAAGTGCTATGTACAGAATTACAGAGAAACTCCCAAATACCAGCATCTTTCACTGAAGTGTGTTGAGCACTATTCTTCCCTTTTTAATGCACCCTTGGTCTGGAATGAAATGCTAAACCCCAGAAGTAAGAGGTGTGACCCATCACAGAGAACAGATGGAGTCACCAATGCAACAGAATAACATTTAAAAAAAGAAAAAAAGTTAGCAATGCTGATTAATCAAATGAGTAAATAATTAAATGTAACTAGTCACTACCCACATCTGCTCACAGTCGCATGCAAATTAGAAACTCAAGACTGCAAATGGTGCCAGTTGGGACATGGCCTGTTGTGCTTTTACTTTTTGGCCTTTCAAAATCTCTGCAAATGCTAGAAGCAGACTGACCAGCAGGTCCCAATCTATCGGCCAGCTTTCACTGTTGGTTCTGATGACCCAGATTTGGTCTGTTCCACATTTCTAGGATTCTTTGCTTGTATCCCTGCTGTGTATGTCTACTGTATGTGTCCACGCTCATGTGTGCACATGTGTGTGGCCTGATTCATTTTGATGTTGCTAAGTGTTGGTCTCTGACTTTGCCTTCAAAGCCAGGCTGAATTCTGATGTGCGCTGTACACAGTTGAGTTGAAATGTGAGACGCTCCCTCTGGTTCCTGCATGCACTTGGGTCCTGACCTGCTCTAGTGCTGTGAGGGACTGCTGCTGAGACAAGACAGGAGAATCTCTCTTTCTGTCTTTCTCTACACACACACAAACACAGTGTTGGTTCATAGATGTGCAGCAGCCTCCATGAAAAGAGTGGGGCAAACACTCA
>JBBPCZ010000012.1:11303877-11319212 GCA_037974445.1 Brycinus macrolepidotus
ATCTTTGAAAGGGTGTACTTGCATTATTATGCCACTATCATAACATCAGTTGAAAATGGTCTCACAACGACAATATTGTCGTTTATCGCAATAAATTCTGGGACAATTTATCGTATAGCAAAATCTGTTATCGTGACAGGCCTAGGCATGATGGAAAATAGACACTAGATTCCGGTTCTGTCTGGGTATAAGTAGAGAGAGCGAAATGCAGAACACTTGTACATAATCAGGTGATCAGGAGAAACTGAAATGAGAGAGCAAATAGGGGGAGAGGGAGGTGCCAGGCTCAGTTCTCCAACACTGGTTATATAGCAACCATGCAATCTCACTTCACATTTTCTCGTGGAAATGCATCTGGTTTTTGATTTTTGTGGTCGAGTCACCTCTGTAATATATGGAGAGGGACAGAGGATGGTCAAGTCACCTTTGTTGGAGACCGTGTCTGTGACGTCACGGGTAAGGAGGCCACAAAAAATGGAAAACCACAAACAAAAAGAAGCAAACAAGTAGCAAAACACACAGCAGACTCATAAACAGACTTCAAGACACTAAAGCTCAGGTGTGTCACTGTTTGCTGTGGTTGAATCAGAAGATCGTTCGATTTTTTTTTTGTTTTACACAAACTCTTTTTGGCCCCTAAAACCAATGTTTGGGTGTCTCTGAACACTGGTTATATAGCAATCATGCAATCACACTTGACATTTTCTTGTGGAAATGCGTTTAGTTGTTGTTGTTGTTGTTGTTATTGTTGTTATTATAACTACCATTATCACTAGTAGTAGTAGCAGCACTACTCGGAGTAGTAGTATTTTTCTGCTAACCCAGACAGTACATTTCGGATTATTTATTGTGGCATAAGATAAATGAAAGCAAAAAGAATATTCTTCATGTTTATAGAAGCAAATAGAAGTCCATGTGTAATTGGTTTGCTGGTTGGTGGTAGGACTGGGATCTTACAGTCATGTGGTTGCCTGCTGTGGTTGTCAAGAGTGCGATGAACAGAAGAAGAAGTGCACATTTGCTACGTTGTATATCTCCCTGTGCCCTAAATCCCAGTGGGGTGACACAGTGGATACTGCGGGTCGCTGGTGTGAAGCATGGCTAACCCATCACATATTCTCCCATACGTGAAGAACCACAATGGGGGGCAGCAGAGAGACCACAAAACAATATCATTTTTTTACCACAAGAGAAGACATTAGCACATTGCATGTGTAATATATTGTATATTTTATTTTTCACAGTCAATATTCTTACATTCTTTACAAAAGTGCCAAAAATGCTCTTTTCAAGTGGCAGGTGTGGCATATATATAATCGGTTGAGTCACTGCAGTATTCCTTTAAAGGGCCATTCATTGAAAGTCTCTTTAGACACCATAAGGTGATTCTAGTAGGCATTGCTTTAAAAACCCAGTATATTTCTTTTCAAGAGTTTAGTGTTTATTGTATACACGAAAGAATGAGTTTATGTGAGAATTGCAAGAGCAAACCTTATTTAATACATTTAAAAACATTTAATGATCACCAGACTTCAGACTTCAAAAAGTGAGTGGTATGCACTGGATTGAGCTGTAAGTACTCTCATAGGGCCTGTGCATAAAGCTGGGCATTGGGGAGGATTCTGAAGAGGCCTCTGTAAGCCTACTTCAGAGTGTGCTTGGTCCATTCTATGCATGTGAAACGGCAGCGGAGGAGGAGGAGGCACTTGCTACTTGGCCTTTTTATATTGTTTCTAAGGGATGATGATGGTAAATGCTGTAGGCTCTCTGCAAGCTTTTAAGCCTCTGGGGGTGCAAGGTCCAGAGCTTTGATCTGGCATGGAGGACTACAAACCAGAATAATGGGGTGCTATGAAGCAAGCACTGCTGCCGCTTTCGACATGGGAGAGCAGGGGTCCTCCACTTTGAGAAGAGGATGCAAATCACTGAACCTCCTTGGAGGTCAGAGTTTGCTGGGTACGACTCCTGCAATGTCTCTTGGGGCAGAGAACCAAAAGTCAGGGCACTTGGTCTTGGTAAGTGATTTGGTGTCCTCTGTCTGTAAAAGCCTCACAGAAATAATGCTTGGTGTGTTTGACTGCAACAGAATGTGACTTGTAGGCCATTCAGTGAATTAATGTGTAGGGTGGGTCAACATCAAGTCTATTCATGTGGTCGATTCAAGTGTTTCGGAAATTATCTTGCTATGCAGGAGTGATTAATAGTTTTATCAACCCCTTTTGAATAAGGCCTTACTCAGAACGGTGCAGTGCACAGTGCTCGGCCCATGCCTGCCTCTTTCCATCACATGTGTGTTCTCAAGGTCATTGCCTCGGTGAAGTGAGTGTCTGTTCCTAAATACCAACATGTCTGGTCGCGTGTAGGCATAATTTAGTTGTGCAGCCTGATGTATGGCTGGCGTATTCGCCCACCATCAATATTTACGCCAGAGACAGTGGTCAGCATTCATCTTCTCTCTCTTTCTGCTTAGAGCAGGCCAAATTAATTTCCTCTGGGAAATTAACCACTGATTCTATGCCATATAAATTCGCCTCTTACAGTGCATTGAATTAACCAACCCACCATCACTTATTTACAGGCTAAGATATATTTTATTGCTTTGCCAATTATAATATATTTTGAATTATACAATGGAGCTGCTTAAAAGGCTTGGAGAAGACAATTTGCTACGAATTCCGGGCTGTTGTGTTGAGCATTTTTATTCCAGAAGCATTTGGGATTGCACATCTTTATACAGTTTGGATTGTTATGTAAATCAAGATTTGGGCGCATTAAGGAGAAGTGGAGTAATCTATTTTAAAGTGGTCTCAGGACATTCTGACACTAGAAATTACTTATGACTACATCTTACCTGAAGGCCTTGATACTCATCATATCGATCAGTGAAGGGTTTTGATGATTAGTCTGTTCACTCTGTAATGTGTACACTGTTGCAGTAATCTTTTTTGTGTGTGTTTTCAGAGCTCAGTGCCTAGCAACAGTTGCAGAATCTTTAATGGAATCTTTTATGCATGATAAATTCAATACGAAATATACAAAATATATCCAATCGTATAACTTGACTTGACTTGAACTTGATGTAAAGTAAATTGATTACAGTCTGTGCTCAGAGGTTTTGAAACCTGTGTACATATAATATTAGGGTGTTTCCATATTTTATAGTGCCATTTTCAAGTCTTACTCTATAAGGTACAGGATGTATCATGATTAATAGGCTAGGAAACTTAAAATGTTGCTGTATGAGAATTTATTGTCAATATGTTAACATGTTTTACTTTCTAGGGTCACTGGGGCCTTGTATCTGTTATAAGTACAGATAGAAGCTCTAGAAGGCAAACGCAATGTTCTCCGCTGTGCTCCTCTTGTATTCAATTTTTTATCAGTAAATGTGGTTTCAGTCAAATTATGGTAATCTAGTTAACACCCGTACACATGCACTCCTCTCTCAACACACACACACACACACACACACACACACACACACACACACACACACACACACACACACACACACGCACATCTTAATCATGGAAATGCTAATTGTATAATTGAGTTATTGTCTTCATGATTCATCTCTTGGTGTGAGATGTAATTAGTGGTAACTGGGTGTGTCAGTTTAATTCCCCTACAACATTAAGGTTAAGGGAGATATCAATTCCCTAATGACAAATTAAATAAACCATCTGACAACCATAGATGCTACCATCACAAGTCATTCCTGAGTAGAATATTTGGTTTTGGAAGTCCAGATATATTGTAGTTCCTGTTACTGACTACATTTGAATGCACACTAATAATGTATATCAGTCTAACTAATGCAGTAAGACCACATAAACAATATGCTTCAACTCTTATGGTCTGACTGTTAGTGTCTAAACATTTGGTTTGGACTGATATATTGTTCTGTTCATTTAAGACAGATTTGCAGCCTGTCTCAAAGATCACACTTGCAGTTAGTGATTCTGCTTAAGTTGGGTTTGTTTATACTTTCATGTGACTGAATTTGGCAAACACGCAAAAGCAACCAATAAAACTGCAAGTCTGTGAATATGGATTTTGTCTCAGTGGGACAATTACTTTTTAATGTCCTTAATATTTCTGAAATAATGAAAGACTTAATCCTGTCTGCATGGCTATATTCTAGACCTTTTAACTAAAGAATGGTTTAACTTACAGACATGTTACATAAATCATAACAATCAGAAGGACTTACCCTTGATCCAGCTCCAAAAAAGACAGAGATCCTCTGTCGACATGAAAAAAGATATTCAGTTATAGTCAGGCAGACACAGCACATGTTTAGTCTCAAAGTAAACCTGACCAGCTAAACTTGGTTGTTTAATGATAAATCATAATCATAAAACACAGAATCAATCATCATCCTACATCCTTTATTTTCAGCTTGCACGCATTCTGACTGAACAATGTCTGTAAAGATGATCTCAACTGCAAGTAGTTTGGACATCTGTACAGACACAAAATCCAAAGTTTAGGAGGTGCTGAGTATTATTTTAAAACAAAGCATTCAAAAATTCCAAATTTATATAGATAAAAAAATTCTGTTAGCATTCGTATATCAAATGATGACATATCTAACTAGCCTAAGGTGTCCTGTAAATAAAAATGTATGGTGTTGATAACTATCCCATGTAAATATTCAATAATTGTAAGTCTAATTGTTTACAAAACATAAGCAACATTACCCAAGGGTTATAAAGGTGAAATCAGACCCTCATAATGAGTTTCTGAGTACCACAAATGACAGCTTTATGACACCAGAACAAGAATTAAAAAAGGTAAGGGCTGCACTTTTGGGAGGAGAAGACACCAAGCCAGAAATACATTTCAAATAAAATTTATATGGAAAGAAAAACAGAAAATAAGACATTTTTAAATGGAGAGAAACCCAAACGTAGGTGTGTGATGAAGGTGTTTAATGTTGTAGTTATGTCAATTTATGTTGGCATGGGTGAAAACGGGCCTATAAATGGATATACAATTCATGTAAAAATTTCTGGTTTGTTCAGTTGCTTTGACAGAGAATTTATTTGAGCTATTGTGCACATGTAGATGTAATAAATGGTGTGCCACAAAGTTGAACTAGTCTATAGATTAATTTCTAAAAATAGGTCTTATTGTCATTCCTGTTTTTATTGAATATTTGTGCAATTAACAGCACTTACATTCAAGTATCATCAGATTAACCAGAATGCCATCTGCCACTGCAATCTGTAACCTTTCTAAAAAGACATATGGAAAGTAATATTTTAAAACATTAAGTTTAAGACACTTTTATTTATGTCCAGAAAATGTTTCTGCATTAAACTCTAAGTTGTTAAAACGTTAATCAGCACATTTGTTTTAGTTAATGATAGTTTTTCAGTTTCGCAGAAATCATAATGAAAAATAGTCTGTTTTTCTCGTTACTGTGAAACCACCAATTCCGGAAAAAGTGTCAACAGGTGGTGTTTTAATTCAGCTTTATTTGCTGAGAGGAACAGATCGGGCCTATGCTACTAATTGTTGAAATTGGAGGCAATAATGGATATTTGTGTCTGGAGGAGAGCAGGCTGGCAGTGCGATTTGCACCTGTGTTCACAGAATGAGGGATGAGACTGAAAGAGAGAAGAAACAGGACACATCAAAGCTGTCTAGACTGTTGCCATTTGGGGACTATTAAAGTTCAAATTTAATCACCAAAAATACTCCAATTAGAGACTGTGTTGACTGGGTGACAATTAGGTGTCAGAAACAGACTACTGTGTAAAACAAGCAATTGGGGGGTGTGTGTGTGTGTGTGTGTGTGTGTGTGTGTGTGTGTGTGAGTGTGCGTGCGTGCGTGCGCGTGCGCGTGCGCGTGCGTGTGTGAGTGCGTTAGAGAAAGAGAGAGAGAATATCCATGTCATTCTGAATGGATCCACAACTAAACTGAGTAAACCAGTGTGTTCTCTTGACTCCAGCTATTGCCTAATCAAGTCTTAGAACTCTGAAAGAGGCGATATACAACTTGTTTATTGTATTTTAGTTGATTTCCACTTATAACAACTAGTAGGTTTATGTTTCAAGAACCCAAATAATGTTTTTCACTTCTGTTTATACCTTAGAATTAAACAGGGTGTATCTGCTACTGTAAATGAACCATGTTCTGTTAACCTAGCCTATCTTGTCCTGTCCTGTCCTTTGTGACCTCACAGAAACAATGAACTCTTTACAGGATGTTTTCTCAGCTTAGTATTTACATAAGAAATGGAAAGTGAGTGTTGAATTTTGAAGTTTGTTTATGTTTGCATCATACATTCATCTCTTATTAAAAAAAGTTTTTCATGATACGGTCCCTTTAAATCTTCTTTCTACTTGGTCTGAATTTGAAACCGGACTGCAAACTGGTCCACTCATCCTCCGCTACCCCCTGGTGTGCTCAAATAAGTCTTTCTGAGTCACACCACTGACATAATTTGATTTTCTGTTGTTTGTGGAAGTGTATGCCCTAAAAGTCTCTCGCAGTATGAGAGTGCTCCTCAGTAGGAAGGGGTTGGCTGCCTAGTGGAGAACCTTGCTTCTTGTTTGCAGTCATGCTCGAGCGATAACAATTCTCATGGCACCAGACCTTTAAAACAAAGAGACACGAAGTGCATGGGTGCTCGCTGAAGTTGGGGGCTCAGAAAGAGCGAGCAAACGCTGATTTAGTCTTGCTGGAGTAAACAGTCCTTCCTCTGAGACAAGAATAAGTTGCTTCCCAAGGTGGAGTGGAAAAGAGAAGTGGGGACTAGATATGCACTAGACTTTTGAATGTCCTCTGGGGCTGACCAAACAGTAAGCCTCTTTTGCTGTTGGCATGATTATGAGCCTCGCTCTAATTAATTTGGCTGCTGTTCTGAATGGTGTGGCTAGGAACTGTCTTTAACTCAATTGAAAGCTTCCTTGGATAAAAAAAGAGCATCATGTACATTAAAAATGCAGGCAAATAGAATCAATAAGCATGTTAGTTTCACTGTGTTTTGCATCTGGCAAAAACAAAGCAATAAGCCATGAGAGGGTGTCAATTACAGTGAGTTTAGCATTAAAGGTGTTATTAGACTGCCTAAAACTCCCTAATTCATGGTAAAATCGCTGTAATGCATGACCTCAAATAGCTTGTAGCTTTAATAAAATAGCAATAAAATCTAAAATAATAAATTACACCAGTGTTCAATAAATATTCATAGGAGCACTTTACCTGAATTTTGTTGAATAACACTTATCTTAATATACCATAAACATGCCACGAAAGATGAGTGATAATGACAAATTTTGAGCAGTAGCATAACATTGTGTTTCATAACACGTAATGTAATGTTTACGACTAAACATTTGCTAAGCAAAATAAAACACCACAAATTTCATAACTTCACTATGTCATTATCTCACTATATACACTATTATTATGTATTAGTTTTCATCTTGCTTTGTCGGTTATGTCTGTATTTAACAGAAGGGAAAAGTAGTAGGACTCTCTTTTTATCAGAGATCAATTCACGGATTACACTTTTAATACTGAGTTTATCACTCCAGAGATACTACAGCTGCCGGAGTTACCCAAGGAAGTGCTGGTGAGGCAACACAGGGGAAGGAAGCAGAAACGGGGAAAGCAGGGAAAGTGAGAAGGCACTCGCTTGAGGCTGTAAGTCAACCCTCAGCTCTGCTGAGTCTTTTTCTAGCCAACTCCAGGACACTCGCAAATAAAGTGAACGAGTTTAGACTTTGGATTACTTCACACTATCTCAGCAGCTGTGTGATGGTCATCACAGAGACTTTGGCTGAACAGCTTTATTCTTTATTCTTATATCGAACTCATGGGCTGTACTGCTTACAGAGCGGAGAGGACGGAGGATTCTGGTAAAAACAAAGCAGGGGATATTTGCATTTACATTAACAACAGGTAGTGCACCGTGAATTACATGGCTGATAAGCACAGCTCTCTGGATCTGGAATTCCTAAAGCTAAAATGCTGACCATTTTTCCTACCTAGAGAATTCAGTATAATCCTGGCTGTATATGTGCCAAAATTTCATAAAAATGTTAACTTTCTGATGAGGGAAAGCAACATACTGGATCAGGTCTATACAAACATACCAGGAGCATTTATATCAAAACCTTTTGCAAACCTAGGACTCTCAGACCACATCACACTGACCCTGATTGCATCTAACAGACCACTAATCTGTAGGATGAGGCCAAAAGAGAATGTGCTCAGCAGCTCACAGACGTCTTTACAGACATCTTTAATGCATCCCTGAGTGCAGCGGTGGTTCCTGTTTGCCTCAAAAACAACAAAATCATCCCAGTGCCCAAGAAGTCATCAGTGTCCTGACTGAGTGACTACCGGCCTGTTGCACTCACCCCCGTCATCACAAAGGGCTTTGAAAACCTGGTACTGAGGCACATGAAGGCACACCTCCCAGACCAGCTCGACCTGCTGCAGTTTGCATACCGTGCCAACCGGACAACTGATGATACAACTTCAGCTGCCCTATACCTCACCCTTTCTCATCTGGACTCAAAGGACAGCTATTTCAGATTGCTGTTCATAGACTTTAGCTCAGCATTTAACACCATTATTCCGCAGAAACTGGTGGGGAAACTAAACCTACTGGGCATGAACACCTCACTCTGTAACTGGGTCCTGGATTTCCTAACTAACAGGCCTCAGTTTGTTAGTATTGGAACCAGCACCTTCAGGACCGTCAGCCTGAGCACCGGATTGCCCCAAGGATGCGTGTTTAACCCACTGCTGTTCACCCTGTTAACGCATGTCTCTGCTGCCCAATTCAGCACAAACCACATCGTCAAGTTTGCAGATGACACAACAGTGGTGGGGCTCATAAGGCACAACCATGAGTCTGCATACAGAGAGGAGGTCAGACAGCTGGTGGACTGGTGTTGAGACAGTAACCTGTCCCTGAACGCCAACAAGACAGATGGTCATTGACTTCAGGAGGAACCCCGCGCACCCCACTTCACATAAACAACTCGGCTGTTGAGAAAGTCAGCAGTGTGAAGTTCTTGGGTGTGCAGAACTCAACCTCAGCTGGACAACCTCAGCTGGACACTCAACACCACCACCATCACCAAGAAAGCCCAGCAGCGCCTCCAGCATCTGCGGAGACTACGTAAGGCCCGCCTTCCCCCTCCCATCCTCACCACCTTCTACCGGGGGACCATTGAGAGCATCCTCTGCAGTTGCATCACTTCCTGGTTTGGAAACTGCAACAGTGCCGACCGAAAGTCGCTTCAGCGCCTGATGAGGACAGCTGAGAAGATCATCGGTGTGCCACTCCCACCACTCACTGAACTGTATAAGAAACGCTGTGTCCGCCACGCAACCAGCATCATTACAGATCCCACCCACCCCTCACATGGACTGTTTTCCCCCCTGATGTCTGGAAAAAGGTTCAGAAGTATCAGAACTGCCACTACCAGACATCACAAAAGCTTCTTTCCACAAGCCATTAGATTCCTGAACTCAGAGCGTGCACCTAACATCAGGGGTCTGAACAGGGTCTGACCTCACACAGAAACTGCTATAAAATGCACATGACCCTTTTAGCCATTCTAAACTCAGTGCACCGACACTCTTCAATAAAACTGCCTTAAAACTTGCTGCTAAAAAAAAAATTCTAAAACTGCTCTACCTCAGAATACACACTTATTTGCACTACCTGCTGTTTTTGTACTCTGATGCTGCAATTTTGTACTTTGATGTTGCAATATAATGTTGCAGGGTTTTTTTTTGTCTCTGCACTTTGTCTGTCTTCTGGTGACCTGGTCTATGTACACTACACTATTTGCTTCAGAGAACG
The DNA here is from genome assembly GCA_037974445.1 of Brycinus macrolepidotus. Lineage (NCBI taxonomy): Eukaryota > Metazoa > Chordata > Actinopteri > Characiformes > Alestidae > Brycinus > Brycinus macrolepidotus. The sequence continues at coordinate 11,313,717 of JBBPCZ010000012.1, forward strand.
CTATTTCAACCCTCTGTGTACTTATGTATGTGGCTGGGCTGCCAATAAACTCTTTTGAATCTTGAATCTTGAATCTTGAAAACTGTTCAAGTATGGACTGAGGAAGCCATATCAATACCGCAGGATTGTTCTGACACCACAGACTTGAACTTGTTTGCGGACCTAGAGGAACATTCAGCAGCAGTCCTGGGACACACAGATTTTTGCACTAAAATGCACTTTCATAAAAAAAAGCATTTCCAAAATCAGTGGGTGAGCAACCATGTGCGGGCTTGACTGAGAGAACAAGACATGGCTTTTAGGTTGGGGAGTGCACCAGCCTACAAAGCAGCATGAGGGAACCTCAAGAGAGCCATCCACCAGGCCAAATGCAAATAAAAATTGGGCACTGAGAAACACTTTGTGGACAACATCCCCTGGAGTGTGTGGAAGGGAATCGGATGCGCTGAGGAACTAAGACCAACACTACATATGACACAGACCTTCCCAATGTTCTGAACCAGTTTTTGCCTGCTTTGACACTAAAGATGGAGGAGCTACTCCCTACACCATTCCACCAACAGATCTTACAGCACCATCAGGTGGTATCCACCCTTCAGAAGGTCAGTGCTAGCAAAACGGGGTGTTCCAGATTGAGTTCCTGGAAGGACACTAAAGTCATGTGATGTCCAATTGGCAGGCATGTTCATTGACATATTAAATCCTTCACTACAACAAGTAGTTCCAGCATGCCTCAAACCTTCCAACATTGTCCCAGTGCCCAAAAGGTCTGCAGTGAAGTGCCTGAACAACTACCGGCCAGTTGCTCTAACAACCATAATCATGAAGTGTTTTGGGAGACTGGTGCTCTCCCACAGACCTGAGCAAACACCAGTTTGCCTATTGAGCAAACCATTCCATGGATGGTGTGATCTCTAGTACACTACACACAGCTTTGTCCCACAACAAACGCTTATGTGAGGATGCAGTTTGTAGACTTCAGCTCTGCATTTAACACCATTTTCCCCCACAAGCTGACAAACAAACTGAACAGCCTAGGCCTGGACACTTCTCTCTGCTCTTGGGTGTTGAATGTTTTCACCAGCAGACAACAGAATCCCAGGACTGGAATAGTCTCATCCACGCTAAACCATAAGGAGAGATTTCCCACAGGGATGTGTGTTGAGCCGAATACTCTTTACCCTTCCGACTCACAACTGCGCCCCCATATACCCATCAAACACAATTGTGAATTTTGCAGATGACACCACAGTAGTTGGAATAATTTCAGATTTGGATGAGTCAGTCTACAGGACAGAGGTGGCATACCTCGTCGAGTGGTGCATCAACTATAGACTGGTCTTCAACACCAGCAAGACAAACTAGATCATTGTACACTTCAGGAGAACCAGTACCAATGAACACCTCCCCCTTCATGTCCTTGGTGATGCGGTGGAAAATGTGGAGAGCCTTAATTTCCTGGGAGTTTGTATAACAAAGGACCTCACATGGTCGCCTAACCCCTTTCAACTGGTGAGAAAAGCCCAACAACGACTGTACTTCTCTGGGAGCTAAGACAGACCCATCTGCCTCACTAGCTTTTAATCAACTTTCACCACAGTGCAATAAAAGCATCGTCTCCTATGGCCTGACTGTGTGGTATGCCAGCTGCACACCTGCGGAACTGAAGGATCTACACTGTGTGGTGAAGGCTGCACAGTGAATTATTGGGACAGACCACCCAAACTTTGTAACTATCTTTGCTAGCCAATTCAGGACAAAGGCTAGCAGCATCATTAGAGACATAAAACAACCAGGCCATCATCTTTCTGGAATGCTACTGTCTGGAAAGAGGTTCAGGGCAATCAGAGCACAAACAATCAGACTGAGAAACAATTTTTTTTTTCCCCAGAGCTGTGGTCTCCACCACCCCTCTCCAAATCCAGCACTCCTCCTGTCTACAAGAACTGTAACACAATTATTAAACATACAACACTGACATTTTTTATTGTTTTATAATTTTATTGCTATTGCTACCTTAAGCAGTATGCTTAAGTATGCTCCACATACAAGGAATTTGATTCCGGTCGATGGTGTCTCTCAAGCACAACAGTATAAAAACAACAACAATAAGTAAAGACACAATGAACAATATACTGAGCAATATAATATACATTAATGTACAATATACAATATGAATATGTAATGGATTTATGGATTTATATTTATAAATATAAAGGTAAATGTTTAAAAAAGTGTATAAATGAACAATACAATATAATAAGCAATCTAAATCTTATTTTCTGTATCTAAGATTTAGACTGCTTATTATATTGTATTGTTCATTTATACACTTTTTTTTTTTTTAAATTTACCTTTATATTTATAAATATAAATCGTAAAATAAAATTTATTTTAGATTTTGTTGCCATTTCATTAAAGCAATAAACTACTTCAGGTTCGTGCATTACAGTGATTTTATCACAGTTAAATGGGTTAGGCGCTCTAACAATACCCTTTAACTGTTGTATAATCACTGTAAGGAACACCACCTCATGGCTTTCTGCTTGATGCAAAACATAATGAGATGTATTTATGGCAAGGTTATGTCATTGACCTGTAGGTTTAAGTATAGTGTTACCTGTTTTAGTATGAATAATAATTACTGTAAAAAAAATCTTCCATCAAGCAAGCAGAATTCTGTGTTAGAACCAGAACTGTCCATTTTAATAAATATAATTTTGCCAGAAACGAGTGTATGAATAATGATGACTGACATCATATCATTGCCACAAAGGGTGGGGCATGTTAAATTCATGGGTGTGTGTATGTGTGTGTGTGTGTGTGCATGAGAGAGTGTTTTAAATGTAAAGATGCCGGTGAATAAGTTCCCTTTGCCATTTCATTTCACACAGTTCCATTTAAGTTGTCAGCATACTGAGCTGAGTTTTTGCTCTCCTGTCAGTCTCTGTGAAAAAGTTTAATCAAATATGTCATCACAAGGGGGCTGACAATGACACCCCTGTGACACTCTTTAGGAGACAGCAGATATTGGGTGAATAAGGCCTGAGGCTTTGCAGGAATATTATAAGTACAGTCTTTCAGAAGGTCCTCCTTGAGCCAGTTTTGCATTGTAGGGACATTTCTGATCCATATTTTATTAGGCTTTATTCAAGAAGAGCTGCACATTCATTTCCGCCTATCCATATACCAGGATATGATGGGTACATTGAATGTGCCTGATTGTTTTTAGCCATTTGCCTGACCATGCTCTGAAAGCTTTCCTTAAATTCAAGCAGATGAGTGTATGCATCTTTGATTGCCATGTCATTAGCATGTGCTCACAAGAGCATTCTTGCGAGAGCCAAATGTGGATTATTCTTAAATTATGGCTATTGTCCCATCCATTTGAAGCATTGGCACACTTGCATTGTCATTTAGCGAGCTAAACTTGCACCTGGGGCTGCAGCGGCCCGCTAAATGGCTTGAGACTAGATGACAGCTTGGCCTGGTGGTAACACATTAAATGGCAGAACAGACAAAAAGAGAAGCAGCAGAGAAACTAAGTTTGGCTTCTGAGAACATGTTGTCATTGTTTGTTGTAAAAAATGTTGCTACAATCACAGCAAAATTGAAACTAGGTTTTATGGTGCCACATAAAACAAATAAAACAAAACACCTTTACGGCTCCAGCAGAGGATCATTTAACTGATGACACAGCTCAGAATACCATGGGGAGATTTTAGCCTTTATGCAACATGCTGAAAATAAAACTGGCTGGATAAAATGGGCTTGTTTGTTTTTTGAAATCAGAATAAACTGTCCACAAGAAAGTTTGTTGGCTGGTTTTACTAGATCAGTTGTTTCCTACAGTCTAAAGCACCAATGGGGCTCAGTTGAACTATTTTGTGCATTTCTCTTCTTGCAGTTTTCGAGTATGATTATGGTGATATATCATTGAAGGCATTTTGCTGTCAGGAGTAAAGCACTGGCATAAGCCTAATCTTGGTTTAAAAAAGGTCTCGGTCTCTGTGATATTTTTTGCTAAGAACTTTGCTCCACTTCAAGGGACAAAACAGTGTGTGGATTTTAAAGCTGTTTAAAAGAGCGGCTCTGTAATTGGGAGGAAAGGTGACCACATTCAGCTGCACTTATCTGGCTCACCCAGATATGCATAAGAATACAACTGTGCCAATCTGTGCACAGACATGCTTGCACAGTAGTGACACATTTATCCATATATGGAGATTGAGAAGAACAGTCAATAGGTGTTTTACCTGGGGTTGTTTCAAAGTCATATACTCACTGTCACTGCACTGATTTTTGTTCATGTACTTTTTTTTATATAATATATAGCCACTAAAACAGCTCTGACCTATTGAGGCATGGACTCCACAAGACCCTTGAGGGTGTGCTGTGGTATCTGGCACCTAAATGTTAGCAGTAGCTCTTTTAAGTCCTGTAAGCTGTGAGGTGGAGCCTTCATGAACTAGCTTGTGTGGCACACCCCACAGATGCTTGATCAGTTTGAGATCTAGGGAATATGGAGGCCAAGTCAACACCTTTCCTGAATTATTTTGCAGAGAGGCAGGGAGCATTACCCTTCTGGAAGAGGCCCCTGGCATTAGAGAATACCGTTGTCGTCTGCAACAATTTTTAGGTAGAAAGTTTGCATCAAAGTACCATCCACATAAATGCCAGAACCCAAGGTTTCTCAACAAAACATTGCCCAGATCATTACATTGCTTTTATCCTATTGTGCATTCTGGTTTCATCTCTTTCCCAACATCTGACGGTTCAGTTACTGCCTAATATATCCCACCCCTTTGACAGGAGCCACTGTAAGCAAGATTATTAATGTTATTATTAATGTTACCTGTTAGTGGTTTTAATGTTATTGCTGATCAGTGAATACATTATGTACAGTGAGTGATTTCCCCTTGAAGAAAATCCAAACAATGACTAACATTTGGCATTTCTGCATGTTCCTTATGTCAACAAATAATATTAGGTTTTATGCAAATAATACTAGGTTTAAATGTACAATATGGTGTCACACCATAACACATAATGACAAATTCTGCAGCACACCCTACTATTAAGTATTGAATTAATAGTTATTAGTACCTGTAAAACCTCTTATATACATTACTCTCTCTCTGTCTCTCTGTGTGTCTGTTGCAAGTATTGAACTGAACAGCTTTGCCTTAGTTTTTAAGAACCGCTGACAAAATTTCTCCTAATTTCCAAATAAAAGTATTGTTCTTTAAAGCATAATTTTAAAGGAAATGGTAAAACATCAAAATAAAAGAAATGATGCAGTGTTTACAGAACTTGAATATTTCTAAGAAAACAAATCTCTTGTTCACTCTCAAACAAAATGGCAATAATTTCCTCTGAAGTACTTCTAGTAGTGTTTTGCCATCCAACTGGTCACATCGCAAGAGGAGAGTGTTGATTACAGCAGTGTTTTTTTATACTTTTCCTCATTAAATAAGATTTGATTCAGGTGATCAC
>JBBPCZ010000012.1:11327655-11345652 GCA_037974445.1 Brycinus macrolepidotus
TTACTTGAGTACATATTTTGCAGGATACTTGTACTTTTACTTAAGTACTAAGCTTCAGTACTTCCTCCACCACTGCCGACACCCAATTACCTGTGATGTTCCTCATTCCCATTCCTCTATGCAAGTGATGACTGCAACCTCCAAAAATTGTATGCCGCTGTTCATTTCCTTTAATGTAGAAGAGGTAGCCAATTTTGCTGCTCCATAGTTACACAGTCATGGACCACATGCGTTCAGATGTACTGCGCTGGGAGGAGTTTTGGTTGGGGAGACTGATGTATTTACATTTGTTTAACATTAGGCTTATATTCACCTCATATCACCTCCTGAAGGGGTGAGCCAAAAATTTTTTCTAACATACACCTTGATGCATTTACATATGCACTTTTATGTGGATAATCGCTATCTGGAAATAATCATGATGAAATGACCATGTATAAATAGCGTCTAAATGTAATGCAGGCAGCTCTGCACCTTTCATGTTCTGACATCACATGAGTTCTACTTACAACTTCCAGTGTTCCCATCTATTGTTATTTTTATCATGAAAAGGTGGACAGTCCAAGTTGGAGGCCTTGGAGTGCTTATGATGTATGTGACCAGTATGGAGCGACATCAGCATTCAACACTGATGCACTGGTGTTTAACCCATATTTTTCTTTCTACTTTTGGGGGCTTTAGTTGTGACCAGGCATAACTTGACATCTTGTCTTCCTCTGTAACATCAGATGCATGGAGCACGTTGCAACTTGACTGCTATGAGTAGAAAAGCAAACGAAGAACAGCTTACTTTGTTCCATCCTCATACTGATCTGATTTAAAAATTTCAGTGCTGTGGGGGAAATAATATCCAATTAGTATGTGAAGCCAGTAGATACATTTGAAAAGGGCAAGTGTAAATGTGTTGAATCTTGAGTGGGTGTTGATCCAGTTATTATGATCGAATCACAGTGAGCAGATGTTGATGTCAAGGGTAAACAAAGCTATAGATAAAGTGCACTTTTTGGATATATACAAAGCTGTGGAACCCAGCCAAGTTCCATGTTCAAGAGACTGTAAGGTATAGTCATATTCAGTCTATGCTTAGAGCTGGTTTGAGATCACCTTTAGTATTAAACTCAAAAAGACAATGTGTGAAAAAAGTTAAAAAGAATATATAGAGAGAAAGACAGGGAGTGAGTGAGATAGTGGTCTAAAGGACAGGTCTGGGCATGCTTGCTCTGGTCTGTCTTGCTCCTCACTGACCCCTTCTGATTAGCTGCAAGTGCGGACTGAGCGAGGGAACTCGAGAGCAGAAGGAAGGAGTGAGAGAAGGCAGCTTTGCAAGAGAGGGGTGCTGCCCCTGTGCGTGTCTGCCAATTAGAATGAAAGACGAGTGTTAATGAAGGTTTGATTAAGTTTCAGTAGGTTCTGAGAAATATGCATAGAGCACGAAGGAGAAATGGCGGGAGAGAAAGAAAAGAGTAGGAGATGATCACCCAGTGTCTGAAGGAAGCATGCGGCATGAAATTGGAATGCTGGCTGTTCTTGACCTCTGACTTCTGAATGTGCCAATCCCCAGAGAGGAGGTGGAGAGAAAAATGGTACAAGCCAAAGCAAAGCAAAAGAGCAGGTGCTGTCTAGAAACTCTTACCTGTATGCTGTTGATGCACCATACAGAGTGATTCTTGTTGATTTGGATACTGGAACTAAGCCTTGAATGTCCAAAATAATAACTTTTCAAGGGAAGCAAAAATATTTTTTAGCTCATAATGGACATTAACGTAAAAAGATCTCCCTGCTGATCTAACTAATCTGCTCATTAACAACTCTTTACTCATTTTAAGTGGCTGCATTAAGGCTGGAAAAGCACTCAAATCTGAAGAGCACTGGTCCTGAAGTGTCAGGGTGGGGAAGCTGGTCTACTGAATTAAAAAGGGATAAAAATGGAAGCTATTTTTGCAAATGCAGTTACTTTCAAAAAGCTATTAATTATACTTAATGTTTTATGCTTGAAAATAGAGGTAAACACTGGGGCTAGCTTGTCATCACATGATTATAGCACCTGTCCAGGGATGCCATCTGTTGGCAGTCCTCACCAGTCAGCTCACCTGCTTCAGTTGTGCTAGCACCAAACTGTTGAGATTTATATTTACATTTACAGGATTTAGTAGAGGCTGTTATCCAGAGAGACGTACACCGGGGCTTTGTAGTCCACAAGAAAACATAACTCCCACCCTTAGTACACCCAGACTTAAATTAAAAGCTGCTAGTAAACTAAGATTCTAACAGAGATGGAGTTAGTATTCCACCAGGGCCCTATCAGATCACATACACAGAAGTGTGTGTTAGTAAAGTTTATGACATGAACATGTAGTTGTTAGCCTAAGTGCTCAGTGAAGAAGTGGGTCTTTAGTTTGAAGACAGTGAGAAACTCAGCAGTTCTAACAGTCAGGGGAAGTTTGTTCCACCACTTTGGTGCTAAAGCTTAGAAAAGTCTTGATGTTGGTCTTCGACCTTTGAGAAGAGGTGGGTCAAGTCAGGCTGTTATTGGTGCTCCAAGAGGGCGAGCTGAGACCTGTGGTCTGATCAGTGCTGATAGGTAAGATGGAGCTGGACCATTTTCAGCTTTTTAAGCGAGCGTTAGATCTTTAAACTAAATGCAGGCAGCCACAGGAGGCCAATGAAGGGTTTGCAGGGTGTTGTGTGAGAATTTTGGTGTATTGAAGAGCAAATGTGCTGCTGCATTCTGAATCATCTGTAGAGGTCTTGTGGTCTTCAGAGGAAGGCCAGCCAGGAATGAGTTACAGTCCAGTCTTGAGATGACAAGTAACTGGATGAGTATCTGAGTGGTGTCAGTGGTGAGGACTGGATGAATTCTCCTGATGTTATAAAGAAGGTACCTTCCAGTTTGGGAGAGACTGTTAATATGAGATGAAAGGTTTTCATCTAAGAGAACACCTAGATTTTGTGCTTTTGATGTGGTTGTGATAACAGCAAATCCAAAAGTTATGACCAGGTCAGGTCTTGGGGATGCATCCCCTGGGGTGTACTGGAGATCTGTTTTGCTGGAATTTAGCTTCAGGTGATGTGCTGTCATCCAGGAGGAAATGTCATTCAGACATGCAGAGATCCAGGCTGATATCTGAGAGGATGGAGAGGATGAGCTGAGTGTCATCAGCAAAACAGTGATAAGAGAAACACTGTAAAGATATTATATCACCAAGACAGTGGGTGTACAAGGAAAGGAGAAGAGGGGCAAGCACTGAGGCGAAGGGGAATACCAGTGAATAGTCTTTGTGGGGCAGACATAGATTCATTCCATGACACTTGGTAACTGTGACCCTCAAAGTAGGACAGAATCCATTGCCAAGCAGATCCAGTGATTCTGAGTTTGGTGATTGAAGCCAGGAGGATCTGATGGTTGACAGTATCAAAAGCTGCAGAAAGATCTACAAGAATTAGAATCAAATATAGTTTAGCTCTTTTGGCTGGATGAAGCTCCTTGGTGACAGCTAGAAGTGTAGTTTCTGTTGAATGTACCGCTATGAATCAAAACTGGTTTAGGTCCGGACTGACCTATTTTGTGACAGAAAGAGACTGAGTTGGATAATATACAACACTCTCCAAAACTTTGGAGAGGAAGGAGAACAGAGGTATCATTTTGTAGTTCACGTTTTTTCGGATTGGTGTGACTACAGCTTATTTGAAGACCATTGGAAAGTGTCCTGTTTCCATGGAGCCATTTATTATGTGAGCGATATAAGGGAGAAGATTTGAGGATATGGTCAGAAGTGTGGATGAGGGGATTGGATCAAGTGGTGATGTGGTAGGGTGGTATGATGTCAGGAGCTGAAGAACATCATCTGTGAAAAGTGGGGGGGGTAGTCGGTAGGTTGAAAGTAGGAGAGAGGGGTGATGACTGCCAGGAAGGATCGTCTGATCTCATCTGTTTTTTTCATCAAAGTAGGTGGCAAAGTCTTCCAAGGAGATGGAAGAAGGTGCAGGAAGAGCAGGAGGTTTGAGAAATGAAGAAAATGTGGCAAAGAGTGTGCAAGGGGTGGATGCAGATTCTTCAACCTTGGCTTTGAAGAAGGAAGACTTGGCAGCAGATACCTCAGATACCTCAGTAGTAAACACGAATAGAAGAGAATGTTATGAGAGAAGATAAGAGTTAAGATGAGATTTCCTCTGTCTTCTTTCCAATGCTCTCAATTCTCTTCGTTTGTTGCGAAGTACATCAGATAGCCACAGTGAAGGATGTGAACTGCGTGTCACACTAGAAGACATCATCAGAGCTTGCCCGGAATACATCCCAGTCACTCAGTGTATCTTGTAATGTGGCATCTGACTGGGCAGACTAGCATCTGACCTCCCTCAAGCAAACCTTGTCCAGATAATCCTTGTCCTGCTCTTTCATCATTATCTCGAACCTGGCGTGATGTTTCTCCTGCAGCTCTAAGATGGCTTCGTGTTGTGGCTGCAGCAGGGTGGTGAGGACCTTAACGACTTCAGTGAAGGCCAAAGTCTTTGAGATTTTCAGCTTGGTCTGTACACATCTTCACTGCTTTTCTCTACATACTGAGAGAGACGCACACATATGTAGTTAGTAAAACCCCCCACAAATGTTAGAACCATTACCCAGATTAGCCTGCTGGTTCTCTGTTCCCTACTCTCTGCTAGACCATGCTACCGCTGCCAGGGTGTGATTTGCCACAGCCTTACAAAATTGAACAGTAATTTTAGTGACCTGCTCACATATATATATCTGGCTCAGAGTGGGAATGCTGTAGAAATTGCAAAATCCATACTGAAACAAAACTTTGAAGCTGTTTTTCTCAATTTTACTGTTGCTATACCCACTGGTCTTAGGGTTTATAGGACAGTATAGCTCTGCAGAAGCACTTTGCTGGCATTTAGTCTGCAGAACATTTAACTGAGATGAAGGGTTTACCATGTGCCATTTTTTGCAAGCATCTCAGTAAATATGATGTGCATTTTACTGTTTCAATAGAACAGGCATGCTTTGGCCCTTGAGATATGCCACCTTCTTCCATCCCACCTCTTGAACACACAGACACACACACACACACACACACACACACACACACACACACACACACACACATCACAGAGAATTAACGTTGCTCCAAGTAGCTGCGTTTTGTTTCCCTGTGTACCCAGAAGCAGATCTGACGTCCCCGGTGCATGTGGGCAAATTATTAATTCATGAGCTTGCACAGAATGCAATGGAATATTAATGAGGACCTTTTGTGACAAACATGCATATGCATGTGGGATGTGCTTGGCTTTTGTGTTTTTAAAAGACCGTGGACAGGTGAGAGCAGCCAAGTGGAAAGATGGATCGAGAGAGATAGTGGGAGGGAGAGCAGGAGGGAGAGGAGGGGGCTGTGTTAAAGTGAGGTGAAAAGGTTGCAAAAAACTTCTTCAGCACTTAAGCTTGTTTGTTTGTGGCATTATTGCTACAGTCTTACCGCCATGAATTTCAGCAGTTAGGGTGAAAGGTGTGTCCTTTTGGACACAGTGTAAACGTCCTCACACTCAGCACTACTCTATAACAGTGTCGGTGCAGAAAGAGAGAGTGCTGAAGAGAACTAGACTGGCAGGGTAAAATGTCTGCCTTACCTGCAAAAGAGTCATGGCTTACTTGAACAAAAATACTACTACTACCATTACTACTACTACTACTACTACTTCTACTTTATTACTACTACTACTACTACTACTACCATTACTACTACTACTTCAACAGCAAGAACAACTACTACTACTACAACAACTACTACAACAACTACTACTACTACTTCCATTACTACTACTTCATTACTACTACTACTATTACTTCAACAACAACGATAACAACAACTACTACTGCTACTATTAATACTACTACTTCTACAACAACAACTACTACCACTACTACTAATAATACTACTACCACTACTACTTCTAATGTATTTCTACTACTATTACTACTACTACTTCAACAACAGCTACTGCTACTTCTACTTCTACTTTATTACTACTACTATTTCTACTACTATTACTACTACTACTTCAACAACAACAGCTACTACTACTACTAGTACTACTACTACTACTACTTCTGCTTTATGACTACTACTTCTACTTCTACTTTATTACTACTACTACTACTTCTACTTCTACTTTATTACTACTACAATGACTACTTCTACACCAACTACTACTGCTACTACTACTAATACTATTACTACAACTACTACTACTTCTACTTTATTACTACAACTACTACTCCTACTGCTACTGCTACTTCTGCTTCTACTACTTTATTACTACTACTTCTACTTTATTACTACTACTACCACTACTACTACTACTTTATTACTACAACTACTACTACTTCTTCTACTATTACTACTACTACTACTACTACTACTAAAAATAATAACAATAAATTTCATTTATGTAGGATTTCTCAGAAATAAAGCTCAAAGTGCTTGGCAAAAATACACAAAATCACAAGCAGAAGAAATAAAACTCAGAAGTGTTTCAAGCTGACAAACTTTTATAAAAATATATTTTACTGTTTTCTGTCAACTTTTAGTCTGTTGTAGAAAGGACATAAAACTGAACAAATGTAAAACAGAATTCCAAAAATACAAATAAAATATGGAATTGCAGGATGTTAAAATGATGTGTAATTTCAGAATAACACACATACATAATTACTTTTACTTAATTACTTGTACTTAATTTAAAAAACTGCAGAATTTAACAAATACATCGAATTACAGAAGAAATAAAGGATCATAAACATTTCAAATATAGTTTTGAAGGATAAAAAAATAAAGAAATACATAAAAGGAATTTCAGAATTAAAAAAAAAAAATACAGAAACAAAATACAAAATTAGCTAAAAGCATTAACTAAAAGTCAAAAATATGAGTTTACTATAAGTTATGTTTAAAAATAATAGGGAACAACTTTTGGTATCCTAAATGCCCTGTCTGCAGATGGTTTTTTAAAGAACCACTTTTGTAAATGAGATGTGTGAGTGTGAACCTTCACATAATGGAAAAGTACGGTATCATTTAATGATTTCTTCCTGGACTTGTAGATCCAAGACAAGCTATGAAGGGTGTATATAAACAGTAGACAGATCTGTATTTTTTCCTTTATTTGCACACTTTTTTATTATCCCTCATTTTTGTTATCCATCTGTTTCAAGGAGTTTCTTTTGTATATATTTTTTTTACCCATTGTAGGTATTGTCTTCCTCTGTCTCACTTCTTCATATCTATTCAGGCTAGTTTGAGGATTTTGTGGTGCGTATATTCATCATCATCAATGTGGGGGATTTTAAACTCTCCAGACAAGTAAACATCGACCGCTATCCGCAGGATAAACCGAAGGAAAAACGGAGAGGGGAGGAAAGAGAAAGATGAATATAAGGCTTCATGTAGAGGTTTGTCTACATGAAGCCTTATAAAAAAGAGCGTTACATGATGTACTGCAGATGAGAGGTGAGTGGAGTGTGTGATTGAGATGTAATGTGATGCAATGGAGAATGTAGTACTCTTTCCCTTTTGATCCAAAGTTACATTATTGATGGAGCTGCATATCAAATTCATCCACAGCTCAGTCAAACAGATCACACACTGCAAATAATAATGCCTAGTGGATGTCCACACTTGTTCGTGTTAGAGTTTTGAGGAAGACTAGAGGAAAGAAACTTGTACACACACATACCTACACAACCTGTGCTATCTCATCCTAAACTCTCCTGACCTTTACCCTCAGGCCCTCGTTATGAGCTGAACCTGATCAAGAGGTGGAACTTTCCACCAACAAGGAGACACACACACACACACACACACACACGCACACAGACACACACAAGAAATGAGAAGATGGATAATGAAAGGGTTCCAATTCACCTGATTCTCACTCTCTCTTTTTCTCTTTTGGAAACAGCCAATTATAGCAAGCGATCTGTCATGCAGGAAATAACTGTGTCTGGGTAATTACACAGCAAAAAAAGAAAATGTCTTGGAAAAACAACAGAGACGCAAATAACACACCCAAAAAATGGCAAATCCATAGACTGAGTAGTGCTCTGCCTGCAGAATTAGCTCAGATAAAGTTGGAGGTGAATTAGGCTGTTTTAAAAGAAGTTTAAACAAGCACTCTAACTTTTATTTCCTCTATGACTTTTTGGTGGTTCATGTTAACCCTTCAAACTTAATACTTATCATTACGTTAATATCTTAAGACGTACCATTCGGCAGCAAAAATGAATTATGTGTTATTTACCAGAGATGTGGACTTGAGTCGCATGTCTTGGGCTGGAGTTACAAATTTGATGACTTGGGACTCAACGATAAAAATGACTGACGATTTGACTTTGACTTGAGCAGCAGTGACTGAAACTTTGACTGGAAAAGTGGAAGAAACATGGAGAGGTGTTGTTCAGGTAAATGGATTTGTTTTCTGGCATAAAGTCATAGTGATTCACTCTGAACTTTTCCTTTCACTTGAACTTTCCCTTGAACTTTTCCTTCCAACGAGTGCCTTCACTCATTCCTTTGCGATATATATTTCCACAAAGCATTTGAAATTTCTCACCTTAACACTTCAATACTTAGCTCAGAATTTCTAATGGCTGTCTGGCTCTGATATACTACTGATTGCAAGGTACTTTAGTTCCTAAATAATAACTAATGCTTAATACATTGATAACTAAGTTATTATAATTGGTGACTTGAAAAACATTGAATGGTTAATTTAAAACACATTAATATTTGGGATAACACTTTAGTTTAAGGAACACATATTGTGTTTTTTTTTAAAGCTTATTAAACTTGCTGTGTATGTATCCACAGAAGAAGGTAGCCCATCATGTTCCTCAAAACATTCCTGAACAGTTTTTGTGTTAACTTGGCCTCCAAATTTCCATGATCTCGGTCTGATCGTGCATCTGTGTGATGTGCTGGACAAATCTATGGAGGATTTGTCCAATCCATGGAGGGCCCACCTCACAACTTACAGGACTTATGGGTCTGAGCTGTCTTGGTGGTTACAAGGGGGGCCTATACAATATTAGTCAGTTGATTTCCTCTTTTACTTACAATCATCCATGTGGTATCAATGGAGAGTTAAGAAATGTTAAGCTTGTTTGAGCTATGAGTAAGAAATAATGAACTGAATTACTCCATGCTTTTGGTATTTCTAGCAATAATAGCTGCTTCTGAGGGTTATGAGATTAAATTTCAGATTTTTTTTTCCCAAACTTGATTAATATTTACCTAGATATGCCTTACACTAAGCATAGAACATAGGTAGGAATGATACAGTGTCAAGCTGGTTTTATCCCTGTCTTTACCTTTTCTTTCCCTGTCCTGTGACCTTTTCAACTTTGATCTGCTGGACCTACACACTGGGAGCGTGCTTTTGATGAATATTTGATGAATATCAACCTGGTAGGTCTCTTAGATCAGCAGGAGGTGGTCAGCTAGTGGTGCCCAGAGCTGTGGCAGAACACGGTGAAATAGCATTTGGTGTTTATGCTGCCCACCGCTGCAACCAGCTCCATTTAAAGATCTGCCCCAATAGTCGCCGGTTTTAACAAAGAAGCTAAAAAAAGAATTTCCGCTGCCTTCAGCTAACCTATAGGACTTGGACAAAAAATATGTGACAATGCACTTTTATCTGTATTTTTATATTACTTTTTTACTTTTATTTAACTCATTTTAAATGATAACTCGTTTAGACTTTTATTCTATATTGATTCTATTGTTTACTTTTATTGCTTTTCTTTTATTACTTTTCTTTTTCTTCTATTTTATCTCTGTCAAACTCTTTGAATAACCTTTGTGTATGATATAAATAAACTTGCCAGCTTGCCTTTTGATCCTGTCCTTTTAGGGTTTAGTGTGTTTGTGTGTTTGTGTGTGTGCGCTCGCCTGTGTGTGTGTGTTAGGGTGTATTTAACTAAATCATTCCACAAGCAGTTGAAAGGCCTAAACTTTTTGTATCAGTACCCAGGGAACTATGATTCTGTCATGTCATGTTTCACTTTAATCTCCAAACCCCAAACAAAATCATTTGCCGTCTCACCAGACTCATATGTGCTGTGGAAGTGAAGCCACTTATGAGCACCATCCTCCAGGGATAGAACAGCACATCTAATAATGCTGTCAGCATGAGCCTGGCTTCTTTCTGTTCTTGTCTCCTGCTTTAGCCTGAAATATTGGTCATCATTTTGTTTAGTGAGGAACGAGAATGTGCAAGATAATCATTATGTGATCAGTCATGTTGGGGTCAAAACAGTGTTTGAGACACTGCTGTCAAACTGTCAAACACATTCCCTGGCCTTCGCACATATAGATTGAGGGCTCAAGAGAGAATAAGAGAAAAGTAAAGTGGCCCTTATAGTCACGTGTGAACACACCATAGCACAACACACAGTGTGAACAGTGTGAAATTCTTTCTCTGCATTTAACCCATTCACCAAGTGAAGCAGTGGGCAGCCAGCAATGCAGCCCCTGGGGAGCAGTGTGTAGGGACGGTTCCTTGCTCAAGGGTACCTCAGTGATGCCACTAGCAGTCCTGGGGTTCAAATCCACGGCCTTTTGATCACAGGGGCAACTCCCTAGCCACCAGGGCACCAGCCGCCCCAAGCAAGTCAAATACTAGACCAGGCAAATTCACAAGACTGTTCAACAATATTGAATAAAAGCACAATACATTTCAAAGGGTTTTTTAGTAAATGAAATATATATCCATGACTCAGTGAACCATTTGCTTAACCCCACAAAGGATAAGTCCATACATTTTTCCACAAATTTTAAGACAAAATGATAAATGGTTTGATAAAAAAAAAAAATAATAATATACAGAAATTTACTGACTGTCATGGCTGGCTCACCTGTGCCACTCCTTCCACCGTCCCAGTCTCTGGAATACAGAGCCTGGGCCTCTCCTCCTCGGTTCTCACTCTTGGTTAGTTTCTCCCTCATGAGTTTCAATTGTTTCCTGTTACTCTGCAGCGTGTAAAAGCCAGCCCACCCTGGAATTCAACGTCCATTGACAATCATTCTAACCGGCCATTTCTGTTTGTGTTTGTCTCTGTGTTTCAGCTCTGGGCCTGTAAACCACTCTTCACTCTGCCTCGCTCTGCTTAACCCCAGTTAGACTTTTATCCACTCTTTCTTGGACTGTCTGTGAGCATATTCCTGTGACTGATATTTTGCAAACAATAAATCTCTTCAGAACTGTGTGCCTCCCACGCTATTTGTATTGGCGTTCACCGCCGAGTCAAAACAAAACTGCATTTAGTGAAATACTCCTGCAAGTGTGTCTCTTTGACACTGACTCAGATTTCTTTACAGACATGGTGATAGAAATCAGGGGTCACAATTTCTACAGTGCTAATATAGCCATTTTTTTCCTATCCAAAATGGGCAGTATACCTATATGTAATTATTTAAGTATATGTAATGGTGAATCTGAAAAAGTGTTCTTTGGGTGCCATTTAACATCTCATGTGTGAAGCTTTCCACCATGAATAGATCTGAATAAATCACAATGCTATCTTAAAACAGCAACCATCTCAGAACCATTTCATAGAAATTCTTCCTGTGATGAAGTACTACACTCTTCTGATGTCTCACCACTGCTGTGAACTGTTGGTAACTTTCTCTAAAACAGTGCATTTCTCCTCAAACCACTCCAAATCTTTTTTATCTTAACCATTTAATTATGCACAATTTATTTTTTTTAAGAAAGCTTATTACGTTCTAAGACTTATTTTTAAGTAACTACATACTAGAGTACTAGAAATAGAAGTGCGGTTTTATGTGGTAATACAAAGAAATGTACAAATTTCTCTTTTTTGCGCAGAGCAGTGTGAAACTGTAGAGTTGTGGGCTTCCCTGAGGGCTAACGTTCAGTCTGAGTGTGAGTTCAAAGTATTTTGCAATATTGGCTCTTCTGTGAGAAGGCCTGAAGAAGAGAAATGCTTATCTTTTTTTGTATTTTCATGTGGAAGTGGAGTGGAAGGCCATGATACAATAGCAGGGACAGAGTGGAGCGAAAGAAGACATGACTTCATCGATTTAGCTCACCTTCATATAGCCAACAAAGCACGTTTTGCATCTGCTTCCCTGTAAGATTCACGCTGTAGACAGAGGAGAAAGAGACACCGGAGGAAAAAAAAATATAGTGGTGAGACAATGTAAATTGCAAACACAGAGGAGTGTTAACAAGGAGAGAGAGAGGGGGAGAGAGAGAGAGAGAGAGAGAGAGAGAGAGAGAGAGAGAGATAGGAAAAGAGGGGGAGAGAGAGAGCAGCCGGCACAGTTTGCTGGGAACAGGTAGTGTGCATGTGGGTCAGCACATTGCATCATCAGCACTTCTTGCAACCTGCCTGAGCACAAAGGGAAGGGCAAATGAGCCTCTCTCTCTCTCTCTTTCTCTCTCTCACACACTCTCTCACTCACTCTCACTATTTTGTCTGAACTTCATTGTCAACAGCTTGTCTTATCATCTCACCTTTTTTTCTAATCACCTTCAGAAAAGGTTTTATTGGGCCTGGGTTTTATTTGTACTGACCGATGCTACACCAGTACCTCTATTTTAAAAAGGTTCTTTGGAGTGACATCATACAAGGACTACTTTTGGTTCAGACTACTTTTAGCTCAGTAATCTTTAAATAATCATGGTTGTAAATGAGATGAACTTCTGGAGACATGTGAAGAACCTTTCCAAAAATGTGAAAAGCCTCCACATAATGTAAAGGTTATACTTCATCTGTCTATGCTTCACCCACAAAAATGTTCTTTTGTAGCAACTGTTGTGAAACTGGATAAGCTTTTCAGAATGCTGGCATTTAATGTATATAGTGTATGATATTTTAACATTTCCTGTTTAAAATGATCCACTGGACTATGTTGTTGTGGCTAACTGATCTGTCTTCAAAGAAAATAAATATCATTTGATAATATGGCAATCAACACTAAAAATGTTGTGGTTTAACCTACAAACTGAAACTATGTCAAGATTAAATATGTGAATAATACTGTCTAGTGTTGGAGAAGATTTTTTTACAAAAACTGAGCCAACATTTCTTTTTAGTTTCCAATGTTCTGTAATGGTTCTCCAACAGTTACTATGAAATACATCATTTGTGCACAGAGCATAAGGCAAGTAAAAGTTTTTCCTACATTCCTACAAAAATAACACTGGCCAAAGGGATTTTTGCTTCCATACCATCAAGGACCATTTTTGGTTCCTTAAAAACCTTTCTATTGCTGGTTCCCTAGAGAAACAATTGAGTAAAGAAATAGAAGTAAAGAATTTTTTTTTTCAAGCAGATATTCCAGATAAAGTAATGGTTTTAGGAAGAACTGAAATAAGACCTTTACATTATATAAGGGTTCTTTAAACCGTCAAAGACACCTAGTGTGTGTGTGTGTGTGTGTGTGTGTGTGTGTGTGTGTGTGTGTGTGTGTGTGTGTGTGTGTGTGTGTGTGTGTATGTACAATTGTATGTCCAAGCCTAGACTGGGAAGCTTTATTTTTCAGTGTATTGCAGACAAACACAAAAGCATATAGCTCATTCAGGGAATAGTGCAAGCAACGTATGCTATAACTGCACCATTGTGCCCCATCTGTAGCACCTGTGTCACCTTAAAACTATTCCTGTGCATTTTTATATCTGATGCAATGTCTATTTACATAGTATTCTGCCTTGTTGTGTATGCACATAAATAGAGTGAATATTGCTTTGGATTACTGCGGTTGATATTGTATTCCCTTGCTGTGTGTCTGGACATGTGTGTGTGTGTGTGTGTGGGTGTGTGTGTGTGTACGTGTGTGCAAGTGTGGGTTGCTGGCTACGCATTTGCTTTTAGACTCTGTAATCTGGTGTGTATTAAAAAGTCATTTATAGCTTGTAAGCAATATCTGCACACTGTAGTACAAAAATGCTGAAAGCTGCATTTTCTCCAGCAAGATAACAAGTCTCCTAATTTTCCCACTGAGTAAAAATGGGTTATTTCTTCTCCCTCTCCCTCTCCCTCTCCCTCTCCCACTCCCACTCCCTCCTTCCTGTATCCGCTCTCCTTCTTTCACGCCTCCTTTTTGCTCTTATTCTCTCCTCCTTACTATCTCTCGTGCTCTAGCCTGGTGCCTGTTAGGCTGAATTAGCTGTAAATGAGTGTGATGCTGGCCATAGTAAATGTTTTAATTGAATGCAAACAGAGCCTGGGTTACACCGTCGTATTTGCAGAGATAGGAGCGGCACTATGGAAAAGCTTTCGGCAACTGAATGACTTTTAAAAAGAAAAAAAAAAAAAGAAAGATGTTAGTTGGAGGCACTCAGAATTCAAAGTCCTAGTCAGCAATTTTGTTAGGAGGAGAGAGGGATGAAAGTGTCTTTGATAAAGTAATTCCCCAAGATAGTAGCATCAGTGCAGCTGGAGAGAGCAGGATATCACCCAATAAGAGACACTGTTACACCACTCTTGCGAGCCTTTTTTCCTAATACTTCTCCGCTAATTTGGTCACATCATTTACATTTTACTCATTAGAAATGAGTGTGTGTGTGTGCTGGAAGGGAATCATTACGGAATCAGACTCCGAGCTCTCTCATGAATGATTTTTTTTTTTTTTTTTTTGACATCTCTCATCTTTCATTTGCCCTCATAGTGAGAGAAGCCGAAGTAATTATTGTTGAACTGATTCTGAGCATTCAGGTTCAAGGCTTAGATATTCTGAATTTGTTAAACTTTTCATTTATCGTTTGTTCTCTCATTTATGAAGGAAACTCAGAACTGATTGGTCCGAAATTCGGGTGAACTTTGAAAGTGCTACCAGAGAAATTTTCGCTGCCTTAGAAGAAGCTCTCCCATGTGCGTCTTGTCATTAAAGTTGACTTTTTTAATAAAGAGATTTAGTCTGTATCCTTTATTGTCCCTATTACCCCTTTATGAAGGATCTCACACAGGGATGAGCCAAAGGGTGAAAAGGCCGCCTCATTAGCAGTCTTTGGACCAGATGCCTTGTTACTTAAGTTCCACAAAGACTTGTGACAGGAAAGTTTAACTGTGGAATTGAATAGACTCCACAATGTGTCTATTGCTTCCAATCAAACACCACTCTGAAGATTCTCAGCAGAAAGTCACACCTATGTGAACTGATTGGCTGTTTCTCAAACAAGTCCCCGTACCGAGCAGCATTGGCTTTAGCTAAGAAGTGTACTTTGCTTATCCAAAGTCATTTGAGTAATCTAATTAATCTAATTAATCTAATTTGCTTATGGTTGCTGATTCCCAGCAGGACATACTTGCATATTTACTTTCTTTAATTTCTGCCTTTGAGGACACTTTTCTGGCTGTGATTTGCTAAAAAAGACAGACGACTCTCTAGAATGAGGGCTGGTTCCACAGCAGAGGTTGTATGAGATCTAGAATGTAAGGCTATGTAAAGAGAAATTAGTGGTATTTGGTGGTACTGAAATGTGTGAGAGCAAGTGGGATCATACAAAGTCAAACTAAGACCAGGAAAGGCTCAAGATCAGGTAATTAAGCGACAAGTGGCTTGGTATTATGTATTAGTATCATAGTATTATGTAAACATAACACTGAATTAATTTAAACCATCACCATTATCATCTAAATGGTTAGATATAATTTTTAGATGAAATCACTCTCAAATAAGCCTAACTCAATAAAGGCTGCCCTAAGTGTGGTTCGTGGGCCAAAGTTGTCCCATGAGGATGTTTGATAATTTTTTACCTTTTTTTTTTTTTTTTTTTTTTTTTTTTTTTAACTCTTCTTTATTTGCATATTACTTTGACCTTTTTGGTGTTTGTTCCATCACAAACACTGCATTCTGGCCCAAGACAAAACATAGTACTAAAGTACTGTACAAATCAGTAGAATGAACTAACGTGACAAGTTAAGCATAGTAGTCAAGAGTTCTTTTTAGTGATCCACTAAATTAGAGGAAAAGAATATCTATATCACCAAGGGAAAGTCTGAAGTTCGGTCTGTTACTAAATATGATATAATATAGCACACTTTATGTAGGGAAACAGACAAAATGCTTATTTTAGGAAAATCACAGATCAAATGCATTTCTTGTGGTTGAAATACACAGTGATAAGCAAATCACAAAGATAATTTAGCAAAGGACTAGACATTATGGGTCTTTTGATCATTTTGAACATGGAAAATGACTGGCTGGCGTTAGATGAGTCAATGTCTAGGCAGTTGAAAAAGACAAATGAGCTGTGCAAATGAGCTAAAGAAATGCTCTCAATCCCTTTAAACCAGTGGAAATGTTGGTTATGACGATGCATAAATATTAAAACACATTATAAAATAAACATTTATTCCTGTGAATTATCATTCATCTGTCTTAGTCAGGTACATTTATTGTTAATGACTGTGCTGTGTATAAACTGCAAAATGCAAGCATTTGTAAATATGAACTATAATACCAGAAAAACAGATAATAAATAAATAAAATCACATTTTATCACCGTCTAAATGAAAGCTTACATCGCTTTTTGTTTTTTCATAAACTGAAAATTTCAGCTGTCCTTTAAACTTTATCAAAATTTCAAAATTGCATTATGAACAGACCAAAAGAAAGTTCTGTTTTCACTGATGATGAGAGAGCAGTTTTGATACATTTCTTTTCAAACTTTTCCAGCTAAGAAAACAGAATTTGTGAAACAAACTGGAGTGTGTGTGCAAATCTGTTCAAATCACAGTATTCTGAAAGTTTCAACAATGTTATTTTGATGTCAAGCATTTTCAGTTTGTATTGGAGCTCCATTAGTGTGTCTGTTTCATTGCTGTATCCACTGCCATTGTTAAAGGAAGTCTCTCAACAACACATGTTTTGAGAACTGCATGCAAATTAATACCTGATTTTAAAAGGCGCAGTAAAATTGGAATATGTAACCATGTTATGCTAGACCCTCCCTCAAATCGTATGCATAAGAGGGAAAAGCACCGTTTGCATTTCACCAAGCCCATGGTGCCTGCACTGCATATTTAGACTCTTGTGCGGGTTTTGTAGGTAACCCGATCCAATTTACACCTGAAACTGAGACTAAAGGCTTAGTACCTTGGGTCCTTCTGTAAAGTTACTTTTTTTATTTTTTATAGATGCAGAGTTTGTTTCAACAGCAACATATTACACACTTTATTGCTGTTATATTGCAGGATGAATGGTGATTTCTTGTATTTTCACCTGTGTTCTCAGATTCCTACAAAACACAAAAATCCTATCACATTATGACACTCACATGCTAAAACATGTCTTT
This sequence comes from Brycinus macrolepidotus, assembly GCA_037974445.1. Taxonomy (NCBI): domain Eukaryota; kingdom Metazoa; phylum Chordata; class Actinopteri; order Characiformes; family Alestidae; genus Brycinus; species Brycinus macrolepidotus. Next base: position 11,344,975 of record JBBPCZ010000012.1, read on the forward strand.
GTGTGACAGGGGTATGTACAGCAGTGTGATTACCCCCATGAGACTCATACCCCCTGTCTAAATTGTGAAGTTTATTATAAGCCCTCATCAGATCCTCTTGGCTACTCTCTCTAGACTTGGGATATCAGGCACAGCGTGGCAGTGGTTTGCACCCTACCTCGATGACTGGAAGTACCAGGTAGCATGGCAAAGCTCCCAGTCTGCCCAGCGAAGATTGTCCACTGGTGTACCACAGGACTTGGTCCTTGGACCTCTTCTCTTTTCTCTATATACTGGTCCTCTTAGGGATGTAATAGCCTCATGTGGCTTTTCCTACCACTTTTATGTAGATGACACTCAGCTTATTCTCTCTTTCCCCTCCAGTGACGATCAGGTCTCGACCCGCATCTCAGACTGCCTGGCTGACATCTCCTTTTGGATGGTGGCCCACCACCTCAAGCTGAATCCCAGCAAGACTGAGCTGCTTTTCATCAAACGGAGTCCATCACCAAGCCACGACCTCACCATTTCTTTTGAGAACTCTCTTATCGTCCCCTCAAAGAAGGTAAGAAATCTTGGTGTCATGCTAGATGAAGAACTGTCATTCCTGTCGCATGACCTCTCCAGGACATGCAGATACCTTCTTTACAACATCATAAGAATTCGACCCTTTCTCACCACTGAAGCTACACAGTTACT
>JBBPCZ010000012.1:11368108-11387313 GCA_037974445.1 Brycinus macrolepidotus
TCTCTCTCTCTCTCTTTCTCTCTCTCTCTCTCTCTCTCTCTCTCTCTCTCTCTCTCTCTCTCTCTCTCTCTCTCACTCTGTCTCTCTCTCTCTCATGCCAGGCCCTTTAGGTAGCCATTGAGAATTCAAGGACAGTTGAAACCCAAGCCAAACAGCTCTCACTCTGAGTACAGTGGATATCTGGCCACCCTCCAGAGTGAGGATTATGTCAGTGTTTGTTGTAATAGTTAAATGCACATGAATACATACATATGACATAAGACAGGAAGACTTTATTCACCATATGCTGTTTTGGAAGGCCAGTTGGAACATTATTCCTTCTCTTGTTTTTCCAAACATAAGTGCACAAATGTTTTTCCAAACATAAGTGCATAAATGACACTTATCTAGTGCAAAGGAATGTGTTGTGTATTTTAACTGTATTTTAACTGCCTTAGTGCATAATTTCTACTTATTTGCTAAGTTTATCATACCAGGAAAAAATAAATAAATGTAAAATATAAAATACACCGCAACTTTTGCATAGCCATACTTTATACATTTTCCCAGTATGCTAAAATCTGCAGTAACTATGCATTAAAATGTGTGAAAGTGTGTTCTCTGTAAAGGATGTGCACTTATTTTCACACTGGAACTAATTGAAACATGTCACTGGACTGGGCGCGCTAAAATGTTTGCATAGGACTACATGTTTGTTCTGCTTATTATTTGGAATCAGATGATTCTCCATGTTAAAGTGGTTTCCGAAGTGACTAAAATGGAAAACATTGATCTCACCATGCAGTCAGATTGTAATGAATACGTAATGCCCACTTGGACTGAATGATTCATCAATTATGATTAGCTTGTAATTACAGGGACAATGGTGGATTTAAATGACTTCATCAGAAGTCTGATCAGGAACTGTCTCTTTTTGTTAATTGCATGTTTGTGCTGATCATTCAAATAACGTGAATTTGGTTTGGGAGATTTTGTCATTCATCTAGCACTCCCTCTGAGATAATGTGCTGAAAAAAAGTGATCCATTGAAATTACTTAATTCAAATATGCATGTCCTTGTATAAAAAAAAAACATATTTGAACCACCATCACATCAGTGCAGTTATTTATTTGTGTGGAAATTATTTGACGTTAATTGAATACATTTCTTTTTTCAGTGCAGTATCCATGAGAACGCTGAATAATGGCTGAATAATAAATTAGATTGCTGTTTACTCAAGATCCTACATTAGTGTCATATTCATATAAAGCTACCAAAGTTCTTCCCAAACAGAAATCACCTATATGGATAATTTTATGTATCGGGTGTAATGCATTACTGCCTGCTATGGATGCTCTGAAACCAAGTGTGCACTATGTTTACCTTACTTAGGCACATGCTCCTAAATCTGCAAGTCAGTGTAATTCTACTACACACCTTCACAGCTGCCTCTCACTGATGTGTGAAAGGGATCATCCCATCAAACAGAATGTGAACCAGGGCGAAATAGCTGAAAGAAACACCTAGACACACACATGGTTCTCTGGATTGCTGAGAAGTGGTCAAGACAGCATCTGTTGAGCATGCAGTAGACAGGACAGTCAAATTTTGAGTTATCCTTGCTATCAGTGTAAATACTACTGATCCTGTCACCCCAGTTGAGAACAATTGCACTGGCTAGTCACCAGTCTGTATAGTCTAATGAATAATGGAGGAGTTTTGGTAAATGGTGACAGCTTTATGCTCAAATTCAGAAATTTTAGAAAAAACCCACTCTAGATCTAAAGCTCAAAGCCATGGTTGTATGCACAAGTGGTAAAGTCATCTGGACATGCATCCTTGGAGTCAAGTCAAGCTTCAGAACACCTTGTAACAGGCTGTATTATTACTAGTTTGGTAAGTTAGGTGTATGCTTGTTGCCCAAGAGCAGTGTTTTTTGTCACTCAGTTTGACTAGAACAGCCTACATTAAGAGAAAAGGGCATTTCGACTGACATACAAAACAACCAACAACAGATCTTTTTTTTTTTTTTTTTGCATGCTGTATAAGGGATGGCCATTGTCAAAATGGTGCTACAACACAAACAGACCTGCATGAAACACTTAAGTTTATGTTTTGAGTTACGGTTGGAGTTAGGCTTAGGTTTAGGGTAAGACTCAACAGAATCCATTATATTTAGCTTAGAGTTCAGATTCATTTTATAGATTTTTAGCTCAACGTTAGTTAAGACAAACTGAGCATCTACAAGCACACACAGTGGACCATCCAGATATAATGTTACCTAAATCTTTATCATAAATCCTAAAAGATACTGTAAAAAAAATCAGTGCTTTTGTAGTAGGTTAGCTAGCTTTGAGATGTTAATCTTACTGTGTAACATGAGTTTCTGTTTCTGTACATTGACTGTTGAATGCCAGTCTTTACCTGAAGCAACTCGTTAGATCAGTGCATGGCTTATCGTACTAGTTCATCTGCTGAATGGCGAGCCTCTGGCTCAGACAGCCCATTAATTAGACAAGCAAGACCACTGTAATGAATCTTGTACATTGTCAGCAAAATCTTTTTATGGTAGGCTTTGACATTTTTTCTTTTAAAATGTTTATCTTAGCTTTAAAATGGTACGTGCATTTAAAACTGCCTGAGGAGATGAAAAAACTAGTTAGGTCTAGCATGCGGGACTGGGTGGTCCAAGCAGCAGCAATACAGTCAGCAAGGAGCTGACCTTATCGAGCCAGGACAACAATGTATGCTTGCTATCTGGATAGGCTGATGGACCAAGGGACACTTTAGTAGAACCTGAAGTCCTCTTGCTGACTGCCTCTGTTATGAGTAAAGCTCATAAACCAATGGGTCTCTGTGGGTGCACTAACATAAAACCCCATCTCCTCTAGAATATCCATATTTCTTCATTGTATCTGAAAAATCCTCAGAGCAGAGTGACTCGTATTTATCAGACTTTTCAAAATGAGAATACTAATTTGGCATGAACTTACAGGTTTTATATAACGTGAACTAATAACGTGATATTAGATCAGTGTCCATACTCTGAGACCCTTATGCACCTGCGTCCATATTGAGAATAGATAAAAAGCTGCAAAAAAAAAAAAAGCAAAAGCTAAACAGACTGTTCTGAGAATGTGAGCCAAGTGCATGATTTGCAAAAGAAAAACAGCTAATGTTAAACTGGAAATTTTAATTAGGCTAACAGTCAGGATTGGTTGACACTAGAGGGATTCCAGCTGTATGATATATTTGCATATAGCATGCTGGGAACAATGTTGAACAAACCCATTAAAAGTACTGTGTATAAAATTATTTCTGTCAAACTAAGAGGGATATAGTGCTGAGCTACAGAAAACTGCAAACCATGAACAATAACAGATTTAGACCAGCATACTCATTTAGAATCAAATAGAAATGTATTGATTAAAAAAAATAATAATAAAGTGCAAGACAGCATTCTCTGCTGAAACTTAGGTTGAAAGCTTGGTCTTAAAGGCAAAGTCCATCAAAAGATTGTGGGACTTATACAGCTATATATAGAAGAAAAGTACAAAAATATCATACAACTCAACACGGAGCTGAGAGCATGATGATTCTCAAACCTATAATGATGCTATAAGCTTCCATTACTTAGTGTTGTAGCTTTAATGCAAAAAAGAAGCAATCTTCAGCCATCAAGCATGCTGATCAAGTACATTCAATTAAAATCATGTTTTTTTTTTGTTTTTTTTTTTGCCAAATACGACTTAAGATGCGCACTGAGTAGGTAATAAGTTGTAGATCAGGGGAGTGTGCATTAGTGTGTGTATCCATTTTAATAAACCTCAATCATTATCCCTGCTTGTCTGCTGATCGACTCTTACGGCATATTCCTTGGGGAAAAATCTAGCGTCCTTGATCAGAGCCCAAAATAATGTGCTGAGAGCTTTCTGATGTACAGCTTAGCTAAGCAGAGTAACGAGGGCTATGCACAGATGCTCTAGTTGCACTGATCTAAGAAACCGAAATGCTCAAGGGTCATAGGTAAACTACCTGTAATAATGTACTTGTCACGTGTAGAATTTGCTTCTACCCGAGAGCAAATTGTATGAACTATCCCTTCTTAGTTAACCGGTAAAACAAGAAAGCATTCACTGAACCCAATTTAGATTCTGTTAATAAGCTGTGGCCTCCGGTGCTGTGGTTTTGGTGCCGCTATGGCAGAGTCGCTCTCTGTGGTCTAAGGCCATCCCCCTGCAATTACTGGTTGTTGGTGTTTTGATTTATGAATAATGGAGTTCTAATGTGAAATGTACCCAAAGGCAGTTCTCTTATTTAACCTATAAGTCAGTCAGTGTCCATGTGACTGATGCTCTTTAAATAGAAAGCAATTTAAAATAGAGCTAATGTGTTTGTTCTCCCCATGCATTGCCGTTTCACTCGAAGAAGACGGATTACAGAAACATGTGACAAATTGATAAAGGGCTTGCATACAAACACATGCATATGAAAATGCAATTTCAGGTGCAGAAACATCACATTCATACGTGCGTACCATGAGCATGTCTAATTGCTCGTCTCGCTGCTTTGTTTGACTGGTCCACAAGCAGGAGGGAAACTGTGCTATCGTTGGTGACATTGCAGTGCTGTCCAACAGAGGGCACTGTGGCTACGCTTTTATCTCCAGGGAGTGTGTGTTGGGGGGATGTGCGGCCAGCCAGGCAGCCAGTGTGGAGGGGTGTGATTAGCCAATGAATGGCTCTGCAGGGGCTTTTCGCCGCAGCACATTTTTACAAAGTGCTCCACTCTTTGACTCCTGCATTGATGTAGACGCTGACTGGACTAAACTTCTCCGTGTATGTGTGTGACCGGGGTCTCAAACAGATTCAACTGGTTATACTCCTCAGCAATTAATGTTTACTAAGCATCCTAATGCACTGCAGTCTTAAATGAAACTGCAGTCCTAAATGAAAATGGCTACAGCACAGCTGCAATGTGTGTCTTACTGAAGCTCATCATTGCAGTTTGTCTGGGTGCTTCCCAGGATAAGAAGCGTGTCGTCTGAGCTGCTCCGTCTCTGTTTGGCCTGGATTTTCAGCAAACAGAGAGGCAGCTCGGACGTAAAGAGAGTGAGGGGAATGAAACAGGGCACGGTAAGAGAGGAGCGAGGGGACAGTGGAAGATGTTAAGAGAGAGAGATGATGGGGCAGAAAGAGCGAACAAGGGGCAGAAACAGAGAACAAGGCAGAGGAAGGGGCTGGGGCTGATGCAGTGGTCTGCAGTCTCAGGCAGCCTTTAGCGGAAGCCCTCACAATGTCCCAGATGCATTTGCATACTGTATGTGTGTGCAGACACACATACAGTATGGTAGTAGGGTATTTTATACCAAATATATTAAAAAATATTTATTTCCGACATGTGTTATATTTCCAGCTAAAAAAAATTCCAAAACAGCACCTGATGCTTCCAACTAAAAGAGAAATAATGCTGATTTTTTTTCACAAAAAAGCTCATTCATTTTACAGGCCTACAGTCATGTGTCAATATCAAGACTGGATAAATAATTTGAATGTATTCTAAATATTGGCTTTGGTTTTGGCCCATGATTTTCTTGGTGCATACTAAAATACTTAGTGACTCAAAAAATGTAATCCATGGCAAGTTACTAATTATTTCCCTTAAAACGTATATTACAAAAGATAAACTCACTTTTCTTTACTGTGTACATCTGTGTTGCTCTGAGAAAAAAAAAAAAAAACACTTGTAGCAACTGTACAAGGTAAACCCAATAGTCTTTGAGTGGAAAGAAATGTCAGTTACAGTAAACATCATTTTAAAAGACATGTCACTATCCTTGCCTTTTAACCTCAAGCAGCCATTTATAGTCAATTCACATAATGAACAGCAGATGCTGTTCTCAAAATAAAATCTTTATGAATACAATGAAAAGCTTACAGAACTGAAAAACCTAGCCTCTATAGACTTCATCCATTAGTTTCATATAAGAAGGATTAGATGCTTCCATAGATTACAGGGCTGTGGCTACACTGCACATGTTTTAATATGTACAAGAAAAGGCACATGTGAAATATATGTATAGAAGGAATGTATGTTTTAAATGCATAGTGTATTATGTAGTTTGTTCTCTTAAAGAAGTAATGCAAGTAATACAGTTCCTTTTTAGTCAGTGACTGTAATATAATTACAAGAAATTAAACTGGAACTCGATATCTGAACTCATGGTACTGGATGCTGCCAAGGTCTGTTTGGTACCAGTGCTTTGTTAAGGCGCTGATGTTTTGTAGTAGCAAAATAACTTTGTACACAGTTAAACACTATAATCCAGATGTACATTCAAGTACAGACACAGCACACAATGTGCCATCGTGACTGCAGTCTGCACTGAAATGAATGTTCGTTTTACTAAGGCTGTGCAAAGGGCTGCAAACAGTAGACTGTCTACTCACCGTCCACTCAAGAGGTACAGGGTTTAAAAGGTGGAATTAAACCAAAAACCAGACATCACTAGTTACTCAATGAATTGAGTGCAATATGTAATCAGCCATGCTTCTGATATGTCCGTTTTCTGCATAGCCCTTCCAGGTTTTGTGCAGTCCTCCCTCACATGCAAATGGTCGTGGTCAGAACAAAACCTTAAAAGGCAAAAATGTGAGTTAATATGACAAAATTTAATTTGAAGTCATTTTGGACCATTTCTACTGGTCTGAATGTCAGAGAAATTTACAGTGTGAACAGTAAACTTGCATTTTCAAATGAATAGCAGTGATAAGTATAAGATAGAGAAAAGAATCCTGTGTTTTTCGATGCACATGTCCAATTTGTGCCTGAAACTAGTACAAAAAGTTTAGCCTATCAGGCTCTCTACTGTCTCTTGTGACTAAAGGGTAAGTTTGCATTTCCCCACATAGATTCAAACTAAAACATTCATGAATTCCCAAAACATTCAAACCACCTGCCTAGTATGCCACCTGAAGCATGAGCTCCAAAGCTCTAAAGGTGTGCTGGCATCAAGACTTTAGCAGCAGATCCTTTAGGTATTTTAGGTTGTGAGGTGGGACCTCCATGGATCAGACCAGCTTGTCCAGCACGATTAGATTGAAATCTGGGGAATCTGAAGGCCATGAACCCTTTTTCATATTCCTCAAACCATTCCTGACCCATTTTTGCAGAGTGGTAGGGAGCATTATCCTGCTGAAAGAGGCCACTGGCATTAAAAAATACTGTTGCCATGAAGAGGTATAAGTTTCTCACCAGAACATCATCCAGAGCATCACACTGTCTCTGCTGACTTGCCTTGTCACCATAATGCATCCTGGTGCCATTTCTTTACCAGGTAAGCACATTGTAGATGATTTTCTGGCGCCAGACAGAGGTCAGCTTAGGCACCTTGACCAGTTTGTGGGTCTGCAGTCCTATACACAGCAAGCTGTGTGTTCTTATACTTTTCTGTCTTGCCAGCACTAACTTTTTCAGCAATTTGTGCTACAGTCGCTCTTCTGTGCGATTGAACCAGACGAGCTAGCCTTCAGTCCCCACGCACATCAGTGAACCTTGGGCACCCATGACTCATATCGCTGGTTCGTTAGTTGTCCTTCCTTGGACCCCTTTTGGTAAGTACAAACTACTGCATACTGTGATCATTCTACAAGACCTGCTGTTTAGGAGACGCTCTGACCCAGTCATGTAGCCAACGCAATCTGGCCCTCTTCAGATTCACTCAGATCCTTATGCTTGCCCATTTTTCCTGCTTCCAACACATCAGCTTCAAAAACTGACAGTTCCGTTGCTGCCCATGAAAATAGAGGCCTGCTCAAGAATATATCATTAACATTACAAGCTACTGTAGATTGATCACACCCTCGCTAACTCTATTCTTGTGCAAATAAACACAACATGATATTCAAGCTTGCACTACTTGGCCCAGTTCGCACATTCTGCTTGGACCCTACAGATCGTTGCTTACTGTCTTAACTTCAGTAGCGGTCATATTATGAACCACAATGGGGATCAGTCATATCGATATCCAGTCAGTTTCACAAGGCCAATTTTTGTGCTGATAAGGATTGAATATATCTGTGCATTGTGAGATGTAAGTACCTATATGTAATAAGAATTTCCTAATTCCAAACCTAGCCCTGACCTGAAGACATTGATTTGTCTTTTCAGTAAAAAAAATTAAAAATGTTAAATTAAGGAGCAAAGTCAGGGCCAATCTGCTGGCCAATCAAAAGGCTTTATTCACATGCGCGCGCACACACACACACACACACACACACACACACACAGACACACACACACACACACAGAAATTCCTGTAATATTTCCCCGTTTTGCTAGCAAACCATTATACCTGGAGTAAGAAGGGTCAAAGACTTGCACACATACACCATTAGCATGCCTATTTGACACATAAATGTCAAACAAATTACTCTAGCCTTCATCTCTTAAATGGTACGATGATATGAGGCAGTCAGGCATGCAGGTTAAGCTACCTGATTTCATTGGAGAGCTTGTGAACTGGACACCAAATTAAAGATCATCAACCATGAGTTGTGCTTTCATGACAGGTATTGTCACGACTGATCACACTGAAAGAACCTGGCTAGGCATGAGAGATGAAGCGCTGGGGATAGAGAAATTCTTATGCTTCAAACTGCAGTCTTGTTTCTTTTGAGACTCACGCTGGATTTTTGTCCTCCAGGTTTACTTCTAATGTTCTTTATCAGTTTGCAGCAAGTCAGCTTTTTGATGATGCTCACATGATGTCTTGGGCAAGTGGATGTGCTTAGAGGAGACTTCTAACTCCTATAGTGTTTGTATATATGACCTACACACAGCCTCGAGTGGCTAGCATCATACTGTATTAACAATTAGAGTGGAACTAAGCCCTCCAATACAAGCATGACCAATTGTGTTCCACTGAGCTCCTAGCTGTGTATGGCTGAGGCACTGATGAGATTCTGCTCCGCGCGTGTAGCCACAATAGATTCTATTTGATCTATTTAATCTCATATATAAAACCATCAGTGCTGTTTCTTTTGCATGAACAAAAAATTCTCTCTGCAATGTGCTTCATATCTCACCTGTGTGCATTAACTCTCTCGCTCTATCTTCTGCCTTCTCCTCTCTCTTTTTCTCTCTCTTTTTCTCTCTCTGTCTCTCGCTCTTTTCTCTCTCTCTCTGTCTCTATCTCTCCTCTCTTCCTGACTCTTGCTCTTTCTTCTCTTTTTTCTCTCTTTTCTCTTTCATTCCCTGTCTCTCCCTCTCATTTTTTTCTCTCTTGCTTTTAATACATCTTCCTTCTTTTCATCTGTCTCTCTCTCTCTCATTCTTTTTCCCTTCCCCCTCTTTCTTTTTCCTCTCTCTCTTTTTTCTTTCTCCCTGACTCTTGCTCTTTCTTCTCTCTCTTTTCTCTCCTTATTTTCTCTTTCATTCCCTGTCTCTCCCTCTCCTTTTTCTCTCTTGCTATTTTTATACACCTTCCTTTTCTTCATCTCTCTCTCTCTTTTTCTGTCTTTCTTTCTCCCTGACTCTTGCTCTTTCCTCTCTCTTTTTCTCTCTCTTCTCTCTTTCATTCACTGTCTCTTCCTCTCTTTTTTCTCTGTCTTGCTTTTTTAAAACATCTTCCTTCTCTTCATCTCTCTCTCTCTTTCTCTCTCTCTCTCTCGCCCTCCCTCCCTGAGTCTCTCTCTCTCGCTCGCTCCCTCCCTCCCTGAGTCTCTCTCGCTCTCTCCCTCCCTCCCTCCCTGAGTCTCTCTCTCTTCCTAAGTCCCTTTCCTTGCTTTCCTCCCTTTCAGCCCCCTCCCCATTCTTGATGTGCTTCTTATTCCTCTTTTGTTCTGCAGTGGCTCTCTCAGCCCTGGCACCTTTTTCTTCTCTCCCCTCTCATGTTCCAGCTTTATCTGCCAAAGCAGTAAGAGTATCACACTTCTACAATATCCATCTCTACACACTCAGCACCAGGGCTGTTTTCTGTGAGGCAACCATTTTTAAAGTATTGACCTATGGGTCAAATATTTACTGTCCTTGTTGTTACACACTGATCAGCCACAACATTAAAACCACTGACAGGTGACGTGAATAGCATTGATTACTGTTACAGCTGGATTTCAAGGGGTGGGATCTATCTGGCAGAAAGTGCAGCAAATATATGCCATGACTGGTTGGTGTATGTGTGTTAATTGTGAACGATACATAGTCAGTAATTGTTTTTAATTAAAAAAAAAAAAAAAATCAAGTTTTTGTAAAAGTCACATTTTAATTTATTTTTCAGCTTAGCAGTTTCCCTATTTATTTCCAAATTCTATCCCTGCTATGGCAAGGTGACTATCAAAGGCTTTCTTCATCAGTGGCAGACATATTGTGGCACTTTTATCTCAAAAATTCTCAGTGGAGTGTTTACTTCTTACTGATTGGGGATCAGAGAAACTGGCAATGTTCCATTCGCTACTAGGCCTGAATGCTATCAGTTCAGCGCAGATTTTGGAGTTCTTTTCTTTCGTCTTTATTTGTGTTTTTGGGAGGTTAGGAGGAGAAATCACTCCATATATTATGGCACGGCTGTGGTGGCAACATAGTCCAGAATGAAGGAAAAGAGCAGGAAGGAAGTGGAAATCGGAGCAGATCTAAGATTACTGTGAAGCTTTGCAGGTTTCGCTCATTATTCAGTTTGATACCAGTCATGGATGTGTTTTTTTTTTTTTTTTTCCAAAAACAAAAAAAAAATGCTGTTTGGTATAGGAATGTCATATAAATTGTGGAGGGATACAAGATTGCATCAGCGTGTCCACTGGCAGCATGAAAAAGCACTGGCAAATTGAAATCCTGTTATTTTTGCTGGCCTCCAATTTTGTATTTGTTCGAGCCATGGAATAGCACAAGCAAAAATTTGGAGGCATTTGACAAGTGGAAAATGCTGAATGCTGAATGAAGTCAGCAGCTGTTAAGTCTATGTAAGCGGCCGCAGAATAAGTGCTCGGCTCTGTAGAACTATTGTTTTTTGCCGCTCTCTCAGCTCAGAAGCCTGCCATTCTATCTATCAGCTGTAACTCTTTGCCTCGGTCTCAGTGTCCCTCCTCGCTCTTGCTGAGTGTCGTTCTCTTCCTCAATGACACCTGCTGTCATCCCATAAATACTGCTGAATGGGCCATTGAGAGAGCTGGGCTGCCGAGAGCTTTGCTGTGGCGGATGGCGATGAGCTCGCATAAAGCAGACACCCGTGTTATTTATCCTGACTCTAAGAACTCTGGGAAATGAGATGTTTACCGCAAATGGGCCTCTCAACAGCCCCCGAACGCCTTTCAATATTGATTCAATGAGTTTGATTTGTAAATAAATGCGTCAATACATTCTCAGTCAAGCTCGAGCAGGGTTTGGAGTTCAGATAAACATGCTGCTGCTATAAAGGTGAACGTAGCCCAATGTGTTGACAAATTGAATTGAATATGTTTAATTACTATGCCAGGCTGTTCTAAAGTTTCTAGATTGTGGAGTGAATTGTTTGTCCTCCAGTTTCTACTGCCTGTAAAATGAGATTCTGTTAATAAGGCATTCTTATTAATAAACCTCTTTTAGAACTTAGGTGCTGCTGTGAAATGTAAAGAACAGTGCAGTTCTGGGCAGCTCGTGGCCTGTGGAATAGGGAGTTGCCCCAGTAATTGGAAGGTTGTGGGTTTGAATCCCAGGACTGTCAGTGGCACCACTGAGGCACCCTTGAACAAAATACCGTCCCTACACACTGCTCTCCGGATGCTGTGTTGCTGGCTGCCCACTGCTTCACTTGGTGAATGGGTTAAATGCAGAGAAAAAAAAAATTCACACTGTTCACACTGTGTGCTGTGCTGTGGTGTGTTCATGCGTGACTATAAGGGCCACTTTACTTAGTTTATACCTCTAATCTTTCACAACTGTTCCTTCTAGTCCCAGAATTAGACACTTAGTGCAAAACTAATGTCACTAATAAGAATCTGCTATATTTTTTTCCCCATTTTTGTGTCTACTGCCCCATTCATTGTGTGAATATTTCACAACAAATGGACCAATAGGATTGGGGGCTTCTGAGAGGCACAGCTGTCTAAGCTTTGGCCGTATCACCAGGAGATTGCAAGCTGGAAGTCCGAGAGAGCACAACTGACCTCACTCTGGGTACGCCAGCCCCCATCCCCCCACAGCACACTGCTAGCCAGTGTTTGCATCTGTTAGCTGGTGCTACAGAGCTGGCAGTTAGTGCTCTCCTCCAAGCAGACTGAGCTGTCCAATGATGCTGTGGCAGATGCAGAAGCTGGCATCATGTCTCAGAAGAAATATACTAGCCTTCACCCTGCCAGCCTGGTAGCATTGTGTGATGAGGAAGAAATACACTGCTTAGACAAAAGTATTGTGGCATACCTCTTAATTATTGAATTCAGGTGGCCTCTTACTTGCAGTGAAGGACAACTTTAATGCTTCAGCATACCAAAGGAAATTTGACCAAAATTGTGGACACAGTTTGGGGAAGAACCTTTTATATTCCAGCATGACTGTGCCCCAGTGCACAAAGCAAGGTCCATAAAGACATGGCTGGATGAGTTTAGTGTGGAAGAACTTGACTGGCCCGCAGAGTCCTGACCTCAACCTCATCCGACACCTTTGGGATGAATTGGGACGGAGATTGCGAGCCAGGCCTTCTCAACTAGCATCAGTGCCTGACCTCACAAATACTCTACAGAATGAACAGGCAACAATTCCCACTGAAACTAAGAAGAGTACAAGCTGTTATAGCTGCAAAGGGGGGACCAACTCCATATTAAAGTTTATGAATTTGAATGCAATGTCGTTCATGTACTGTTCTTCATGTCCAGAATGACTGGGTCTAAAATCTTTCTACATTAAGGTGCATTAAAGGCAACAATTTTTTTTCTGTGAGTTACGATTACACGGAGTCAACGTATGAAGTGCCAGTAGGCCTATTTAATGACAATATTGTGTTAATAGAGGGACTTACATCAAAAGTGGCAAAGAGGGCTGGGATTTTGTTGCTTGTACATTAAAGACATTTCATTTAAATATTGCCAGCAGTTGCCAGCTTGCTGGTGTGAAGCACCTGTGAATCACCTTTGTTTCGACATTACCGCTGTGATGGGGGGGGTGCTGGGCAGCAGTTCTGACACTCTAAAAAGGTCATATCCTGTTTTATAGGCTGACTCTTTAGCTCTTTAATACACACTTGTGTGCATTACTGCTGTCATCCCTGTCGCCTCTTTCCCTAGGAAGAGGATCTATGAAAGAGCAAGAGTAGAATCCATTTCAAATTTTAATTAGCTGCCTTTGTGTCTCACACAGACACACATTCAGTGCGACGTTATCCCCTCAAAGCTTTAATTACCAACCGCTTCTTGGTTTCAAAACATCAAAAGGATGTGGTGAGAGTGAGTGAGTGAATGAGTGGAAAGGAGTGTCTGTGGAAGTGTGTGTATGTGTGCTAGAGAGAGAGAGTGAAAGAGAGAGAGAGACAGAGAGGGAAAGAATCAGTGTGATTGTGGGTTAATACACACTGGTGCGAGACCACGCCCTCTGAATGTCAAATGACTGTGATAGTTTTGACATCACCCCTACATGGTGGAGACGCAGGGGGCCTTACAAATCACAGCAAATCTTTGGCTGTTTGATGTCCTTTCTCCTGGAACCTCTCGTGGATAATTGCCCCGCATGAAGTCAGAGTGGGACGGAATAGAGAGGAATGAACATACATTAGTGGATTAGCGGCTAAGCTGGCTGTAGTGCTGCACATTTAAACCAGATGAACACACATTTGGCTCAACTGAGCCTAGCATACCAACACATCCATCTGTCTTCCTTTATTCTTGTTAAACGGGGCTGTCTCGAAAAAAAGGGGCTATAATGGCACCAAAGGGATGCATTTATATATTTTTTTTTCGCCCCTCAAATCGGAGCGACTTACATAGCTTAGCGCTTTATTAGCTACCTAGCGGCCTATTTCCGCATCAGAGATTTGAGGTATAAGCCCGCATCAAATGCGCAGAATCAAACCTACACCTGGGATTAGCGACAGCAAGCCTTTTCTCAGATAGTCTTAGAGGCTCTGTTGAACTAAGATAAAGACTCATGGATTAGGCCTAGTAAGTTCACCCAGAACAGTTTGATTAATACTGTGGAGTTATGCTGGTTTTTTTTTTTTTGGTTTTTTTTTAAGACCAAGGTATGGGTTTTCCACCTTTGCTTTATTAGATGATGAAAAAGGCCACCTCATTAAAGAAAATAATCTCTGGGTGGATAAAAATGGATACACTTTAAAAAATGATATCTTGGCATGTTATCTAAAACATCTAGAAATCTAATATTCCTCAATGTGAGATGAATATTACAAGATTTTAAGAAATATCTAATATAGACATTCTTATTCTTTACTTATTGTAAATTATTCTGTGTTCTGGAATAAACCAGTGGATTAAGACAAAATATCTAGAAATAGGCAAATAATAAAAATCACAATAAAAACAACAACAATAATAGCAACAACAATTATTAGCCACTTACCCTTAACAAAGGTTGCTGGGGGGAGGTGATTGGTGCTGGAGCCATTCTAGTGGTCTTAGGGCAAAACAGTAGAGAAGCTTCCTGTACAGGTCACCAGTCCATCACATTAAAAACATCTGATTTATTAATGTATTTACTGGCTGATGTGTGATGCTTAACAAGATGCTTATTGCAGTCCGGATTATAGCATCATACTTTTCTATTTCAAAGATGCCTATATTATAGCAGATGATATAAACATAGGTTGTGACAGCACCACTTTTAGTGAAATGCTGCATGTTCTTAAGATTACCTCAGCAGAAGGTTTAACAGTGTTTAGCCTATGTAGCTTTTCTTACATGCTCGTCAGCCATTGGTCTTCGTGGATACTGTGAATTCAGATCAGGCTGAAATGAATAAGTCTTCTTAAGAAAACCCTGAAGTCTCTCTTTTTTTTTTTTTTTTTTTTACAAGATGGTAAAAGATGGTAACAGTTGATTTCCACAAGCCTAATCAGAGATGGCAGTAACATAGTTGAAAGGTGCACAATCTAAATTTATACTTTCAATTATAGCCACAGTTTCAAAGGGACTGCAAGAATGAATTTCAAAAGAGCTGGTCAAAGAAGGTTTGAATACTTTTTAGTGGAAAGTTGCAGCTGATCAGTCCTGTGCATGATAATGAATAAGATCACACTGATCATCATCAGTAATCAATTGGATAGGAAAAAAAAAAAAAAAAAACTTTGGTGGGTGTTCTACTCCAAAGGACTTTTTGCAATTTTAAGTGCAACCTCTTTGACCTTATACATCGTTTGATGTTAAGTCAGCCTGCTTATTATCAAATACCAGGGGTAAATTTATTGCATGTCCCATGGGTCTACTTAGCTGTGATACTTTCTGTTATACAGTCTTGATATGTTTCATGTTGTATCACTAGATACAAACAAAGACTTACTATCCCCAGTGACTTCCGGTTGCATTTATTTTTTCTTGAGAACTGGTCTTAAAAGTTCTCTCTCCCATTTCACTTACTTCTTAAATTAAATTGTGTAGGAAGTGAGCCTTTGACCCAAGCAGTGAGGGTATTGGGTAATTAGTGCTTGGTGCCGCCTGACTTGGCTCCACAGCTGTGGCTGGAGACAGTGTGTTCATTAAGACATTTCTCACTGACCTGGGGCCAGCACATAACCTTCAGCACCGTTAATCCTCAAATCAGGCAGACTCTCCAGATCAGGGGCTGTTCACTAGCTTCACAAAGGGACCAGCTCCCACCTGCAGGACATAGATCCTTAGTCCTCCCATCAATGCTTTCAATCAGGAATCAGACCGGGAGGCTCTTTTCGAAGGTTACATGGAACAAAGTTTCCACTGAGCTGAAAGAAAGGAATTAAAGGAGCTAAAAAAAGGAGAGTGATCGAAAAGGGGCTGAAGTTAAGACTTCACAGGTCTTTAACACTGACTCTCCTTCTGGACTCTCGTATATGGGGCTACCTTGCAACTGGGCATAGATTGTGCACGTTCATCAAAAATCAATGGGCTGGCGTGATTAAGACAGACTGAAATTAGACTCTGAGATGTATTTTTCCTCGCTGTATTGGTTTGTTTGTAATTACAGTTAGCCTCCAGTGGATTGTTAAGGTATGGTATTAACAGCATTCCTCAGCTCCACCAAAGTATTGGCATAAGAGATTGTTGTCTTATAAAAAAAAGCACCATTGATTGGTCACGTAGGTCTCTGGTGGCCCCGAAAAAAGTGTAGTGACCATTCCTAGTTGTAATGTAGTTTATGCACCTTTGAGCTGTTCCATAAAGGAGGGTTTAATTGACATGCACCACTATGATTACAATCGATACACACTGTGGGCAACGGAGAATCAAGAAACCTTTGTGTTGTAAAGATTTTCTCACTGGCTCCCTCAGTGTATAGATGACTTTAGAAGGGCTTAGCTTGTATCCACATTACAGTTTGTGGAGGGAGGGGGGGACTGAGCTGCATACATTTATGAGGGGAAAAAAGAGCAGACTGGGGGAAAATGGGCAGTTAGGGTCTGAAAGAGTTGGGACTCATGCCAAGGCTTTGAGCTTCATTCCAAATTTGACTTGGCTGGAGTTGGGGTCAGCACCCAGGATGTGCTTGGATACCCCCTCCTAAACCTAGATCCCACAAGCCCCCTCCTCTTTCCACCACAAGCCTAACATCCCCCCCTCCAAACCCCACAATGATTTGTTTCAATTAATCTTTTATCACATAAGCCGGTCAGCTGTCCTCCCCTGCCAAACATGGAATTGTGCATTACGCTCAGAAAAATCAGAATAGGGGGAAACTGTGGGTTTCTAACGCATTGTTCTTCTCTGTTTTGGAACCTGGGCTGATCTGACAGCATTTGCCAATCCACAGCTTTGGGAGAAAAACCATGTGACGCCTGCTATCTGCACCTCTTATAGAGGAATTAGCCACAGTTATGGAGAGGATGTTCGAGAGCAGCTCTGTTGTGCTGTGGATGGAGGGATGTGGATCTCAAAGGCTTTCAGATGTCCTCCTCCTCAATGTCAGGGTGAGGGAACAACAGACTGGATTAACAAAATCATTTTTTTTTTACATGGTGTGCACATATATTTTTTAAGAATGACAAAATTGACAATATATAATAGATTACTGTGTCTGGTAGGGTTAGATATACACTGAAAGTCAAGCATATAAATGTGCCGAAGCATAGACTGATCTTTACCATGAATAGCTCCCTAGAATGTTGTGCCATTTTGCATTCAGTCCTATGGAACACGCTGTAATAATAATAGCACTGTGGTTGGTCCCTGAGCTACTAAGTTTCTTTTCAAAGGGCAAGGCAGTGCATTTCTTAGCAGCTAATACTGACCTACCACCATAAGCAGTGTTTTTAGTGGGTTTTTTCCTGTAGGGGACTTGCATTAACCTCTAAATAACAGCAGCACAACAATAACAAAGAGCTTTCACAAGCTTTCTTCTCATAGCCAGCGTTCAGATAACCCCACTGTCTTGTACTACACTCTACCAACTTACTGCGGGATATACCTTTCAATTCCAGCCACTGTCTAGATGAGGTTCATGGAGAGTGAAGGTTGTGAAGCAGGGTTAGGCAGCATGGACAGGGGGTTTAGGCTTCTGTTCCTTCAGACTGGTCCCCCCTAGTTAGCCTCTTCCCTTGTCAGACAATGGCATGATGAAACATGACAGGACAGTCTTTTTCAGCCATGTTCAGGCGAAAAATTCAGTGTAGTGGAAAAGTGGAATATTCGATTAGGTAACTTTTTTGGAGGGACTTTTTTAGGTCATTCATTATGCTTGAATGAGCAAGAAATGATGAGAATCCTGATGCAAAAGGTCACTTCATGAACAAAGAAAACAAATAAAGAAAAAAAAACAAGTTTTTTAATCCTTTATAATACAGTGTGGGACATTAATACTGGACACTTTATTAGGTACACCTACCTTGTGTCTACACTGTCCATTTCATCAGCTCCACTTACCATACAGCTGAATTTGGTAGTTCTAGAAGTACAGTGCGTAGTCAGCATCTTTCTCTACATTGTTTGTTAGACCCCATTTATCTCAAAGGACCTCCGCTGAGCCAGTATTATTTGGGTGGTGGACCATTCTCAGCACAGCAGTGACACTGAAATGGCAGTTTTATGTTCGTGGGTGTGAGTGACGCACAGAGTGTTTGCCCAACAAGGCAGATCTGCCAGAGAAATGGACAGTGAGTGTACATAGTGCAGTTCAGGAACACTGCTTTGTGCGATCAACTTGTACCACTGCAACATACCCCTATCATGTTAGGGTAACTGCAATACTGAGAATCCACAGCCATATGATAGGAGTACCTGATGGTACAAACAAGGCAGAGTAACCAAATAAAGTTATGTGGTGGTAGTAGTCTAGTGGGTAAAACACTTGGCTGTGAACCCATTGACCACAAAGTCACAGGTTCAAACCCCCACTTTCGACCATTGTGTCCTTGAGCAAGACACTTAACTCTCAGTGTCTCCAGGGGGACTATCCCTGTAACTAATGATTGTTGCTCTCGATAAGAGTGTCAGCCAAATGCCCCCTTTGAAGTGGTCAGTGAATGCACAGGACTATGACACGGCTACATTTATAGACTATAGGACAGAGTATACTAAATATTTATTTGCTTTAACTTTGGTCTTAACAGTCACACATCTTTTTTACAGAAGGTTCTTTAGATGACCAGCGACTGAAAATAAAAACTTCTTCAATTAAAAGTGGCTTTACTATGGGAAAAAATACCCTTTGGAAGCAGTAGTTCTAAGAGTGTGTGCTTTGTGTGCACTTTGCTGTCAGTTTGATTAATAAGCGAATCTGCATAGCTGGGCTCTAACGGTTGATGAAAGTAGAAATTAGAAAGAGAGAAGGTGATGAGGAGAGATTGAGGGATAGATCAGACGAGGAGTAATAGAACAGCCCTGTAGTGAAGTGTGGGAGGACAGAGGTTAGAAGATGCAGAGTAGCGGGTGAGGGATTGGAAATGATCAGAGATGCACTGGGCAGCTCACAGAACAGGTCTAGTCTCGAAGGGAAAAAAGTAATCTGGAATCTTGATGGGAAGGCGAGATATATGGTCAGCAGATAGCATGAGAGAGAGAGAGAGAGAGAGAGAGAGAGAGAGAGAGAGAGAGAGAGAGAGAGAGAGAGAGAGAGAGAGAGA
>JBBPCZ010000012.1:11397543-11409565 GCA_037974445.1 Brycinus macrolepidotus
CCGTGACAATGCAAATTTCCCACTTGTGGGACTAATAAAGGTTTATCTTATCTTATCTTATCTTATCTTATCTTATGTATTCATAATGTTTGTATGTTTTACTCGTATGTTCTAATGTCCCTCTGTAGAGACGTAAGAGCATTTATCTGTAGTTCCATACTTGCTCTTGTGAATACAGCAGATATGTGTTTTGTTGGTACAACTATATAAATGTCATGCCTGCATAACATAGCATCTGGTAGATGTATTTATAGCACAAAGCCATACTGGTGTGCTATTCTAGTATTGCTATTTTGGTGCTTTCTTGCCATACAGTAGCTTACAGAAATCCATAAAGATTCCTTTCAATACTGCTTATGTGTTCTGGGCAGTAGTTTTTAAGAGAAAGAAGAAACATAAAAAAATCTAATATACAATGTCTATATATTATGTAGACACAGCAGTCTGAACAAATATACATTGTATCTCCAAATAGTAACTTCAGAAGAGAAAGAAACAAATCTTCTTAACTTTCTATGTAAAATAATAAGATAAGATAATCCTTTATTAGGCCCACAAGTGAGAAATTTGCAATGTAATGATATTTTATTGCAAGTGATTTTGGACCATTTCTATTGATCCATTCATCAGGAAATTTTGACACAGTGTAAAAGACAACCTGCGTTTTCAACAAGCAAAATAAACCATGAGGAGAGAAAAGGACAATATGTACAATTTCCTTGTGTAGAAATATTTGAGGGTCTCTCTGTAGCTCTACAAGGGCTTTTGGTTATACAGGGGAGTTTTAAGAGACACGGCCCTTCATGTGGCTTCCTGCTGTTCTCAGTCTTGTTTTTTAGAATCCATGTGGTTTTCCAAATATCCAAGGGATCACTTAGTCAAATATGTTAGCATTCACCTTTCATCTACACTCTTTAGCCTGTGTCTGTAACCAAGTGAAGCATTTAAAGAGCACCTCGTTTTCTAAAAGTGTCCGCAAACAAAATAAGGTGGATTACTTTGTGCTGCTCGGTCGAAGCTGGGTCCTCAGCCATTTTTTCATCAATGTTTCATTAAGATTCCATTTCCAATTACGCCTAATACTCACTGGACAAAACCCGAGCAAACAAACAATAAATTAGGCAAAGGTATAATGTTGTGGTGGTGGGCATGCTCCAGTGCTCTGCTCCTTTGCTAGCTTGTTTCAAAGGTTATTTTTGTGTTTTTATTTTTTTTACATGCATATTTCAGGATTCTTGAGTAAAGACAAATGAAGGGGAGATGAGATAAACAAAGCAGCATAAAAAAAAAGTTTGGTTTAAGTCGGTGTAATAACTATTTTTGCACTTGAAACATAGTTAACTGGCTTTGGTATGCTTCATAAAAATTCATGTCTTGGAGGCCAGGGATCTCCGTATGGGCATAAACAGTCTAATTCTAATTTGAAGCTACACATGATAGTCATGACCATATAACCAGCAGTCCAACCCGCATATCTTGCAGAATAGGCCTCGATGGAACCTGATTTCAGAAGCTAGCTTGCCATTTTGCTTTTAGGTCCCAAATCATATGGCCTAAACATATGCTAATTCTCATTTGCTGCATTTTTCTCATCGTCTTATTTGGTGCAATACTGAGATGACAAGGATTTAATTGCTTTCACATAAGAATGTTAAGTTCAGGTGCTAGCTAATGAAAAGCTGTCAGCTGTTGCCATTGTTGGCCCTGAATGTGGCTGTTGTGGGTAATACTCTTTAGACATAAGCCAACATATACTCTAGACATTAAAGGATTCAGAAAGTAAATACATTAAACAAAGAATCTATGCAAAGACTCGTTTCCCATGACAGTGTTTGAGCATCTAAAGTCAGCTTTTAAGAGCACTATAGAAAACCCTAAATGCATCCCATTCATTTCTTCATCAAAGGTGAAAGTATCTGTGCTCAGAATCTGGGGGCAGCTCAGGGACTGAGGTGTTTCAAGACTGCACTTCTGGGAAAGTTCACAATAAATTTACAATATTAAGTCAGATTTGAAGAAGAAAAACATACACAGATTCAGTTTGTGTGTGTGTGTGCTGCTGGTAAAAACAAGCTAAACCAAAAAGCTTATTTTTATTCATGCACTGCTATTTATTTTTTTTATTTATTTTTGATGACTCACTGCAACCGTCACTGAAGGACCACTTTCCTATTGGTCAGCACAGAGAAAAGGTTTTATGGTGTAGGCTACTTGACTGCTACTTGACTGCTCTGCACAAAAGACTGCCATGCCATGCCATGCCTGCACACTGCACAGGTGCCCAGCATGCAAAACATTTGCAGAACACGTACAGCTGTGGTGAGCTAATTGACTAGCAGACTGATTTAGTTAACATGCTAATTATAAGGATATGTCTTGCATTCTATGGACTAGCTGTTAATAACAGGACCCTAGACACTTAACCAATTCTCTTGGTCCTCTTCATTTGTTTCCCCCCTCTAGAAACCCCACCAACTCCTTTATAGGAGTCTTTTCCTTTTTTTTTTTTGGTTTGGCACATCTTTGATTTGGCTGGAAATAACTAGAAAGAACACCAGCTCTACAAAAACTTACACCAACAAAGAGTGTATACACCTGTTTGCATGAGACGTGGGTGGCTTCCTAAATGCCAAACACATTTGTTCGCAAAATGTGAAATTCCTCTGTGAATTCTACTAGAAATTACTATTGATACAAATGTACAATTTAACTTTGCTTGATGCATTTACTCATAGCTACCATTTAAAACAAACAAAGTATGGGGAGTAGGAGTGGTAATCAAAGTTTCGACTTTGAAAATGGAGTGGCAGATGCTTTACTTGCTCCGTGGCATTGGTGCTAGAGAAGATGTTTAACGCAAGCCGACAGTCATCATGTCATTGTGAGTGCTGACTGATTTTGGTCTCGACGTTTGCACTACATTACCGCTCCCTGTTCGCGAGATGCTAGCAGCAGACTGTTACTCCATGAAGCACACGCCAAGCCAGGAAATGCAGAACAGCTTATGTGCTAGCGGTCAAACAATAAACACAGTCACACCAGAGGATGCGTCCCGGATCCTGTCAGGAGAAGCTGAAAAGACTGAGGCTCAGAAAAGAGGAAAGAAGAAAGCAAAAGGGTGGGGGGGAGGGACGAAACAAACAAAAAAAATAATGAAAAAATAAGGCCTAGCAATGTTCTCATTACTGTCACCTGAAGATGCTCGGTTTGTGGAGGAGAGGCGTGCAAGCTCATGACAGATTCAGGTCCAGAGAAGCGGCGTATTTTCACCGTTATGGCGGAACAGGGAACGACAGGTGTTGTCAGGAGAGCAGCAGGAACTCTATTCTCCTGTGGGAAGGAGAAAAGAAGAGGGAAAATGCACAAGTGGGACTTTACTGGAATGCTCAATTGATCATATATTTCAGTTAAAACAATTTATCTATCTTACATCATGACATCCCATACAAAAAAAAAAAAAAGACAACACTGGTCCTATGTGTTGTTCATATATTGTCAGTGTCAGAGCAAAACCCTGTCTCTCCAAAATGGTAATTTTACAAGAGTGAAGGCTTCTTGGTCCGATCGTACAGAAAAGGTACTGTAGCACAAACTGTTGACAAAGTTAATGCAGGCTATGATAGAAAGGTGTCAGGACATACAGTGCATACAGTGCTGAGTATGGGGCTGCAAAACTGCAGACAGGTCAGAAAGTAAGAAAGCATTCCTCGCAAAAGTTTTCATTGTTTGTTTAGAGTTGGCTCAACAAGGGGTGAAGTGTCAGCCTCTAAATCAGAAGATTGTAAGTTCGATTCCACGGTGGGGGGCAAATTTTTTTTTTACTTTTTTTTTTTGCCCATAAACCAATGTTTGGGTGTCCCCAAACCCTGGTTTTATAGCAACCATGCAATCACACTCCCGGTTTTCTCGCGAAAATGCATCTAGTTTAGTTTTTGCTAGTCTCTGGTTAAAAACAGCTCTGAGATGTGAAGATAATCCTCATTGTCCCTCCAGTGCTCCACATCAATGTCAAGAAATCCAGTGCAGATTACAAGTCTCTTGAATAATGTCAAAGAACCTTTTGTAACAAAGTCCTCGACTTTCAAGTTTGTGCCAACCTGTGCACATTTAGCAGGCTCCTCCTGACCTCCTTTCTCCCCAGTTGCTGTCTTTGTTTTGTCACCCACATTTGCATCAAAGAGTGATAGACCAGCTGACTCTTCACTCAAAAACCAGAGATGTTGAACAAATTTGGTACTTGTGGCCTAGGAGAAAATTGGATTAATGTTACTGAAGTTAACAACTTGTAAGAACATCAGTGTCAGGCCATGACAAAGTTCCAGTCCGGACATTCACCCTTTCCCTGAACCCAACTCCATTCCACAAACCCAGTGCACTTCTCCACAAAGACACTTGAGGACTAGTTCTGATTCACCTGAGTTTTGAACACATGACTGTGTTCCTCTTTTATAAATAGTACCTGATTCGCCAGTGAACTTTGCAAAGTATTGTCAGTAATTTACTCCTGCATACCAAGCATTTTGTTTATCTTCTGTTTTGATGTTCCAGTTTTTGATTGTCTTGCCCATTTCACTTGACCATGTTTCTTGCATTGCCCTGCTCACTCCGTTTGCTTGTTGGATTGTCTTATTGACCTTTGACCCCTTTACTTCGGACTCTGTGATCCAGTTCTCTTGTATGTCTATTTGTATTTGTTTGCCTGTTGGACTGCGTTCTGGTCAATGTAATGGTCTCAATTGTCAGACCCCTGAGAATCCCCTGTTCTTCTCACTGTATGATATACATATAGGGTGTATATTGTATATAATAGGGATCTGAGACCTAACTGACAATTGAAACTATTACGTTGACAACACTATACAACATTACATTGGTTAACTGATAATTCCAAAAAGTAGTGATCAATACAACAAAATACTGTTCCAGTCTACATTCTGGTGCATTTAGTGGCCCGGTATCAAAGCTTGATTACTGTATTCAAATGCAATGCCACCTGTTGTTAGTCTTGTGCGTGGGTGTCTTAGTCTTAGAACCTTGTGCATGTGTTTTGACAGTGGTTTTCAGTCACTAAGCTGCATTTACACCATTGTGCCAATGGTTTTTTATATTCTACTGCTACTGTAAGCCAAAATTTGCCTACCATCATCGGTTGCATGTTTGAAGGTCAGCTTTAACTTTTATGCAGTTCCACACAGCGTAGCAAACAATGGCGCATGGAAATCATGTGATCCTTAGAGTCAGCAACTTTCATACTTTTGGTTACCAAAAGAACCATGTTCAAACAAGATTTGTGAAGACCATTTGAATGGTTTAGAACCTTGGCGTAATATGAAGGTTCTATACCAATTTGAAGGTACTTCCTCCTTTTTACTCCTCTTTACAGACATCTTTACCAGAATTGATCTCAAAAGAACCATCCATCGAGAGTTTAGGAAACTAAAAATGGTTCTTCTATAGCATTGGCTCAAATAACCCTTTCTGGCACTTTTATTTTAAAGAGTGTCTCTCTAAGCTTATTTTTGATGTGGCTGTTTCGTGTGACTGTTTCAGTTTATGGTCTGAATGCACAAGTATGAGTAAATATTAATTGCTGATAAACGATCTCTACAAAACCATAGACGGCTTCCACTGTGCGTATGTAAGCTTTAACATTTCTAAATAACAGGGTTGGGAGGGTTATTTTAAAATTGCATTCCAATACAATTACTAATTACTTGGTGAAAAATAAAGTCAGTAACCTAATCCTAACAATGTCAGATAGCTAATAAGTATCACAATATTAAATTAACGTAACTTGATTTCTTTCCATTACTTTTTGTTATCCTCAGTGCTAAATATGCAAATAAAGACGAAACGTGATGGTCCCCTTTTCTTCATTATAGACCAAATAATGGTGAGATTTCCCAAAGAATGCATTATTTTCACTACAGACTACAGTAGTGAATCAACAAGTGAAAGATTGTTTCACTCCATACTCAAGACAGGAAGTTAGGTGTGCGTATGTGCATTTCGTTCTTTAGTTTAAAATGTATTTTAAAATTGTAATCCTGCTAATAATCCCCATTTTTAACAAATGTATCAGTTATCGGATTACATCTTTTTTCCTGTAACTATAATGGAGTACGTTGCGTAACAGCATTCCATGTATTCCTAAGTCTGCTAAAGCAAGACAACAAACCCAATCAAAAAGGCAGAATCTGACTTTTAGGTCTTGCCCTTAACCAAAATTTAAATGTTAACCTCATTTGATGGGGCATGCTGATGCATTATACTTGTAGTCAGAGCACACATCCCCTCTGTGAAGATACTGACCACATCTACAAGTGCAAGGCCAGAGGTTTCCTAAATACATGACCCTGGGTGCTACCCTCTGAGCCTGAGATAAGAAAGGCTGCATGCAATAATGAGGCATGGACAACACCATTTATTGCATGTTAAAAAAAAGAAAGCACAAGTGGATCAGTGCAAACCATTTCAGACACACAAGCTTTTGCGTTTTAGAAACCAAAAGGAATCAGCAGTGTCTGATACTGACAAGACAGTGACACAAACACATCTATCTATCTAATGTTAAATAATAACTTTTTTTAATAGGGCCCCACGGTGGTGCAGTGGGTAGCACCGTTGCCTCACACCTCCAGGGTTGGGGG
Organism: Brycinus macrolepidotus; assembly: GCA_037974445.1. Taxonomy (NCBI): domain Eukaryota; kingdom Metazoa; phylum Chordata; class Actinopteri; order Characiformes; family Alestidae; genus Brycinus; species Brycinus macrolepidotus. Next base: position 11,404,194 of record JBBPCZ010000012.1, read on the forward strand.
TTGGAATCCAGGTCCTTGTCTCGTGTGTGTGCTAAGTTCGCATGTTCTCCTCGTGGTGGCGTGGGTTTCCTCCGGGGTCTCCGGTTTCTCCCACAGTCCAAAGACATGAGCGTCAGGTGAATTGGGGATTCTAAACTGACCGTAGGTGTGAGTGTGTGAGTGAATGTTGTGTGTGTACGCCCTGCGGTGGGCTGGCGCCCGCCCAGGGTGAGTCCCTGTCTTGCGCCCGTAGACCCCGGGATAGGCTCCAGGTACCCGTGACCCTAGTAAGGATTAAGCGGTTACAGAAAATGAATGAATAAATGAACTTCTTTAATAAGCTCTTTTTTTATTTTAAAGTATTTACTTATTGTCATGGTGCGTGGTGTGTTCAGAAAAGTGACACACTCGGAGGAGCTACTCGTGAAGCTTTATTTTGTATCAGCAAAAGCAGGATGTGAAAACCAAGGGAGCGCTGAAGTCAGCGTGAATAAACTTAAGCAGAAGAGTGTAAACAGTCAGAGCAAACCAGTGCTGGGTGTAAAGCAGCTTCAGTTAAATGGATGAACAGAAGTAGTCAAATGCTAAAGCGTTGACTATAATGCCACTTCGGCAGCACAGTGGAAAGAGAACAGAAACAGTTCGCTAACAAAGCGCCTGGCATGGTTCTGCTGCAGCTTCATGACAAACAGAAAAACAATTTAAAATGCCTTTACGAAGGCCACCATGGTGTGGAGAGGAGAGGCCCAGGGACTGCCGGGTCCAGCCGCGTAGCTCCACCTGGTCGAGGAACCGGGAGGTCAACAGATTTCAGTAAAGTCTAGGAGATGCCAGGTTCACCTGCTTAGGTCTACCTGGTCAGTGTCTTCAGCGTCAAAGAGAAACTGCCAGACATACAATTTTCAGTGTTCTGTTATGGGAATAAACTAGATTCTGGCTCAGGCTGAGTATAAGTAGAGAAGGAAAGAGATGCAGAACAGGTGTAAATAATCTGGGAAATGGGAGAAATCCAACTGTCAGGCAAAACAGGGGGAGCAGGAGGTGCCAGGCTTAGACTCTGATGGCAAGAGGTGTGCCATGTGAAGCACAGCCATTACATTTATTCTCTGTTAGTTAAATAAATACATCTAAAATTTTACTTATCTTAAAAAATTTACAGAGCAATAAACTACTACTACTAATAATAATAACAATAATAATATTAATGTACAAAATATTTGTGATTACCTGTGACCTGTGATATTAGGCTTAAATGGAATTTCCTTTATTTTCTGAGTGAAGATTAGATTTGGTAAGAAAGGGGAATTTTCATCGGCCATTTTTCACCCGTATTATATAAGGTGCCAATAATTCTGGAAGGCACTGTACTGGGATTCCTTATGGAAAGCATAATTGTAAATACCTGTCCCCATCTCCATCCGTCTGCTAAGGTGACCAGTTTTTATCAGGGTGACACGGATTAAATGAGGGAAAATGGAGGGCTTGAAATATGAACAAATCTTCCTTTAAATGAAACATGACATGTCTTTGATTGTAATTTCTATGTAGAAGTCATTTGGAATGGGGGTGGGAAGAAATGTCCACAGTGATATGGAATTTGAATGCAGGATGTATTTAAAGCACACTTTTTCCTCTCAGTCATCTCTCTGCCTACACTGATGCTCATTTTCAACATGCAATATATTTAAAACACCCATGTCATATTACTGGTTGTTTAAAAATGACAGAGGGTGAGGGTGACAGAAGCAAGGAAAAACTCCCTAATAAGAGTAATATGAGAATAACACTATAAAGATGACTGTAATAAGAGAAAACATTATAAATAAAGACTGTAATAAGAGAATAACATTATAAACTTGACTGTAATAAGAGAATAACATTATAAACTTGACTGTAATAAGAGAATAACATTATAAACATGACTGTAAGAGAATAACACTACGAAGATAACCAACAATGAAAGGTAGAAGTGTACAGACTCAAACACTAATGACCAGCAGAGTCTGTAGTTAATAGTAGTAGGTTCAGTTAGACTCTGTAATTAGTGGCAACAGCTTCCATTGAGTTCTGTGTGACTCATTGTTAATTTAAGTCCAGTCTTTGATAAAGGTAACTAATCCTTGAGAATGTCCTTTCTATAGGACATTCTATGGCTCTATATCTGGGGTATATATATATATATATATATATATATAGAGAGAGAGACAGACAGAGAGAGAGAGAGAGACAGACAGACAGACAGAGAGTATATATAAACAAAAACAATGACTCACACGGACCTCAATGGAAGCTGTTGCCCCAGCATTTAACAGCATTTGTCAAGTTAGTACATTTTAGTACAAAATTCATAAAAGTAAATGTGTCAAAATGAAGAAATTAATAAAAGAATTAGGAACAGTAATGAATAATGAATAATATGTCCCCCAGCCAAAAGTCTCAAACCAGGTCATGGTGGATCTTCCAGCAGGACAATAATCAAATACATGCAACCCAAATTCCCATCTTTCACATTCACATCACTCTCTTAATAATTATGGTCGCAATTAATTTACTTACAATGCTGCCTGAATTAACAAAACGTAGTGTTACATCTACAGTAAAACAATAGTCATACTGGCTCCACATCACAGTGAACGCTCTGCCATATGGACTATTAGAGCAGACTCCGTGAATTTCTGCACCTCAAATATATCTCTTTAATGAAATCAAACGGGTCTAACTCGGTTTTACATTAAGGGATTTCACGTCTGTTGGTCTCTGATAGCTTAAAAAGGACAGAAAGTTTTTGAAGTCGTTCTTCAAAGAGTCATTTCCAAAATACAAGTGCACGTCATTTTCAAAGTCAAATGAACTTTTCTTTTTCTTTAGAAATGGCTCCAGGAGGAAGTCTGTTATTCTGCATCTCCCTTCTGCCTCCATCCATTCATTCATTATTAGTGTTAATCACTAGTTTTGTTCTGGGGAAGTTTCTTAACTGTTCGCTGTCTCTTAAAGGTCCAAAAAAGTTGAAGTTTGCGTTTTAAGTTCTTTCGTGTGTGGCATGTAGGTGTATGAAAGCCACTTATTGGTGAAACCATAAATCCAGCTGTACGACAGTGATCCATGTGAGTGTTTGAGTGGATCAGGTTCCGGTAAAAAAAAGGATGGCACATAAGGACGTTCATTATAGCAGCTGTAACAGATGCTGGGCCCATTTCCTTCTGGAAACCTATGCATCAGTGGCCACCTCTCTGGACCACATGCATGCGCACACACCCACCCACACCTCATTGAGAATGACCGCTGAAAAGTGTCTCTGATGACTACCATTAACATGCCAAAAGACAGATGTTAATGGCTGGTTTGCCTGTGCTGGCATTTCCTAGCATGTTATTACCAGAGTCCAGATGTCAGAGGAAGAGAGCACTTCTATATCTCACCTCTCTCTCTCTCTCTCTCTCTCTCTCTCTCTCGCTCTCTCTCTGTTTTGTGTGTTGGCCACAGCACCAGCCTGTCATTTGCCCTGCTGCTCCTTTGCTGTAATGGCACGTAGGCAGACACCAGGGACCGCATAAGCACTTCTCCACTGAGCATTTCCACAGCATCCCAGATCCTTATCCACTGTTTTAGTAAATTACTTTTTTCCCTGGTGGTGGTGGTAGTGGTGGTGGTGGTGGTGGTGGTGGAGGAAGCAGTGGCCGTGTATGTGTGTGTGGGTGTTTGTATGTGTGGATGCACTTCTTTGCTCTCAGAGTGCTTTGTTTATCTTGCCAAGCATCTCACCATCACAGAGGACATGTTGCTCTCTATCATTTCTGTGCAGCTAATATGTGAAGGGAATTTTGCAGTACATGGCAAGTGAGAAAGACCTAAATTGGCTTGCTTCATAGACTAATTACTGTATATGAATTAGATAACTATTGTACATTAGAGCAGATTTGTTGCGATAGCACCTGCTCCACAGTTCTTGGACGTTCTTGATTTTCAGTTTAACTTACTGTACATTATGCATCACTTACCACTTGGCATCTGTAAAATAGGTCTTGCTCGTGCCACCAAAACAGCTCTGACCTATTGAGGCATGGACTCTACAAGACCTCTGAAGGTGTGCTGTGGTGTCTGGCACCAATATGTTGGCAGCAGATCCTTTAAGTCCTGCAAGTTGTCTGGTGGAGCCATCATGGATTGGACTGGATCGTCCAGCACATCCCACAGATGCTCTATTGAATTGAGATCTGGGAAATTTGGAGGCCAAGTCAACACTTGACTTGTCACGTTCCTCAAACCACTCCTGAACAAGATTTTGCAGTGTGGCCATATGGGCTATCCTGCTGAAAGACACCATTAGGGAACACTGTTGCCATTAAGTAGTTTACATGGTTTGCAACAATGTTTAGGTAGATGGTTTGTATCAAAGTGACATCCACATGAATCTCAGGACACGAGGTTTCCCAGCAAAAGATTACCCAGAGCATTACACTGCCTCACAGCAAAAGATGCACACACATCCGGCCGTCCACGTGATGTACAAAATGCAGTCCTATACACAGCAGGCTTTGATGGCACTGTGTATTCTGACACCTTTCCATCATAGCTACCATGAACTTTTTCAGCAGCTTGTGCCGCAGTAGTTGTTCTGTGGGGTCAGATCAGGTTGTCTAGTCTTTGCTTCCGACGTGCATCAGCGAGCCTTGGACACCCATGGCCCTACTGCTGGACAGCATTCTTCTTCTTTTACTTGGACAACTTTTGGTAGTTACTAACCACTGCATACTGGGAGCACAAAACAAGACCTACTGTTTTGGAGATGGTCAGACCCAGTCATCTAGCCACCACAATTTGGCTTGTGGCAGATTGTGGATTGTGGCTGACTGGGGTATATATTAGAGAATTAACAGAAAAGTTGACTTGTCAACGCGTCGACATCAGAAGCACAAGTCGACGACCCCTGAGAGAAGTCGACAAGTTGTGTGTTTTTTTCCCCTCTCTCTGTGTGCGTGCTTGTGTACTCAGTGCAGCCTCTGCCTCTGATTGGCTTACGCTGACACACGTTCCTTGACTTAACCAATTATTATAGTCACTTCATAAAAAGGGCGGTAACGTTGGCACGTGTAGGGCAATCGGAACACAAGACCACAACAAGACGAGAGACACGGCAGCAGAGTGACCTGCACAATCTGCAAGTCGGTGTTAAAGTACAGTAAAAGTACACCGTTATGCACGGCCACCTGAAACGGCATCCGCTAGTTAACATGGGTGATGCTCGCACTGCAGGCAGTCGTCCAGTCCAGAGGACGCTGAGTGGCTGCCTCGGCTTTAGCTGTTCCCACTTTCTGCTGTGCACTTAAATTTACCAGAAAATTCAAGGTATTAGTCTTTGTTTTGTTTAGTTTAATTGTCATGTTGACTGTTAA
>JBBPCZ010000012.1:11436100-11448886 GCA_037974445.1 Brycinus macrolepidotus
ACAGAGGAAGAATTTTGTGCTGTTCACACTGTGTGCTGTGGTGTGTTCACATATGACAGAATGGTCACTTTACACCTTAATTGAAAACCCACAGGAAAAGCAACAAAAAACAACACATTGCTAATAATGTTTCAATATGTACTACATATAATGTCTTTGTAAATGTTTTTGTTTATTTTTTCTTGACTTTATTTATTATTATTAGTAGTAGTAGCAGTGGTTGCAGTAGTAGTAATAGCAGTAATAGTAGTAGTAGTAGTAGTAGTAGGAGTAGTAGTAGTAGTATATATTTTTTTTATTTTATTGTACTTCTTGCTTTTTCCAGACTTCTTCAGCAGCTTGATTTGAATACAAATAAATAAACAAGTGAAGTGCCGTAATTATAATAAAAAAAGTCTACAACAGTAATTCCAAGCGAAAACCATTGAGAAAAAAGTGCTATAAAACCATTTATAAAAGTGCTACTGAGAAATTGGGAGGTCTTAGGGAGAGATAGAGATAGAGATAGAGCAAGGGAGAGTAGATGAACAGTAAAAATATCTAGAAAACTTCTGTTGATACTTAAGTGTTTCACAGTTCACAGATGACCACACCCTGATGATCATGGCATACAACTCTGTGAGCAGTGAAATCCTCCACACCCACAATATCATGTTTATTCTTCCTCAGCATCGCCTCTGTGTTGATAAGTGGCCATGTGACCTCCCTCCATCATATCTCTCAGTATGATCCAATTACTGGAGCTTTAAAGTCACTCCCCAGTCTGTAAATGCCACAGTAATTCCTTATGTAAAACTCCAGTGAGGAGATGAGGAGCTGAAGTGGCCCTGCTTCACATTAAGCTGGTGATGAACACATTAAGCTCTCTCTTCTACATTTCTCCTGATTGGTGTGTGATAACGTGAGCTTTGATACATATGATTTACAGTACAATTCCAAAATGAATGCTTTCTTTGTTACAAGACCAGTGTATTTGCAGATAAATGGACCAAGTCATTCTAATATGATAGTCTTCAATGTCACAGGCTTCAAATAAAGAAATAAACAATTCAAAAAAGACATACAGAAGAGGTGTGTTCCAAGAGAGATGTAGATGACCAAAAATTATGAACGAAGTTAAAAAGTAAATGTCCAGGATGCTTTCCATTTGAATAGTGGTGAATCCATGATAACATGCCAAAAATGTATTCTAAACTGCATGGCACACCTGGTGACATAATAAAAGAAAAAAATCCAACAAACAAGCAGCAAACATGATGTTGATGATTGTGATGGTGATGATTGTGATGGTGATGGTAGTGATGGTGATGGTAGTGATGGTGATGGTATTGATGATGGTGATGGTGGTGATTGTGATGGTGATGGTGATGATGGTGCTGATGGTGCTGATGATGGTGATGACTGTGATGGTGTTGATGGTGATGGTGATGGTGATGATTATGATTATGGTGATGGTGATGGTGGTGATGGTGCTGATGATGGTGATGTGATGGTGGTGATGATGATAATAGTGATGATGGTGGTGGTGATGATGATGGTGTTGATGGGGATGATGGTGATGGTGGTGATGATGATGATGGTGATAATGGTGATAGTGATACTGGTAATTGTGATAATTGTGATGGTGATGATGATCATGTTGAAGGTGAAAGAGCTTCTAAAGTTCTAAAGGGACAATATTGTTAAACAGCAATCAAATGGAAAAAGCTAAAGAGACCTATCGAAGATCCCTTTCAGTACAATTGGTTATAAAATATGCAAGTAAAACATTCATAGAACCACAACTAATCGTCCTAAGACAGGTGCGCCCTGCAATATACAGAAGTCCCTATAAAGAGATAGAAGCAAAGAACTGCACTAACAATAAGAACTAACTGTACTGCAGTATCTCCACCCCTGCACCCCATGCACTGGAAATGTATTAAATAACGAAAACAAAAGTGTCTGAATCCTCAGTTCCCCTCACCGTACATAATAATAACTTGTTTTGCATAGTTTCAGATTTTATGCACTGGACTAAAACTATGTTTAGACATGTGTCATCCTGGAATCACCACTTTTCGAAAGGAAAGCATTCTGGACATTTACTTTTTTACATTCATATAGTCATAGTCATATTTAGTCATAGTCTAATCTACATCTCTGTTGGAACACACCTATTATATATGTCTTATTTATTTGTTTATTTATTTATTTGAAGCCTATGACATTGAAGACAATTAGAATGACTTGGTCCAATAATCTGCAAATATACTGGTAATAAAGAAAGCACTGATTTTGGAATTGTACTGTAAATCATATATATCCTGTGATTTTGTTTCCGTTGAAGAGATCCAAACTATGACATGTTCACATTTGTTTCATTTTTGTGACTTATTCCATAAGCAACTGGTATATGCATTTATTCTAAAGGCCCTGTTTCTGAGTTCACCTCTAACACACTTGCACATAGAAAGTTAGCACAAACACAGTCCTCTGACTATGAGTCTAGCCCTCGCTATCACACACCAATCAGAAGAAATGTAGAAGAGAGAGCTTAATGTGTTCATCGCCAGCTTAATGTGAAGCAGGGCCACTTCAGCTCCTCATCTCCTCACTAGAGTTTTACATAAGGAATTACTGTGGCATTTACAGACTGGGGAGTGACTTTAAAGCTCCAGTAATTGGATCATACTGAGACATATGATGGATTGAGGTCACATGGCCACTCATCAACACAGAGGTTATATTGTGGGTGTGGAGGATTTCACTGCTCACAGAGTTGTATGGTACGATTATCAGGGTGTGGTCATCTGTGAACTGTGAAACAGTAAGTATCAACATTAGGGTTTTCTAGGCATTTTTACTGTTTATCTGCTCTCACTTGCTTTCTTTGTCTCTTTCTGTCTCTATCTCTCCCCAAGACTTCCCAATTTCTCAATAGCACAATTTTTTTTTTAAAAATAAAGGTTTCTCAATGGTTTTGGCTTGGAATTACCGTGCTAGAGTTTTTTTTTTTTTTTTAATTGTAATAATGCACTTTAACTGTTTATTTATTTGTGTTTTTATGCCATATATTAAAGTAAAGTTATTGAAGAAGTCTGGAAAAGGCAAGTAAATAAAACAAAATAAAATAAAACATATGTACTACTACTACTACAGGTACAATTTGCTAAAGAACAGTTTTATTTATTTACTTTTTATTTATCTTTAGTTTTTGCAGCATTAATACATAGAACATTTTTCGACCATTATATATATGTACAATGTAATATTTTATTATATGATATAATTATATGATATAATTACTATATAATTTGTTTCAGACATCTTTTAGTTTATTTTTTTTTTTTTTTTTTTTTTTTTTTTTTTTTTTTTTTTTTTTTTGGTTTATGCCATATTTATCACTACAAAGTCCAATAAAATATGTATAAATTTGTGGTCATGTGTTAAATTTACAAAATATAAAAGTGTCTGAATACTTGTTTTCCCTCACTAGTATAAATAAGTATAAATGTGAGCTTGTATGGTGCAGACATGAACCATAAACTAAAAATGTGTGTCTAGCCAGTGTGGGTGTGTGTGCGCGAGGCATAGGTAGCACAGCTGCTGCTCCGAAGTATGCTGGATTCACCCTGAGGGATTGTGGGTAATGCAGCTGCCAGAAAACTCAGCTCTCTGACTTTACAAACCTGTCACCTCAGAGAGAGAAGGAGAGAGAGAGAGAGTGAGAGTGTAAAGGAGAGAGAGAGAGAGGGGGAGCGAGAGTGAAAGAAGAAAGAGAGAGAGAGAGAGAGAGACGGTGGAGAGAAAGAAAGGAGGATGATAGGAGAAGCGGCGAAGCCTGACAGTTTGATGTCTCGTCACGTCTTTTCAGGATGTGAGTAAATCGGCAGGCCACACTAAAGCCATGTTCTTTTCCCAGCTCTAGCGAAGGTGTTTTTTTTTTTTTTTCTTCAAGAAGATTTTTATTTAAAACCACAAACATCAAACACCCAAACCACATGAGACCTCATTTTAATTTAATGCTAAGACTCTCACATCAGGCAGAGTACAGTAGGTTCATTCATGAAGAGAAAAATTTAGGTCTTGAATTTGGTGTTCCTGTTAGCTTACTCTTGTTTTGAGAAATCACCCTCCCTAGACATTCACTCATTTTCTGTAACCACTTAATCTTCACTGGGGTTGCAGGTACCCAGAGCCCATCCTGGGAGACTGAGTGTGCAAGCCCACCACAGGACGGACATACACAATTTGTCACACACTCACACCTACGGTCAATTTAGAATCCCCAGTTCACCTGACGCACATGTCTTTGGACTGTGGGAGAAACCGGAGACCCCGGAGGAAACCCACGCCACCACAAGGAGAACATGCCAACTTAGCACACACACAAGACCAGGAGCCGGATTCTAACCCCCAACCCTGGAGGTGTGAGGCAACAGTACTACCCACTGCACCTCCTTGGGGCCCCCCTTCCTAGACATAAAAGGGCTAATTACAATCAACCCATCAGCATTCTCCCTCTCTTCAGAAAGATTGCAAATAAATAAATTAATGTAAGCCTCTTTAGAATTAGAATCAGTCCATTAGCCAAGTAAGCTTGCATGTACAAGGAATTAATCTTAGTGGAAGTGACCTATCCATGCTTCACCCACAGATGTGATCTTATGTAAGTGCTAGTGTCAGGCTGGATAGGTTCGATCCAACCTACTGAGAAACTGCGGTGTACTTTGTCTGGAGTGGCCACATTGCTTTGTGTATCCAGTTTAAAATGCAGCACACCCGCGCTGGACTGTGGTGTAGTTAATCAAATCTAAGCAGGCTGCAAACAACGACGACACATTTGCTAAAGGAAATAACAGTGGCTCAGTTACACGGTGAAAACCACATCCACTTTATCCTAATGCTGTGACCTTTCACATTCTTACAAAATAAATATCATTTGAAAATAATAAAGCACTCTCAAGGGTATTGTGAAATAAACTAACTTGTGCGCTGCAGTTTCTCATTATGCAGAATGGGATTTTTGCCAACCTTCTGTAAAGGTTGTTCAACCTCGCAACGGTTGCTAAGAAAGAATGCATCTGTGGGCGGGACATGGACATGTCAATAGGGCAACATATATTCCAAATAGGAAACGAGTAGCATACAACACAAATGAGTGTGTGGTGGTGCTGCAGAAACCCGTGTTGATGTCGTTAATGTCTATTTTGTGGAAAAGTCCCAAAAATTTGCTCATGTATTTTTCTGTAGCCACCGTTTAGCAGGCTAGCCTGTTAGCCTTTGCATTACTATCACTCTACTGCACTATAAAAACAGATAAAGAAAAATACCATCATTTTGTTAGACTGAATAAATGGTTTATGCCATTTATTGGACAGTATATTAAATGACGAGAGTTGTGCCCGTGAAGAAAGAAGGTTGTCTGTTTAATGTTTTCTACCACTAGCTTGGACTCCCCCTATCACATGATACCACCAGCACTGGGAGGGAAAAGGCTGGCATGTGCTTCCTCTGAGCCGCCGCATCTTTTTGAACTGCTGCTAAAACAATGTTCCTGGACAGTTTATCACGTTTGGAGAGGAACACTAATCACCCATTCAATCCCCAGTGATGGCTGCAGCATCACTGGGGATTGAACTTGCAACCTCCCAGTCATAGGGACAACAATAAAACAGTTGTGCCACTTGGGAGCCCCCTGGATAGTAAGAACTTTTAAAATGATGTATTTAACTAATAATGTAGTTTCAGTTGGGCAATGTCTGTATGTGTCTATAAGCTAAGAAATACAACAATGGACTGTTTGAAATGGTTTAAACTGCCCTACTGTCCCCTGATTAAATCTTGTCATATTGCTGGCTGGCCAATGTAAGGCGGTGCACTCGTAGGAGGTACTTGTGATACTTTTATTTCAGGTTTTTAGTGGGAAACACAAACAAAGAAGATCATGAACTTAGTGTTGCTTCTGAAATACAGTCAAACAGAAACAGTTCCAGAAGCTTCTTTGAAGTCCACCATGGAGTAGGAGAGGGATGTCTAGGAAGTGCCAGGTCCAGCTGCTGGGGTCTACCTGGTAAGTGTCTAAAGTGTGAGAGAGTCACATTAGCCAGTATGCATGATGGAGAATGGACGGTAGATTCCAGTTAAGGCTGAGTTCAAGTAGTGAGAGGAACAGGTGCAGATAATCAGGTAGGCGGGAGAAACCAAAACAAGAGTTGGAGCAGGGGGAGGGGGAAGCGCTGGGCTCAGTACTGTGGTGACCGGGCTGACACTGCACAAAAGACACAGCCATGACAGACCTGTTAGTTCCTTTTTCTCATTTTGGGATTTTCAAAGATGCTCAACTTAAATATGTCATGTCTTGAGATATCTTAAAAACTGTATTTTACTATGTTTGTGTAAAGTGTCCATTTGTCATATGTGAACATACCACAGCATGGCACACCACAGCATGGTCTGTATTTATCCCATTCACCAAGTGAAGCAGTGAGCAGTCACTGTGTGGGACAGTACCTTGCTCAAGGGAACCTCAGTGGTGCCACTGACAGTCCTGGGATTCAAACCCATGACCTTCTGATCACAGGGGCAACGCTCTGACCACCAGGCCACCAGAATTCATTTTTGAAGAAACATAAGATCAAAATGATAAAATGTTATCATGTGAAAGTACCACACCAATGCAAGACAGTCATAATTTTTGTCACCCAGCATATATATCCACGCCATGTAAACTCTGTATGAACATGCTGTACAGGGTATATACAAAAGACATGCAGGACTAACCACTGAAGTGAAGAAAAATATGAGAGATCCTTCAGTTCCCTCAACAGCAGGCTACAGCTCCTGCCACATGCTAGGAGAGGGACTGTACACTTAATTTTACAACTGTTATTGACCGACTCAGACTGTGAAGCTGAATTAGACACTTGATTGACAAATAATCAATCACTATCTGACGTAGGCATTTATCTTCTTTCCAAAGGGAATTTTTTTCCGCTAGAAGATGTGTCGTTTTAAGTGGAGGATGGTGCCATTCACCCTTCGCTGCTTGTCACACACTAATGTGAACTCCTCTAGACAAGCCCCCCCCCCCCCCCGACTTTGTCTTTGGGGTCCTCTCTCTCTTTTTTCTCTCCTCCTCTTTCTCTTTCCCCTTCTCTCTGGTAAAAGTGTTCTTTGAGAGAATGTGGAGTGTCCACTGTACTTTTGGGATGTCTTTCACAGGCCATTAGCCTGTGTGTGTGTATGTTGTATTTTTTGGAATATGCTACGGAGCACCTATCACAGTTTCTCTGAAGTTCTGAGAGGAATTTGGGGCTTGAGTGAGCTCTGCTAAGGAGGATGACTGTGGTTTGCATTTTCTTCACACTAAAGACCATATAAGAGCTGGGAAACAGCAAACTGCAGGATGAGCCTACTGCAGGATGGACTGAATGTTTTGGTGGAAGAAAAGAGACACTTATAGTCCTCTTATAGCTTTGACTCATTTCAGTGAGAGCCTCCAAATCTATTAAATCTCATTCTGTCTCTGCCTCCACCATCTCAACCTCAGCCTAATCCTGCAAGAGGCTTTCTTTTCCCCTCTCTCTCTCTCTCTCTCTCTCTCTCTCTCTCTCTCTCTCCCCCCCCCTCTCTCCCCCTCTCTCCCACACCCCATTGTTGCAGAGTGGAACAATATGATTTTTACACAGTGTCTTATTTTGCTGTGCTGAGCATTAGACATGTAGAGTGAATTATCAAAAATTCAAAACACCCAGAAGCAATATTTCAGGGAGAGAAGTTTCAGCATCTGAAAGTTTGAGTCACATTTTCATGTTGATTTCACATGCCCTCTGGACATCCTCTTAAATGTATGTTTCCTACAGAAAACTTATTTTGTGTGTCATCTCCCTCCTGTGTCTGAAGGGGCCATTTTTTCCGGTTATTGCGTTAGAGATCGAGGAGACAGACTTGATGTCCAGAGGCTAAGAGAAGGAGACTGTCCAATGAGCCCTGTAATAGTGTTTATACACACAGACTCGCACATAGACAGTTAGTGTGCTGACACTGTTTTACAGTTTCATCCATCTCACCTCTTTGCCAATGCACAGTCAAGCTGTGCTGCATCACCATAGTTGTCTGCTGGATAAATGCAAACTGCAGTACAGCTGTAATTGACTTTTGAGTTTTTGCACAGCGACTGTGTTGAGGTTGGACAAGTTGTACAGAACACTGAAAAAATCCATGCTACCTAATGAGATAATACTAGTTCACATTTGATAAAATATGTAAATTATCTAGATTGCAACAATGTTTGGTCAGAGTCCCTTAATATAATATAATATAATATAATATAATATAATATAATATAATATACAAGGCCCCATGGTGGTGCAGTGAGTAACAGTGTTGCCTCACCAGCACCTCCAGGGTTGGGAGATCTGGTCCCTGGTCTTGTGTGTGTGTGGAGTTTGCATGTTCTTCTCGTGGTGGCGTGGGTTTCCTCCGGGGTCTCCGGTTTCTCCCACAGTCCAAAGACATGAGCGTCAGGTGAATTTGGGATTCTAAATTGACCGTAGGTGTGAGTGTGTGAGTAAATGGTGTGTGTGCACCTTGTGGTGGACTGGCACCCTGCCCAGGGTGAGTCCTTGCCTCGCGCCTGTAGACCCCGGGATAGGGTCCAGGTACCCGCGACTCTAGTAAGGATTAAGCAGTTACAGGAAAATGAATAAATAAGTAATATTATATAATAACAATGCTAACTGTGCAGGACAAAACAAAACACTCTATACTTCTCTGCTACAAATAAGATGGTGAAATTTATCTCCAACAGTTACTGTTTGTGAACAAGTCAGCCAAAAGCAATGGGAGAGTAAGCACAGCAACTTATAAAGGGTTATTTGTAACACTTGGAGATAATGGTCATAAAAGTCATTAAACAGTCCAATAAATTAATGCAAGACACAATTAATTCAGCACAAATGTGTTTTATGACCTAGACAAGCTTTCCAACCTAAATGCACAAAAATATGTAAACAACATAAAAAGAATATCGAATGTGGCCATTTTATTTCTGACCACATAATAGAGCTGAAAATATCAGCATAATAAAACTGAAATATATTTTATTTACAAGTCAACTGTACATTTCCGATGAATCAATGCATCTGTGAATTTATGTGTAGAGCATGAGCTCCTCTAACACCGATGGTCCAAACTGGTTTGTTTTTATTTGCATTGGTTTTATAGCACACAAAAAGAGGCCTACAGCTACACCTCTACACAGTGCAGGCCCTTCTGCATGGTCATCTTTTTCTGGTGAAATGCTGCTGGTGAGAATGGAGGGTGCGTATGGTAATGCCTCCATGCTGAGTGTATAACCCAGGCTAGGCTCTGACATCCTTTGATGAATGCTTCCCTCTACATTCTGTAGCATAAAAATGATTACACTACTGCCCCTCATTCGAAGGTGATTATTCGCAGCGACAAAGTTAGATTTATTTTTCAAAGCCACTGCTTTTACACGAGCCTGCTGTAATCGCTGTATGTAATGGATGAATATGAATGGGGATGCTGATATTACAGTGCAAGATTAATATGCTTATTGTTTAAAAATCGTGGCCTCAGTTGATGCGCCTGGCGATTAGTCAACATATTTATGATATCAGTTCAGACTTGTTGAAGATGAACAATGGTGCATCACTAAACCTCTAGTAACCTAGTAGGGGTTTACCAGTTGGTTTTGCTCTGGCCCTGCAGGATAAGGGCAAAATTTCCCATCTTGAGTTTAGGTTTGTTGCCATTTGATAATTCAGCCCTAGCGCATCACAGCCTGCGTAACATGTTCAGGCCAGACTAATTGAGACAGATGGGGTTTACTGCAGTAGCCTCACAGTGAAGCAAAACATCTGCCCAGAATATTAGTCTGAATTAGGAAACATACTGCTCAAACATTGGAAATTTGGAAAGAGTTTCCAGAATTCTTCAGGTTTAAAATGATTAAAATGCTCTAAAGACTTCCTTTTACTGTAATCGTCCCCACATTTATAGTCTCATTTCTTTCACTCCCATCAATGCTAAGTCACGGCTGATGAAACTAGCAACATTTTTATCTCCATGTACTTCAGTGTTGTACTCTATTGATCTCTCCATCTGACGTCACTGTTGACTATAGCAAACACTTCCCTCTCCTGTCTAAGCCTGGCCTTGCTGCTGTATTTGTCTAGGCTTCACTCCAAAATTTCCATTAGAAGTTTGGCCCAGGTGCCTAGCAATTAAACAAGTAGTGCAGAGCAGTCTACTCAACCTGCTGGCTCGACTTCTTTGCTCGCGCTCACTTTTATCACATGCGGCCGTGTTACCTTCTCTGCCTTAAAACATGCTCCTCGGGTTACATTCATTGGCCGTAAAAGCAGGGAATAAAGAGGAGGAAACATGGCTGTTGGCATTTTATATGCTTAAAAGACTTAAAATAGCAACCGGCAAGGTCAGAGCATTCTGCTAAGCGAAGGGGAAGCACAAATATTTACACATTGCAGGAAATCACTCAGAAGCTGGATGGATAGGTGGAGAAGGGCCACCTGAATTCAGTAACGAAGAGGTTTGTCCCAATACTTTTGTCCATATAGTGTATGTTCAGACAGTTCTATCACCCTACATATAATCTATTCTACCAAAATATAATCCATTTTCTACTACAACACTACTGACTATTGGAACCATCCCAGTAAATATTGACCATAGAAAATGCCTTAGGTGGTGCTTTCAATCTTATTTGGATATTACCAAAAATAAAATTCAGACAATCTCTAGACCAGCAAAGGTTGATGTAAAAAATATCCCTCTCTAGCTTATGTCTAGCTATCTGCAGGAAACTTCATCAACAAACCATTTCATTTTCTTTTCGTTCTATTTTCTCTAGTAGGAAGTGAAGAAAGTACAAGGTGCTGACTGTAGCCCTTCCAGCAGAGGGCAATGTTAATTAAACAGGTAATAGTCTATAGCTGGCCTATCCTGTAAACTGAGGAAGCAGGATGGACTCAGGGTTAGTAAGTCAATAGAGAGAAGGAAAGAGTAACAGAGTGAGGAAAAGAGAGATTTTTACAACAAGCTTTCTTCAAAAGCGTCACATATTCATGGAACGTCTAAAAGTAGGACTACTGATCAGTCTTTTTGGCCATGAGAAATAAGGATTAAGGAAGATCGTTAGAAATAAGAGAAGCATCTGATCCTGGATCAAAACTGAGACAGTTCATGAATATGGGCCCTGAGCTCTCCTGGGACTTGACTTAGCTCTTATGGTTCAGCCATGGTTGCCTTTGGTTGAACTGTTTTGGAGACATGAAAGAATGTGCAAGGTCATATATATATATATATATATATATATATATATATATAGTACAGCATTATAGTATAGTATAATAGAACATAATAGCAGTGAGGGCTGACTGCATAAGGTGCATACACAGGATGCACCACACTTCCAAGGTGTTAAAAAATATTAACAATAATAAGCTAAACTTCGAGTGTGCCAGTTGAACTGTAACTGAGTGATGTTTGACCCTGCACACTTCACTGGGTTCAGAGAAACTACTGATAACTATTGATAACATCAGCGAGAATGGAATTGGTGTTTAATTTAAGCATCTTGAACCCATTTAAAAAGTAATGGGGAATCCTATTGTGATGCCAAAATGACAGATTTATAAAATGTGGAAAATGGGACTAGATAATAAAGTAGAATACAGGACACAGTGAATGCATTTTTAATCCTGCTGTATAGGGTAGTTTGATTACCATGTAGAAAACAGTGTCAGTGATCATGCTCACAGCCTATGATTTTGAACCTGGAATTGCTTGCAAGATTGCGAGAGAGAAAGTGAGGTGAAAAGCAGCTATGACAAAAGCATGGAAATATATGTGAAAAGAAAATAAGTGCTGTGTTGTACTGGCTTGTGTTTGCACCGCAAACTGCATTTAGGGGATGGAAGATTGAGATTGAGAAGGATGAGGAAAGATGACGGGAAAAGGAATGGCATGAAACAAAAATTGTGTCTCTCTATATCTTGTACAAGAATGGAGAGAAAAGTGGAGGACTGAGACAGTGAGTGGAATACTCAGGCAAGAAACAGCAAAGGCAAGATAAAAGGAAAATAGACCCAAAAGAAATGTGGCAAAAATAAGCTTAGGAATGCAGGCAAGTGCATACAGAGTGTGTAAGGGAAAGAAGAGATGAGATGAGACAGGATGTGTGCGCGCATGTGTTTTTCCAGACCACATGACTGTCCGTTAGCAGCTGGGCCTCAGGAGATTAAACAGAGTGCTGAGACTGCAGCCAGCAATGATTAGCGGGCTGCAGCCAGGCCTACTAATCAATCTCAGCACCACGCAATTTCCTCCCCCCGATTGCAGCTTTGATCAGAGGGCAGAAGGAGAGCGGGCTGCTGAAGGCGTAATGGAGTTTCTCACTAACCCTGTCGGAGAGACCGTCTGGGAACGAACGGCCAAACAGAGACTGCAGAGTGTGCAGAGCAATGAAGAGAGCAGAGAAAGTGTGTTTGTGTGTGTGTGTGTGTGTGCGTGCGCGTGTGCGCATCATTTTGTCTGAAGTGAGATAAGAGAGAACAGTAGAGAAGACTCTTAGCAATGAGAACATTCTCTGCAAAAAAAGTTCTACACCGTACCAAAAGGGGGTTCTATGATTTGTAACAGTAGAAAAACCTTTTTTGATGCAAAATAAAACATGTTTTACTAAAGGATCCTTGGGGGGGGGGGGGGGGGGGGGGGGGGGGGGGGGGGGGGGGGGGGAGGGGGGGGGGGGGGGGG
>JBBPCZ010000012.1:11448986-11462766 GCA_037974445.1 Brycinus macrolepidotus
CCCCCGAAGTCATACCGTGTCCTAAACCACATTCACAAGTCAAAAAATAAATAAATAAATACAATGGAAGTGCTTTATGGTAGTGTTTAGCTGCAAAGATCCAGTGTTTAACTAAAGAAGCAAAGTAAGGAGACCAAACGTCTTGGTTGATTGAGTACAACTAGAGTAGCTTTTAAATTGTGTAACACTGAGTAGTTAAAAAAATCCTCAAAGAAAAATGCATTTAAACAACACATGTAATATGAAAACTACGTACTTTTACAATATATAAATACTAAATGTGCTGAAATTGTAATTAAACCCTCCTAGTCCCAGGCGGTCCCAGTCTTTATGTTTTAAACAGTATTACTGCTTACATCACTCTCTTCTGTTTGAACCTGTGTAAACTTGGCAGTATCTTAAACCTTTCTGTTTGGATTTATGTTTGGACTTTGACTATGCTTTAGTGTTTTGTTTCTATATTTCAGTTTTGTTTATAAAAGCATCTGACTCGCACATACATCCTGCCTACAGCACCTCATCATTACAGAAGACCCGACCACGCAAAATGGATGTAGCGAGCCTGTGAACGACCATGTTTTTGGCAGAGATACAACGATGGCTCGATAAAGATGAGGAAGCTGACATAAATGAGCTCCGTGAGTTGGTGCAGTGCTTTAGGCTGTTCCTCACCCTTGATGGGGGCGAGGAAGCAGCTCAGCTAATGGACAAGCTCATGGACATTTGAAAGTCCATGGAACAGTCTTCTCTCCTGAAGGAATGTTTAGAGGGGAGCTAAGGAGCTTTGCTTGGGCCAGTATGCAGCTAAGCAGCGTGACCAAAGCAGTGATGCTGGTAACGCTGATGGCACAGAGGCTGAGGGGCTTGATTCCACCCTTGCTCTGGACTGTCCAGACCATTTAGCTGGCAACATGGAGAAGGGACAAAGCTTTGGGGAGATGTTCCTGCTACAGTGTCATCTCTCAGGTCTTCTGCTTCAGTTATGGCAAGCCGGTCCACTAAGTGCCCCACTCAGCAAGTATCTGGATCTGAGGTGCTGGACAGACCACCCCAGAGTCACATATGTTGACACTGCCATGCAGTAACAACAGTGGAGTAAGTACATCAGAGAGCACTCATGACTGGGTGGCCGCCTAAAGGGGACCAGGAGACTGGGGACCCTCTGATACGTTGTGTGATGAGGTCGACATTTGTGGTTCCGGGATGCTTTCCAATGCACCAGTCTACAGACTGGTCACCCATTCTTGGTCGCTACTGCCAACTGCTCAGTATACAGAGCTGCTGCCTACTATGCGGTTTCCAGAACAGCTGTTGGTCGCTCAGTTTCTGGAGTCACCACTGGTTGCCCAGTCCTTTGCCCGGTCAGCTGCCAAGGACATGGCAGCTAAGCAGATCTTGGTGGAGGCCTTATCAGCAGCCCAGGACATGGCTGCGACCCAGCCTCAGTGTTTTGCCCAGCCTCAGCTTAAATATCAGACCCAGCCTTGACCTAATGTCCTTTCTTGGTCCTCACCTCAGTTCTCTTACAATTATGTCCCTCAGTCTCCTGTTAAGTCCCCAGTCATCGGTTTTGCACCATCCCAAGAAGTTACTGCCCCCCTTTCCCATTACTGTCCATACCGCTGTCCCAGTCACTGCGTGTTTACCAGTCCCTGTGTTCCATTTTGTTTCAGTTACTGTCCCTGTGACTATGCCTGTTACCACTTTTGTTCCCATCTCTGTCCAGGTCTAGTCTCTCATCCAGTCATTTGTCCAGTTTTCCTTCATGCCACATCATGTCTCTAATCTAGTGCCCTGTCTAGTTTCCTGTCAGGCTTTGTGTCCGGTCTCCACTCCAGTCTACTGTCCTGTCCCCTATCTCATCTTCGACCGTGTCCCAGTGAAGTCATCATCATCTGATAACAGCCAACGCTCAGACAATGCATCATTCAGGAACCCAAAGTCAACTTCAGTTATCCGTGGTTAAGCAATTGCTAAGTCAGAAATTCTGCTACACTAGTAATGATAGGACAATAAAATATATTTTATTTACATATGCTTTATTAAGTTATTCAAGGATATTTTTCTACAGTATACTAAATTATCATTTAAAAGGTGCTTTAAAATATACTTTTGAAAATAATATACTAAAACTGACATGGTAGTTAATTACACTTTTACTTAAGTGTACCTCAGTGTCTAAATAAATACAATTCCAAATATATCACTCAGAAATATGTGGAATTTGAAATCTTTTCTGCAAGGGTTAGTGTGGGTGTGCGTGTGTGTGTGTGTGTGTGTTTCTGTTTCTGTCTCAGTTAAAGGTTGAGAGTTGTGATGCATGAATGAGTTTGTGTGTCTTCAAATACACTTGTCAGTTCTCTAATAACTTGTACCTACACTCAGTGGCTATTGTATCAGAAACAATGGTAACACTTTACATGAAGTATTGCAAATTAAAGTGTAAGTGCCTCTCTTAACAAACCATTATTATTATTATTATTATTATTATTATTATTATTATTATTATTATTATTTAATTAATTAGTATTTACTAGTAAAGTTTAGGTATCCATTAGTTCATTGCTTATTTACTTACTAAGTTTGTATTTTGTACAGTTATAAGTGAAGAGCACCACTTTACTTATTTAATAATAAATAATAGATAATAAATAATAGTATGAATTTATTCAATGTCATAATGCAAAAACTGTTGTGCACATAGTGAAGTAGTTGAATATGTGAGGATGAAGGAAAGTGCATTGTAAAGCCCAAGGACTGTGTTCCATTCAACACTGCACAGTGGAGATTAGACGTAAGGATAAATAAGTGAATTCATTTACAGACAAATTACAAGACTAACATACAAGTGTTAGCAAGTTGTAATGATACTTTTTAAAAATAAGCAAATGCAATGATCTGTTCATTAGCAGTGTAATAATCAGAAGTCAGTACACAGTTATTGAATCAATCAGCTATGAAGTAATGACAAACTGAACCATCAGTTAACAGTGATCTCAATTACTTATTACTAAGTACTTAATTGGTTACTAAGTAGTAACTTATATTTAATAGACAGTAAACTAATATATCAATAATAATAATTAATAATGTGTTAATTAGCATTATAATTGATCATTATTGTAATATCCTTATTGTGAAGTGTTTCCTCAGTCACACCATTTAGGAGCATTTTGTAGGCTTACAATTCCTTTTGCTATGCAGTTTGTCAGCCCACATCTGGCCCATCCCTAAGGACCATTGTAAGACCACTAACAACAAATATCTGGTCAGCAGTTGGTCCTATGGTGGTCTAGGTGGTCTTATGGTGGTCCTAGGTGTTGCTGATATAATGGCCAATAAGTGAAGGCACAATATGGCTTCAGCTATTAAACCAGCAGCTCAATGTGTGTGTGTGTGTGTGTGTGTGTGTGTGTGTGTGTGTGTGTGTTTGGCTGTGTCTTCTAGCACAGCCCCGATTTAATAACACCAGCTAATATAAGTGATGTTTAGCCACAGCATGTGACAGTAGCCCAATAACGTGTCAGCAATTTATCCCTATCAGAGCTAGACATATTGATCACAACCAATGTTCTCACTGTTAGAGCCTCATAATGGACCATAATGAGGCAGTCTAAGACCAGCTTCTCTGTTAGGGTTAGGTTGGGAGATGATGGTGCAACAGCAAAACAAACGTTTTCAAAGCAGATATCTCACATGCTGACTCTGTAGATCTCTATAAAATCATTATTCATGTTCATTCCAGACAGACCTCTCAGCTTTAATTGTTGTTTGACTAATGAGCTAGGAAACATGTCCTTTCACTGTTAATAGATAACTCAATAGAGTTGTTGACATTTTTATATTTAAAACTGTTATTGAATTACCTGGGGGCAAGAGGAAGGCGAAAAAGCGAGCGCGAGAGAGAACGTTTCCTCCCTCCCATGTTTAATGTAATTATGTCATTAATGCAAGCAGCATGGCGTCCCAGTGGCTGAGAGATGCAGATTCCCTCAGCATACACTATGAGATTATACTGACTCATTCTTCCTCTCGCGAACTACATTACCCAGAATGATCCATTTATCGATGCCGTTGCTGTCCACAGTGTCTTCACAACAAGTGTTATTAAAGGATATGAACAACTGAAATAATGTTGTGTTGGGGATGAAGCAGAAAAGAGACGGAGAGAGAGAGAAAGATGCATGGGTTGTTTAGTCCCATTATCACAACACAGACTGATGTGCCATCTTTAGAGTCAAAAGGTCAGCTCATATTTAGCAGACAACAAGAATAAGCATTATAGAACATACCCAAAGCAATTAAAACTGTCCTCTTTAACATAAACACTAACAAATAGCCAAATAAATTGTTGCTTGTTCTCATGCTGTGTTAAAAAAGAGTTATTTATGTGGTGGTATGCTAATCCACATGAATAAAATCCTTTACATAAATGAGCCACAATATTAAAACAAGTGACTAACAAGTGAATAACATTAATCACTGTGCCAAAATGGCATCTATCAACTGGTGATATATTTTAGGCAGTTCTTGAAGTCGATTTAGTTGGAAGCAGGAAAAATGGACAAACGTAAGGATCTGAATGGCTTTGACATGGGTTGAAGTGCATGAGGATTGTGGACTAGGCTGTCTCTTCCAATCCCACAGAAGAGCTGTTGTAGCACAAATTGTTAAAAAATGTTGATGTTGGCCATGTCAGAAAGGTGTCAGAACACACAGTGAATCACAGTTTGCTCCATATTTGGCTGCATAGCTGCAGATTGGTCAGAGCGGTCGTGCTGATCTCTGTCCACCACCGAAAGTGCCTGCAGTGGAAGAAGGTGGCCTGGTCTGATGAATTACATTTTCTTTTTCATCATGTGGATGGCCCAGTGTGTGTGTGTTGCTTATCTGGGGAAAGGGTGGCATCAGGATGCACTACAAGAAGAAGACAAGCCGATGGAGGCAGTGTGATGTTCTGGGCAATGTTCTGCTGGGAAACTTTGGGTCCTGGCATTCATGTGGACATTACTTTGACACAAACCACCTACCTAAACATTGTTGCAGATGAAGTACACACCTTCTTGGCAATAGCATTCCCTAATGGCCTCTTTCAGTAGGATAATGTGCCCTAATAATGAGCCCCACACTTCAAACATTGTTCAGGGATGGTTTTAGATACATAACAAAGAGTTCAGTGCATTGATTTGTCTTCCAAAAATCTTTATCCCTTCGAGCATCTTCAAGGATGTGCTGTACAAACTAGTCTGATTCATTGAGTTCCCTTACATTGCACCTTTCAGGACTTAAAGGGTCTGCTCCTACTATATTGGTGCCAGATAACAACACATCTTCAGGTGAGCTATTTTGGTGGCACAGTAGGGACTTACACAATATCAGGCCAGAGGTTTAATGTTACAACTGCCTGCTATATAATTATATTTATAATTGAACTAAATGTTACACTTGGACATATATAAATCTACATTGGCCACTCTTTAATTAGGCTTCTCACTTTCTGAGTGATCAGTAGAATTTAGCCAGTACCTTTTTTCCCTTTGAATATTAGGATGCTCTGAGATCACAATGATGTGTGTATATGACTCAAATGCATATTGGAGATCTTTTTGTCTACTCTGTTCTGAGATTTTGGAAGTGAAATCACTAGAGCTCTGTTTCACTGTAGGGCAGAGACACACACTAGGCAGAGTCAGGCACAATGTTGCGTTGTTACATACATTACATATGACCTTGGATGTCAATGTGTAGCATTACTGAACAACTCTGACTAGCTAACAGAACAGTCAGGGTACATTTCACAACAGCTTTGTACTTTTTAATCAATATTTGCATATTTTGAACATATCAAAAGATAACAATGGGAGGTGTTTAAAGCAGGATGGATGTGTCTTTATATAAATAAATCAATAAATACTGAAGCTGCTATTTATCCTTTGTCATACTATTATACTGTTATACTGTTATACTGTGTATACCGTGTATACTAGTTATATTGTCTACATACTGGTCATATTGTCTATACTGTTTAAGAATGCACAAACCTTTAAGAATGTATACTCAGGCTCCTATTTTCACTTGTCTCATACCTTTTTATACTGTTATACTGTTTATACTGGCTATACTGGCTATACTGGTCATACTTTTTGCACATTTCTTCAACCGTTGCATATTTTGTTTTACTTATATTTATATACAATGCACAATGAGCAGTTCACATGCCAGGACAGGTTAAATCTCACCCTTACCTTATTTTATGCTTCTTATTTGCACTGTTTTGTTTGGTTTCACAATGTCTTATGTCTGTTGCACCATTTGTACACTGTGGAACCTGAGCTTCGCCATTTCGTCTCTCTGTCTACTTGCATATGGTTAAGATGACAATAAAGTTCACTTAGACTAAATCAATAAATGAATAAAGCAATGACACAAAACCTGAAAAACACACAAGGGAAGTACAGAAATGGCTGAAACTCATAGGTACATAGGTACATACTGAAACTCATAGGTACATGCAATGACACAAGGCAAGGAATGACAACAATAACTGAAGGACGTGGTAAATCAAAACATGGGACAGACAAGGCACAAGAACACGATGGAACACAGCTTTACAACAGTAATAGATATTTAAAGTTCAGCTCTTTGCTGAAGCAGTCACTGTAAACTGCAGCTTACAGTGTCTGTAATGAGCTTCACCTGTTAATGTTTGTTTGGTGCTAACATGACATGGCAAATGAGTTTGAGTGCTTAATTTGGAAGAGAGCACCATCACCATCACTCTACTGTGTAGCTAAACAGCTTCACTATCTGCAGTTACATTATAGCCTCCATCCCATGCAAGTTGCAAGCATGAATATTCAACCAAAGATTGTTTGTGTGTAGAACACTATTAGAGTATTAGTCTGTTAATGTTAAGTGATGGTGGAAACATTTTGTATTTTCTCCTCTCTCTGGTTGTGCCTTGCACCAAAGAAACAGACATTTATACAATGAGTTAGATGTCATGTTTTTAGTTGGGTTTTGACCCTAGCCACCAAACATAACCTTGACATGAGAGTGAAGCAATATGTTTGCATGCTTTATTTCTCATATTTACTAGCTCTGGGTGTGAGCGCAAGGGCTGACAGGGGAGCATCCACTGCAGAGAGCAACAGAAGACTGGTCTATAACAACAGCCTGGGGATCCAAGCCAGTTAGGCCCAGTGCCAAGCCTAGTCTGGAGAAGCACTGTGCTGCAACCAGATTAGCAAGATCGAGTTGAGCCCCCGCAGCCAAAATCAAGTCTATCAACAAAACTCCAGCAAATGTATTCTGGCATGAATCACAAAAATATGAAAAAAAGGGAACGAGGATCATTACTATCTTTGGGATAATGTGGCTGTTTTGTTTTTGTTGTTGTTTATTTCTCTCACTCTGCAAGGAATTATTATAGACAATAGGTACACTTGCTATTTGAGGCTGGGCATGGATGCCAGCCTTAGCTTCACTGCCCGACTTGATTTTTTTACAATATATTTTAAAGTTGGGTTTTTGTGGCTTGACTTTAAGCAGCCCTGTTTGCAGACGAAGGAACGGAGGGCAGAATGGAGAGAAGAAGTGATTCGAATGAGATACGATAACAGAGAGCCTTACACAGCATTGAAGAAAGCAGAAAACAGAGAGACTTAAGATCCTGAGCAAAGCGTAAGGAGAAACAGATGGATAAAGAAATGGGACGTGTAACAAAAAGGGCGAGATTGAGAGGAAAAAAGACAAATAGAAAGAGTGATGGAGTGAGAGAGAGCGGAGGAGAGAGGCGCTTTGAGTGCATGTGCTGGCAGATGGTGCTCACAGAAGCGTGATCATTTGGCATTTGTTCGCCAAAGTGCTCATGGGGAAAGAGAGAGAGAGAAAGAGAGAGAATTGCAGTACAGTACTGGTGCGTCTCTCTCGCTCTCACTCTCTTGCACTCTCTCTCTCTCTCTCTCTCTCTGTCTCTCTCTCTCTGTCTCTGTCTCTGATTTTTCTTTCACACATGGGGGCACCACTAGCTGGTGTGTTACCTTATAATTCACAGCCTCTTTATATGATGTGGGGCCTCCTGGCAGATGCCCCAGTCAGACATCACGTGCAGTTTGGCATGTCTACAGATAAGCTTAATCTACTGCAAATCATGGCATCATGCAGTCACTGAAAACGAGTCACTAAAAACATGGCTAATCTTCATAATCACCCATTGAATTGCCCCATCAACTACAAAATGTCTTCAGAAGCTTTTGTAAAGGATTTTCAAGGGTGTGACCAGATGCACAGTAACAGCCTCATGTGCACTGGGACTACAGGTGGTCCTAGCTTCGATAAAAAGAAATCAATATAATCAATGCAACTGAGTTTCCTCCCAACTGTATCACGTGGCTAACAATCAGCATGACTGAAAACTATTGTTACTGCACACCAGACATTAGCATCCAAAAAAATGAAAACCTTTGTTTTCAATGAAGGTGCACACAACACCGCCACCAATGAAACTGCCAGCACTGTTCAGCTTTTGAGCAGCACTCATTATTTTACTATCACTGCATAATTCTGAGCCAGACTACAACAAGCCACTGTAGGTCACAAAACAGGCTGTCAATCTATAGGGCTTATCTTTTCTTACCTCAGCTAATGTTACTATCCTGATTAATAATTAAGCTCATCTTTTAGCCTGGCAGGACTGGACTACACAGAGTGCAAAAGGAAGAGACTGCAAGACTTTTCTAAAAACACACACACACAAACACACACACACATAAGAGCAAACAATACAATATTACAGGTCAGGACAACAGTGCAGTCAACAAAAAGAAGTAACAGTAGTACTGTGAAATAGTACAGTATTAGGACAGATACTGGATTCTAGCAGCAGTGAAAATGTTAAAAATGAGGTAGGAATAATAATTAATGATTGTGCGAAAACAGCCATCAGTATCAACAGGATTTAACAGTGAATTTGTGGTGAGTTTGTTAGCTGCAACCAAATATTTGTATGTATCTTCAAACAATTAGTCCATGTAAATGGAGAGATGCCATGATCTTATACACAATTCTATCCTGAAAGCTATAAAAAGTTTTATTTAATTCAGACTACAAACTGGTTTTGGAGGGACAGAAAATGAAATGAACTGAGAAACATATGGAGTATTTGAGAAAATACATGAAGTTAAAACTGTAGTGATGCCTCCTTGTAAACTGCTGCCATTTAATCTCAGTGCACTAGTTTAGTTCTCATGAGCCCAAGTTGAAATTAGCTTACTGAGCACTGAACCATTACCATAGCTTAACATGAAATTATTATTAGATTTATTTAATTTTTGCCTCCTTATGTATCCCCAACATACATGCCCTAGGGGTAGTTCATGCTTAATCTTGTACCTTGTCTGTCCTGTATTTCCCATGTGCTTCTGTCCATGTGCTTTTGTTATTGTTGTTCTACTTTGTTCATGTCCTAGTCCTGCTTCCTCCTTAGTGCGTTCACCTGTGTGTATTTTGTGATGCCTCCTGTGTCTTTTAACCCATGTGAGTTTTGTCAGTTTTCCTCTTGTTTTTTCTTTTGTTTTTATGTTCATGTTTATGTTTTTATGTTTATGTTAAACATCCAGCCTCCAATGTCTCCATTAAATGGCAGTTTAAATGGTCCAAAGTAACTCTGGAAAGTTACTTGTTTTGTTCCAACAATGATAAAATGTTCTACTCATAACAATTAACAGAAACCTGTGGCCTTGGCCTGTACTGCTGCTAAGGTGTTTCATGCATGTGCTGGAGTATAAGTTCAGTATAACATGGTATAAAATCCTAATAAGTAATGGCTATATTTTTTCCAGTTTGTCAGTTCTCCAAGCTGAACTCATGAAGGTTAATGTGACATCTACCAGAGTGACTCTGTCATGTTCTGAATGGAAAGATGACTGGCTCTTTTGGTTTTAGCTGCGTTGCTCTCACTGATGGAGTCACACACCTGCTTCAGAGACTTGTGCGTCTCTCAGGCCAGCAGTGTGTGAATGCCTCCGCACTGCGCTGACTATAAGGGGGTTATTGAGAGTGCTCTTTAAAGGGAGGATGAACACGACCACTGCTGGGTCTGAAATATTGCTGAAATACAGAGAGCCGACACTGCATTAGCTAAAGCGTTCACCAGGGCTGTAGGGGTGCACTGGCTTGAAATGATAGCTAATAGCGCAAACAGCTGTAATGGTGGGGCACTGGTGCATGGAGGAAATGAAATGAGCGAAGTAAGGTGTGTGTGTGTGTGTATGAGTGTTTTAAAGATGGGCTTATTTTTGAAGAACACAATTTGATTTCTATTAATGCTGAGTGATATATTGTCCATCATCTATCCTGGTGTTGATGTCACAGAACATCACTAAAATGTTTTTTGTGATACTGCAAAGTTTCATGGACTTTAAGTACCATGTTTTATCTTTACATTGTTTGTAACCTGGTGGGATTAAAATCGACCCTTTATTGTGACAGCGTTGTAGCAGTAAGGATGTTTTCATTAACTTTAGTCAGGTCAAGTAGGTGTTTACAGTCATTTTAACCAAATACACAGTGCACAGAGAAAGGAAACAATGTTCCTCCTGGGCCATGGTGCCACACAAAGAAACAGAAATTACACAAGACAGCATAAGTGCAGGCAGGACTGGACTACACAGAGTGCAAAAAAGAAAGTAGTAGTAGTAGTAGTGTGAATGAACGCAGTATTATGACAATGTATTCTAAAAACAAAGAACCTAAGTGTGCAAAAATGCAACAAGGATAGGAAGGAATTACAATAAATGATTGTGCTTAACAGCCATCAGTAGCAACATGAGTTAAGAAATGCAGTGTAGCCTACATGATAAATATGTTGTATTTACAGTCTTTTTGTGTATGGGGAGTGATAGTTAGTGTGTAAATGTTGTTTTATTGTAGAACAGTTAAATTGTGTATATGCATTTGTTTTTAAGAGAAGGATGAAATACAGTTTTGACGATTCAGTGCAAACTGAATTCAGTGCAAACTTAAATATTAACTGATACCACAATACTGTGATGTCTGAGTTTTTAGGTTTATGAAGGTAGTGAACTTTATCAGTGCTGCCCAGCACTAATATCTGTTCACTCTCATGTCTTTCTCAATGTTAATCTATGCAGAAAGTGACTGACTTGTGTCTCAGTCCACATGCCAGTGCCATGCATATGAAAAGACAGAAGGAGCCTCAACCTGAAGGGCTTTTATCACCGCAGGTCTTGCTGAAATCCTCTCATCAAGTGGTCATGACTTAAAGCCTCAGAGTCTTCCGCCTAATCAGCTACAAAGATTTCAGCTCTTCTTTTCATACAGCTTACGCTCATTTGTTCTCCCCTTGCTCTCTTCCTCTTGCCCTCAAGCCTCAGCAGTGAGGTCATATTCCGGGAAAGATTGTCTTCTAGGCTACAATTAGTCTTTCTTCACATGTAGAATCAGACAGAAACCCGGCCCCTAAAATGGCAATTGGAGTATAAGAGCTTGTTTTGGTGAAGCTAGTGAAGCTGAATGGCTAATTATTAGCCAGTAGATTCAACTATATAGTGCTGCCCCCCAGCCAAAAAAAAAAAAGAATGTGGCACAAACAAAAAAGAAAGAAGATTCTAAAGAGAAATCCTAAAGCAGAGTGCAACATTTAAATTGATGCCCAACTGAGAAAGACTGGTTTTGATTTTTGTTTTTTTGTTTTTTTTATTCCCTAAATTGTCTTTAAGAGCAGCCATCAGTCTTTCTAATTCCATTCCCCAGAACAAGTGTGCAAGTCTGAGAGTTTTGGGAATGCTACCAAAAATTCATATTCTGAGGAGTTAATCCTTGTTAATGGGTTTGTTTAAATTTAATAAAAAAAAGAGAGTATTTTGCAGAAATGAATCAGGGAAATGATTAATGTGCCGCTCAGTATTAATTGAACAGATAAATGAGTGCACAACTACACACCTAATTCCTGCATAAAATATTATACTCCCTTCCCGAGTGCTTGTGTTCACTTTAATTATTTTTGCGGTTTAAATTATTTCTGTGAGTTTTACATTAGAAGTAATATGAAATGAATATGTGGTGTGGTAGAACAATTAAACTGAACTTTTGCTGTTTATTGAGATTAACCCGAAGCAAAATGGCAGTGTGGGATCTGTATTATTAAACATACATCCCAAGACTTCACTACATTTTTGATATGCTTTTAGGCAATATCACTATAAAATATGTCTAAAAAAATTAAAGGCTGTATAAAGTGGAGGTAGACTTTAAAGTAGGCTAAATGAGTCTCAGTCCTAACCTAAAACACTGATCATTAAAACGGTACCCCAAGATCAAATCATGACTCACTTTTCTTCTCACGGAGTTTTCAAATTGTTCAGGCAAACTTTAACGATGCATTAACCTCAACCAAATCAACTACACTGAATCTGTATTATGGATCCTAAATCTCAAGGTATCAATGTTGTCTCAATATGTTTTTAGGTTATACAATAAAACATGTGAGTCTTTTTACTCAAGGGCTGTTTAGATTGGACAAGTTTAGCTATCCATAGATCAAAAACGTATATCCCAGCAGTTCCCATCCTAGCCTGATGTACTGAAACACTGAAACATTTTAAATCTCATATAGGAAATGTCATGTAACTTTGTTAAGTTATTTTCCCCTACTATGTCACTGATGTCGGAGCTCAACCTGATATAACTTTATAAGGCGAGAAAAAAGTTTTTAACGGTAAATGGAAATGAATGTCTTGAACATTTGTAATAACTTGTCCATTTAGAACAGTCATTGTTGCAATTGTAACACAGCCTTGTCTTCCCAGAATGGTAATTTTTACAGGAGAAAGAGAACACATTCTTCATTCATTTTTACCTTTTTCTATTGGGCCATTCATTATGAAAATTTGAGACCTTGAGAGCAGCTGGCATCTATGTATCTTCCTTTCTTTCTTGAAACAGGTCAAACTGGTCAGGTCAACACAAAAAGTGTCTTCCACAAGCACTAAATGAAACTCTTCTTGTGGAGTTTTACACAGTCTTCAAGTTCTCTCTACTTTTTTTCCTTTTTGACAGTTTTCACAGCTATGGCAGCTTGAGTGTTGTGTGTGTGAGCTACGGGAGTGTATCCCACCATGGTGCCAGCCATGTGCAGGCTTCCAGGGAAGAGCCTTGTCAAAGAAGAGCCTCATAGCACTGCTGACACAGTGACATTCACTGAACACGGAACGCCGTGGTGCGTCGGTGATGGAGAGGAACCAGTGTGGGAATTTGGCCAGACCAGAAGAGGTGACATTTTCATGCATTTAAGGATAGGGGTCAGAAAGGCTTGAGAACACATCTGAGCAAATGCACACACACACACACACATACACACTCACATATACACACACACGCATAGATGACAGAAGCCGTGGGAGGTGGATGTGGGTGGGTTTTTGGCACGGGTGCCAACAGCAGCAGATGCCAGGGGTATTGGGCACAGACAGAAGGCACTTGGTAATGCTCTGCAATTCAGCTATTGTAAATATTTGACTGGACCTCCCTCCATGAGTCCAACCATCAGAGCAAACAAAACTGTCCACTCCTGTGAACTGGGGGAGTCACAACTGACTTTGCAATTATCATGATGACTGCCCGAGTTATCAAATTTATGAACGATATCGGTTTGAATCCTGAATCTAATATGTACAATTATTTGGAGAGTGTGTGTGTGTGTGTGTGTGTGTGTGTGTGTGTGTGTGTGTGTGTGTGTGTGTGTGTGTGTGTGTGTGTG
>JBBPCZ010000012.1:11469184-11479492 GCA_037974445.1 Brycinus macrolepidotus
TCTCTCTCTCTCTCTCTCTCTCTCTCTCTCTCTCTCTCTATATATATATATATATATATATATATATATATATATACTGAGGCACTGGCCATCTGCTGTGATATTTCAGGAAGGTTGAGGATGCCTTTAGCACAACTCTGGCATCTGGCGTAAGTTCAGATCGTGTCGTAGCAGTGTGTTCTTTCTGAGGATCAACAGATAGGCAGGACTTCAGGCAGGCGCTCATTGACAAATGGTGTAAGAAAAATGATAGGGCCTCGAACTTTCCAGGTACACCCTGACCTGTGGAGAGATTCTAGTCAGAAAGGCATCGGCCCTGAGAACGTGTGGGTTTTGCTGTCTTCAGTATTAGTTGGACTTTCTAGTCAGGTTTATACAATTTTCTGTTCATCCGGGCTTGCTCGGACTGTACTCAGTCTGGATCTCCTTCATAAGTACACGGTCAGCTGCTCTCTTATATCTCAGGATCCAAATTCTCTAGCCATCCGCCTGCTAGACTAAAGACCTTCCAGTCTTTTGCCCCAAATGATCTCTCTCCTTCATTGCGTGCAGCTAGCTCAGTTCATTATTTTAGAATACTAAAGACTCTTCTGTTTAAGCAAGTCTTTGGTTAGGGTGTTTTACCTTTTATTCTATCTTCTATTTTTATAGGCCGTTTTTAAAGGTGCAGCGCTTTGTGACTTGTCTTTGAAAAGCAAATAAATTTGACTTCATACTCAATATACAAATAAATTTTAGGTCGTACTCAGTAGTTCTGTATCAGAATCTTTTCTTCTCAGAGCAATTAATCTAGTCACCGTGTCAAAAGATGACTCGTGTACCCAAGGCTCCCATCATTCTCAAGCTCATCCGTGCATGGGCATCAAAACTTTCCAATTTACTGTAGTGAAATCGATTGTTTATTGAACACTAAACACGCATACACATGATCTTTACACACATCAGCACACGCCTGCCCCGTTCTGTGCACACCTCCTCTCTGAACAACTCTGACAGCAATTTTCCTCTGCCCTCATTTGCATAGAAACATTTTTCTTGCCCTCCCCTAAATTGGCTGAGACACTCGCTTCAGCAGAAATGTAAAGTATGTTTGGCACATTAAAGATTAGTACTAAAAGTCCTCATCAGCACTCTGCTGGAGATGTGGAAGTCCTGCGAGTGTCTTTGGGTCAGAGGTGTGCGTGCGCGTGCGCGTGCGTGCGCGTGTGTGTGTGTGTGTGTGTGTGTTTGTGTGTGTGTCCAGTAAAAGTGATGACACTAGTACTGTAGTACTCAAGTCAGGTCTAGAACTTAAGGCCAATCTGTTCACTGGCTTCTCAGCCTTGACTATATTTTGGCTTAAACGTGATTCAATCTCAGGGTAAGGAGGACATTTGAGTGCACAGAAATTTCTTTTGAGACATTTGAGACCTTTTTCTTTTTTCTTTGGGAGCACAGCAGTGCCGAATGAAGGGCGTTTAAACCAGTGGTAGGTACTGTACCACAAGGCCACATGTGGCACAAACTGCAACAATAGGCTCGTGTCCACCAATTTCAGTTTTCTGTGTATTTCAGCAGCCTGCATAGGCATTTACAAAATGAAAGTGAAGAGGAAACCTTTCGCTTTCCCATTCTGCTGCTTGAAAAGTTTCTGAATGCAAACATTGCTGTGCGGAAAAATTGTTACAGCAAAAGTCCTAATATAAATATAGCAACATTTATATGTCTAAAATACAACCTGCAAGCAGACATCCTATAATTTGTTACTTTCATGTATTACAAATAAAAATCAAACATCTGATTTTTATCTTGGCATTTAGACTGCTACAAAGTTTGGGTCCCCACTCTGACTCAATGTGCCCTGGCCTCAGTTTTGATTTTATCTTGTCTGTAATGTTATTAGACACTAGGTGAAACATTCCTTGAGTCTGGTGGGCTGTGCATGTAAGAATTAAATGCACGTTTCCTTTAACAGATTTCTATGGTGACCAGTACAGGCACAAATACAGTGTGTTCACAAATGGCTACTGTCCAGTCAAAACCTTACCTTGTGTAAAAATGACCAATAGACCAAGTCCAAAATAAACAAAACACCTTCTGCTTTGGAGATTCAAGGCTTTATGCTATTTTACTGTTGTTTCTTAATTTCCTTGTGTGTTATTTAAGACTTGAGTTGACAAATGAGATGCATTATATGGACAAAAGTATTGGGACACACCTGTTTTCCAGGGTTTGGGCTAGGCCCCTTACTTTCAGTGAAGGGCAATCTTTATGCTTCAGCACACCAATACATTTTGGACAACGCCATGCTTCCAACTTTGTGGACACAGTTTGGGGAAGAACCTTTCCTATTCCGGCAAGACGTGGCCTGGCCCGCACAGAGCTCTGACCTCAACCCCATCCAACACTTCCAAACAACTGGAACGGAGATTGTGAACCAGGCCTGTGAGATTGTGAGCTGTCCAACATCAGTGCCGGACCTCATAACTGCTCTACAGAATGAATGGGCACAAATTCCCACAGAAACACTCCAAAATCTTGTGGAAAGCCTTCCAAGAAGAGTGGGAGCTGTTAGAGCTGCACAGGGGGGACCAACTCCATATTAAAGTCTATGTATTTGAATTAAATGTCATTAAACTCCTTGTTGGTGTAATGGTCAGGCGTCCCAATACTTTTGTCCATATACATGCACCTATGATAACCTACCCCTTTTACTAGCACCTTCAATCATCCTACCTAATAATTCCATAAGTGAATCTCCATAAACGTGTATATAAGATCATGTTGTTGTGTTTACCACTGGGGGATCATAACAGAATGTATTTCTCAGTGTGGTTGTAACAATGTCCTGTCCTGGGAATTGCCATCAGCAGTCACTGTGTGAACTAGGTTACATAAATGGCTTTAATAAGACACCTAATTCCCATGCTAGTTAAGCTATCTGTGTCCCCAAACTCAAGCATGCAATATCAGTAACATGCTTACATCGATAATGAGTGTTTGTTTCTGTGTATGCATGTGATAATGAGTTTCACATATTAATAACATGCAGAAATGTATAGAGTTGCTCAATATTGTGAAGGTTTGGAGGTTTCTGAAACCTTGGCTCAAATGGCCTAATGAAGTATATGAATTAATAATCAAATAAATAAAAGCCAGAGCAGTTTTTTACTGTATATTTTTGCAACAGCAGACTAGACCATATGTACTAGTACACTTTAAGGGCGTCACTGTCTATATGCTATGAGTACGTCTCAAAATCTATTGAATGAAAATCTTCTACTATCTAAGAGGATGTAGGGGTGAATCAGAGGCATTTTCTTGTTTGTCAGCCCTACAGATCTAGTGAAAATCAGTAAAACACAACATTAAACAAAAGATGTGGACACATTATACAAGTTTTAGTAAGCATGGAAAGAAGTCATCACATGGCTAATACTTTAACGTTACCACTAAGTGGCCAAAAACTCAAATCTTTTGTATTTAGTGATTGGTCCGCGACTTTCAAGGCTGCTCAGTCTCTAAGCAGCACTCATAAATCCAGGACTGAACCAAAAAGCCATAATACAAGGCCCTTCATTTATAAAGAGAAGTCAAGGATCTTTTTTTCTCATGTGTTGTGTATGGTAAAGTTCATACAGTAAAACCAAACTAAAGCAACACAGGTCTGCAATAAACTTTTTTTTTTTTTTTTTATTGAAAAATGAAATCAGTGGACAGCCATTCTCTTTTTTTACACTAACCGATGTTGAAGTCTTAGTTGGTAACATCCGAGTTTAATTCATCATTTTCAATTAATTCAACATTCATTACAGCCAATCAGAGCGGATGTATTCAATAAATCTGCCTAATGAACAGTCATGCCTATGAATGACAAAGATAGAAATCAGTTAATAAAGGAATTATTAACAGTTTTTTTTAATAAATAATTTAATAAATAAATCTCATGAAAAGGCCAATCAGAGGATCCCTCAATTACTCCGGGCTCCTGGGCTTCAGCCAGGATAAACCTGTGCATTAAATCATCCAGGTAGGACCAGAGCACGACCTGGAGCATTTTGATTTATGTTTATGTCATTTTAAAAGTGTAGATTTACATGCAACTTGCACATCTCTGCAGGTGGGGTTCATTTTTAGAGGTTAACCTAATTCCAACAGCTGCTAAAACTGGCAAAACAGTGTAAACATAATTAATTAAACACAATTCTATTTTGTTTGAACAAGCATTTTAAAAGTAATCTCAGCCTCAAAATAAAATTGGTAAACAGAGAGAATTAACAAATGTATTGTGAACACAAAGTAGAATCGCTAATGTCAGTGTACTAAAATTGCAATATATTTTATTTACATGGCATCTGTAGTTTAATTTTAATGAACCTATGCTTAAAAATGCTTAGCTCTTCCTAAGCAGTTGTTTATATACATGCTACCATGGTGCTACACTGCAGCCCCCGAAAGGACACACAACTTTAAAAAAGGGTCTTCAGGGTGAATCTGAAGAAATATCTGTCAGACTGCTGCCCAAATTCAGAGATGAGGTTGCCATGGGAATCTGAGAAGATGACCCAAAGCATATTCTACTAGAATTTGTTTCAATACAAAAGAGTCTGTTACATCTTATCCTGTGCTGGATTGTGGTTAACTCTCCCCATACATTTGTGTCATATCGCTAAAGCCTCTATGGTTTTAGGAGACACCTTTTTATAAAAATAAGCTTTTTTTTTTTTTTTTTAGCCATTCTCTACACAAACATTACTCGTGCTCCCACAATATTTGCTAAATTGCTGGCATTCGCCTCAACATCTCCCGCGTGGCTCAGTCCTGTGCTAATGGCAGAAGGTCAATCATTGCCAGTGGTTTGCTAGAGGGATACATACATGGCCTTTATAATGAAAATTTCTTCAGCCTCTTCTAAAATGTTGTGCTAGATTTATCTCTCCATGCTTTACAATTACATTTCTTTATTTCTGCATTTAGCAACTTATTCAGGACACAGCTTAAGTCGAAAATAAAAATAAAGCTCTTTAGTGGTCGAGTATAGTTATTTTTATCATTGCTTTTTAGCACTTTTTGACTCTGTTAGTCTAAGCCAACTTTATTACACAACAGCAGTGACAGTCTGCAGTCTGGATACTTGTTCCAGATGTAACTTTAATTGGTGATAAACAAGGACTGCAGAGCAGCTGCTCAGGGCTCTCTAAATAAATGTAGTGTGTAACTACACCTATGCAGCGATACAACTGAGAAATCTGGCAGGCTGTACCTATTGTCTTATATTATATTCTATAGAGATAGTTACTGTTACTATATCAGGTCTTGCACTAGAGCTATTAAAGCACTGGAGCTATTAAAGCAAAAAACTCTGTAAATGAGAGTTACTCGTAAGTTAGATACAGATAGCTTACTTTGGAGCTTGTTAATTGGTTTGACAAGGGCTGATAATGTGGTCTTCCCTGTAGTTGAATCCAAAACCTTTTTTTATTTCAGGAATATAATGTAAACGACATCACACTTTCTTTTTTCCCTGTGATCTACATTGAATTTTACTGTTACTGTTGAACATAATATGAAACATTTCAGGTATTTCATAGGGGTGAAAATGTTCAGGAAATAGGATTGAATGTTGGTTGAGGGACACAAATAAAATGTGCTTTGTACATATATACACACACACACACACACACACACACACACACACACACATATATATGTGTGTGTGTGTGTGTGTGTGTATATATATGTAGAAAGTACATTTTATATATATATGTGTGTGTGTGTGTGTGTGTGTGTATGTGTATATATATATATTTGCATTTTTTATTCATTTATCATTTGTAATAATTCAAACAATGGCTAAATCGGGTTTTTTTCATGACGTCTCACTGAATTTACAAACAATATCCAAGAAATTGATTTTTTGGAGAGCGAGAAGAGAGAGAAAGAGAGAGAGAAAGAGCGAGAAGGAGAGAGAGATTGAGAGTGACTTCAGCATTCATTTTGTAAAGTCCATCTACAAGGCAGAGCACATTCAAATGACAAAGTTTGGTTCACATCAGAATGGTGAAGTTTGGAAAAAAAGTATTACAATGGCCTAGTTAAGCTTCAGTGTTCACACAGCTGCCCTAAACTTTAGCCTACTTCAAACACATGAATGAAGGACTTATAGCATTGACCCAGGGCCAGAAGAGATATAAAAAAGAGAAACAGATAGGAAAAGATAGAAGCGGGTGAAATTAAAGACAAGAGGTTTTAGAGAGAAACAAGAGATTGAGGAAAGTGAAAGTAAAAAGGAGTGAAAGAAGTCAACTTGAACAGAAGTGAAATCTGAGTAGCTTGACTACAGTTGGCTTTCATCAGCCTTGAATTCTTAGCCTAGTCTACTGGTGACTTTTGAATCTAATTTTACTACATTTCATACAGACATACACTGACGATATCAGGGGTGAGTAGGAATGTTCCTGGTGATTTGTAAGATAAGTATTAACGTTATCTCACTGGTACCCATCACACAGCAAGATCTGCAATCTTCATTTGTGTCCAGCTGGACTGAAATTATCTCTGTAGGTATTAATTTGACACTGTAGGCATTCAGGCAGCCATGGGGATTTTGCTGTGTACTTACACACACTTGCTG
The DNA here is from genome assembly GCA_037974445.1 of Brycinus macrolepidotus. Taxonomy (NCBI): domain Eukaryota; kingdom Metazoa; phylum Chordata; class Actinopteri; order Characiformes; family Alestidae; genus Brycinus; species Brycinus macrolepidotus. Next base: position 11,475,798 of record JBBPCZ010000012.1, read on the forward strand.
TCATAACAAAACCCTGTATCTCCAAAATGGTCATTAAAATGGGTGGATGGTCAGGACAGGGGGGATCTACACTTTAACATATGTTAAGTAATGTGTAATGTGACAAGGTTGTATTGGTTTATTTGGTTCTGTTCTATTGATATGCTTTTTATAATGAAATATTGCTGTAATGTAAACAGCAACTGGCTTTTTAAAAACAACAAAAAAAGATTGTTTTTTTGTTGTTATGAGTCAGAGATGAGTGAGACTCATAAGATGAACCACCTCCTTTGTAGCTGCTGTTGCAGGTTGGACAAGCTTTGTAGAACATTAGAAAAATCTCAGTCAACCTAATGAGAAATTGAAGCACACAAATCCCTGTGAATAATGGTGCTAATTTCAAGTTAAATTTGTTTGGTTTGTTTGTAAAAGAGAGGCTCACAGTGTTAGGATTGACTGGGTGTAATCGAGATAAAGTCAGCATGTCGGCCAATTCACTTTTATTGCCAACCTGTCCAGGTTTGATTAGCAAGAATATAGTGTAGGCTCAGTAGAATAACATTTTAAACTGCAAAATCAGCATTGTGTTAAACCTAACTTAAGTTGAAAGGGATTTTTATCAACTTCACACACAACATTTGTTCCAAGGGAACGCATTTATTGGTTAAACACTGATAGGCCAATTAAGATTTATTTCATACGTTTAGCCAATCAGAGGTTTTGAGCTTTAGCTGTTATGTGGTGGATGAATGGATTTGATTGATGGACAGATGGATGGATGGATGCTGTAGTGTGTAGTGTGGTGTCACAGGAGTTGAGAAGAGTCCCATGCCAGCATTGCTGTCTGTCGCGGAGGAAATATGGGCTGTTTTATCACTCTCATATTGCACAGATGGGATCTTTTAATTTTCACTGTATGAAGTAACAGTGGTGATTCTCCGTATGGTAGTTTGTGTAGCCACATTATCCACATTCTTCCCTTTGTCTGAATGTGTGTGTGTGTGTGTGTGTGCGCGTGTGTGTGTGGGTGCTTTGTTATTAGGGACACTTAATATCTTAATATATAATGGTACTATTGCAAAGTAAATCTCTTGCCTTCCAAGGGTTAATGAGATCAGAAATACAGACTCATCTGTTTTGCCTGGTTCCTTTGCTGAATGAGAGTCTATTCATTTTGGATGGAAATAGAGTGGGGGCACCGCTCGCATAAAACACTCCAGAAGCGTCATTCTTTCTTCCCTCCTCTTTTCCTTTTAGGTCAGTCTTTCAGACATAGAGCTCCTTGACAAGGGAGAGTGATTAATTGTGGCTGCTTTAATAATCATGTTCAATTTCAGATCTCTCCCCAAGGGGAGGTAGGACTGCGGCTCTCTTGATTCAAGGATGTTTTTTTTTTGTTTGTTTTGTTTTGTTTTGTTTCATTACAAGATTCAATTAAATGGTTCAGGTCACATTTATTCCACAGCTGACAATGAGGGTGATTATTGAAACTGTCTAATCAGAATCATATTTCATTATCAAAACCTTCATCAAATACACACAGGAGCAGACTATACATAGCCCTTTATAAACACTGGAATATATGTGGATGTCACATATATTTGCTGTGGAATGAACCCAATAATTACAGTACACACTATATAAAATATGTAGACAATTAGAAGTTCTGGTTTGAGGTTGTGTGTGTATGTTTTTGTTTATTTCACATTTTTTTAACTTATTTAAAATATTAAAAGCTAATTATTGACTGCTACTGCTACAAACCAATACTGGACCACACTCTGCGCTGGAAGATGTATCTTGATGCTGCAGAATTGTATGGGATGCTGGCAATTTTTCAGTTGGCACTCGAAGTGCATTGCTAGTGGCATAGGTGCTGGTGTACAGTTGGTAGAAGTGAGAGTGCAGAGAGTACACACTCTTGTGGAGCAGCTGCGCTGTCAGTGAGTTGGTCTGAGAGATGGGACCCAGGTGTGCAAACTCTCTCCTGTTTGTCCAGAAATTGTAGTTGCATTTACAGATCAGGGCTGTCCATGTCCACAAACATCATACTGCCATACGTGCCTTTGGGTCCAGACAGAGCAGAGAAAAACATCAAGATCTGTTATTACATCAAGCAACAATACATCATAATTGTACACTTTAATGAAATTACATGAGTGGTACACCTGAAAAGTGACTTCAGTTTTAATTAGTTATTTGTAGAATATGGCAGAAGTGTGCACAGCATTTCCACATGAAATATAGTGTATATTCCATTTATATAAATGGTATAGTGTCAGAGTCTTCAGAACCTCGTTTAAGACCATTTGTCTGGGTAGTAAGAATGCTTTTGCTTATAAAAACATAATAGAACTGAATAAATACAAGCAAACATTAATGGATCCAGAGTTATGTCCCTCAGCCATGGCATGGATTTGTTCAATTCTCTCATCAGCACATTTAATGTATTTTAATGAAGCACTGATTAGCCAGACTGGGTATTGGACACCAGTTAACACCAGTCTTCTTTGAGGACAAGCTGGAAAATGGCTAAACAAAAACACAGATATACATACAATCAATATATTTGTTATTGATATTTGTATTTATTAAGATCATTTGAAAAATTCTGAGCAAAAAAAAAAAAACTCTCGCTGGCCACATAAATAGCATTTTCAATGTACTTTTCATTAGGTTCCCGTACATTATTATATATTAAATGCCAAATAATCTTATATTCGTGCAGAAATGTGTAGTTTAAAAAGAGTAAATGCATAGCATTATATTTTCACTGTATTGTAAGTCAGGTGTTCCGGCACTGGAAGGAGACAATGCTCTAGGTCACCTTAGTTGTATAACTCAACTTTCAGATAGGCTGTTTACTATAATTGTACCTCATCGTGTACATGTGGGAATACTGATAGCCACAATTAACTGCTATTCTACCTCTAACTAGATCTGGCTGTAATGTGATCTACTCTCTGCTGCAGGAAACAGGCTTAATTAAGTGGAATCCCTCTTTCATGACATTGCCCATAAGCGAATTAGCCACGAAGGCACCCGCTAGGCAACATTTATTTTGGTTATCTTATTTGTGTCTCTTCTGCACAAGTACAGTGGTGAAGCCGGTGTGTGTAAGCAGGTTACTTTGCAAGGAGAAGACAATGAGACTTTAATAAAGGCTCACTCTCTTTCCCTCTCTCACTCTTCTCTTGCATGTGTGCTTCAGGAGTGTGTTTATTCACCTGTGCATGCTCTTATAGTCTTATATTTCTCCATATAATGTGTGCATGCTTTGTGTCAGTGTACCTGCAATATATATATATATATTTTTTGCGGTACACTGTCACAAACCATGCACACATTATATGGAGAAGCCTGGTACATTTTGCACCTCCCATACTGACCTTTTAATATTTTTACCCTCATAAATATTTTTTTAATCATTTTTGAACAATTATATTAAATATATAAAATATATATTATTTTGCTAATAATAATCAATAATGCTTGATGCGCATTTTAGCCACAATTTATACATAAAATATTAACTAAATTGTCACGTCTGGTCCGTCTCTGTCACGCCCCCAAAGGAGTCCGTCATCCAAATATTGACAGCTCGGCCCTGGACGCGAGGTAGTGACATCATGTGTTGTGGTGTGTGTGGTTCTCACGTGCCTAGCCAGCCAGGTGTTAGCTCTTAGCACATTAGCTGGTTGCTAGGCACGGGAGGA
>JBBPCZ010000012.1:11503310-11518316 GCA_037974445.1 Brycinus macrolepidotus
CATCTGGCTGTCTTCTCACGCGCTCACGCCATACCTCCGATTTCTCACGCTGAAAATCTATTTGATCTATCTGGCCATTGTGTCGGGCCAAACACAACTTGCGATCGTTTAATTAAGCCTTGCGCACGGCATCCCCCCCCCCCTGCCCCCCGCTCTCCCGCTCTCCGTCATCCCCATCCGCTCGCAAAATACTACAGTGCCAAATACTACAGTATACCTTCAGAGGTCTTGGGAGTCCGTGTCTTGATGGGTCAGAACTGTTTTGGCAGCACAAGGGGAGCCTTGTGCACAATATTAAGCAAATGGCTTTAATGTTATGGCTGAACAGTGTGGATGAAAATGTATTTATATATATATTAATAAAAACATTTATAAAGTGTCTATAACATCTGTCATATAACTTTGGAATGTCATAATTTATCAAAATATGCCAAAATCAATGTCCTTGTTCAGAATAATAAATAGTGTTTTTATTTATTTATTTATTTCCATTGGCCTTCACTTTTTCATTCATTCTCATGTGATTGCAACTGAGTAGAAAGTACTTTATCCATTGCTCTAGCAAATAACATTACTACAATTACAAACCAGCTGCTTTTGATTAAGGTAATTTCTTCAATGCAAGAATTATCCCCTTCCAACAATTAAAAAAAAGAAACCAACCAAATGAACAATCAAAGTAATCCTGGCAAACACTTCACCTGAAACCCAGATCCTCCGTTGTACTGTAAGTACAGGTTGTGAGAAAGGGCAAAGTAGAACTGTACAGTCACCCCTAACCTGCTGTGCTCACTGCTCCTGCAGCCCCGCTCCTGGGGGCATTGCTGGGGGGGATTTCACTTTCAGGCCTCCTGCTGCATTGCCTTGGACTGCTCAGCCCTGCAAATTGCTCTCAGGGGAGCTGCAAGATAAAAAGAGACATATGCAGGAGAATTTTCTCCTCCTGACCACCCGTCCATTCCTTTTCTCCTCCCTCCACTATAAGTGGCTGCTGACCCACAATTCTCCAGCCAGCATTTCGAGGGCAATTAGGTGACAGCCAATTACAAGTTTGCAAATCTCACAGGTCAGGGAGCATTTCAGTGACGAAGCATCGCACTTGAACTGTAAAAGAGAAATGAAGATGTCAAAGGAGGTAAACGTAAGGTTTAGTACTTTACTCTAACTTGAAAAATGTGTGGAAAAACACCTGAGAGTACAGCAATCAGAGATTCAGTCACTGCGTGTCCTTGCACAATGACAAAAAAAACTACAGCAAGCCAACTTTGTCAGCAAAAAATGAACTTGTCTGTGTCTGACGAGTTATTGTTGGACTTTTTTTTACAAACAGATGCTAGACAGTCTTTTTTTATGTACTTTAAAAACACTGAGATATCAACTGAGATTGTCCCTGATTTAATTTAAAATATGGTACATAGAAGTTGTCTTCTAAATAATGTTATGATGAGTTTGATTGTAGTGTAGAACAATCATGTGACTAACCAGAAAGTAACCGTTTTCAAAAACTGACTGAAAACATAAGTTCACCCGTGCTTATCAGACTAATTACTGTGCCCTTTCATCACTTTATTCTTTCTTTCTTTCTTTATTCTCCAGTTTATGTTTTTATTTCTGTTTATTTGTCTTTCTGTCTGTCTGTCTGTCTGTCTGTCTGTTTGGTTGGTTGGTTGGTTGGTTGGTTGGTTGACTGGTTGGTTGGTTGGTTGATTATTTTGCCTTCTTTTATTTTCTCTTTGCCCTCATGTTATGTTTACATTTACTAAATTCTTTATTCTTGGGGTTTGACCCCAGTAATTTATTCATTATTTCATTATTTTTAGATGAAACAGATTACATTTGAGCATATGTCTGTTTTATTCTGATAAGGCTCAGTTAAAACATATTAAACAGCCCTGCTGTTGACACTTCTTTCTAAAAAAAAAAAAACTAAGTTGTGGGAATGGGATCCTAAAGTGTGGTTCCCAAATTTTTAAGTAATTGTCTCGTTCCCACACCTTACTAACATGTAGACGAACATTAGGATCATATTCCCTGTCTCAGTGAGTTGAAACCATGCATTTGTTTTCTTTTTTTATGGAGAATGGATGTCACCAGTGGGGCTCATGTATATCTGCTGTAATTGTAAATATATTTATTTGTTTGTTTGATCATTTTTGGAAAAAAAAATGTAAATGAGATGTGTGTGTAAAGTAATGTGCATCTTAAAAAACATAATCTAAAGGTTCTTGGAACAACCCTGAAATTGGCAAAGAAACATACAAGGTTCTTCAAACTCACATACTTCATTTACAAAAATGTTTTTTAGGGAACTGAAATAGTTCTGTGAACCTTCTGTGACCCTTATTTCAAGAGCGTATGTCAGTGCAAAGCTAACAGTTGTGTGTATTAAATTTTTTTGGCAGTTCTAGATTAAACATGGATGTATGAAGCTTATAAACACATTTTATCTTGTATGTCAAAGATTTACACTAATCTTCAATAAACAGCTTTGACTCGGCTCTACTGTTTTCGATATTTTTGAACCACTGGCCATATGTGCAGTCAGTGATGGATCTGCAGTGACTCACAAACTTGTTCCCAGCCTTTGGACACATTGAATTGACACACCGAGTTGTTTATTGAAGGACGTTTCTTTTGGATGACTATTCGGTTTGACACTTTTTTTTCCCACGTCGTTCAACACTAAACAATTGTTTGGGACAGAAAACTCTGTTGACACATTTAACATGCTCCATGCACTCGTAACAACTAAAATAAGAAATGCTCTACAATTCTTATACACTATGAGAAAAAAAAAGGTCTAATTCTGTTCCCTAAAGGACAACTTCCAAACTGCACCAAACTGTAAAGACTGTGCGAACAATGTGAAATTCTTTCTCTGCATTTAACACATTCACCAAGTGAAGCAGTGGGCAGCCAGCGACTCAGCCCCCGGGGAGCAGTGTGTGAGGATGGTACCTTGCTCAAGGGTGCCTCAGTGATGCACCTAGCAGTCCTGGGATTCAAACCCACGGCCTTCTGATCGCAGGGGCAGATCCCTAACCACCAGGCCACCAGCTGCCCCACCATCTGAGTCATAACAAAAGAGACATAAATAGTTATGTAGTTTTAATTCATTTTTTGAACAAAGTGATCAGACGTTATGTGATTCTGTTTGCAAAGATGCTTTAGTAATTGATGTTTCAGTAACAGCTTCTTTCAGAAACTGGTGTGACCAAACATTTCTAGTAACTGCTGATCAGTCAGATTTTGACCCATTCCTCTTTACAGGACTAACTTCAGTGATGTTATTGGGCTTTCTTACATAAACTCCTTTCTTTAAGTCCTATCTATTGGATTGAATACTAACTAGTGGTTTTAGAGCTGTTGTCTTTCTGCAACCCCCACTTTCTGCTAAGCTTATAACTTGTTTGCAGTCATGTAATTCTGATGACATGCAAAATCCACAGAGAGGTTTGGAAGAGAAAAGCAGAAAGGACTACATAGAGGAAAGCTCATACTGTGCTAGTTTAGACAATATTATGACAGAAAATCAAAACATCTGTTGTAAGTGATCTTTAGCTGTATAGTTGATTACTTTATGTAGGTTAACCACTCTCAAAGAGCCGGTGTAACACAACTAAAGATGTAGATCATTATGAAACTAGACAGAGAAATCAAGGGCAGCCATAAAAGAAAAAAAATGTTGCACCCTGCTAAACACTTTGTAGTTAGCCAGCACTAGTTATTGTTGCTATGTATTGTTATTCAGTTACAGTGGTACAAACTCCAAGAAAGCAAAGAAAAATTAATAACTTTAAGATAAGGGTTCACAAGTCATTTTGACCCGAACCAGAGGCAATTTGAGAGTTTGGAATAGACAACCCAGTGACCAAATGCAAAGACTATCAATGGATAGATGCTTAATACAGTCCAGGTAAGCTGTTCTGTTCCAATAGTTGCAAAATAGCCTCAGCCCATGATTCTGCCATCACATCGTTTCATGATCAGGATGAGGTTCTTATGTGGGAAATCATTCCATTCTTAAATGTTACCCATGTCTTAGAAATCTCTGTACACATTGTTCTTAGAGTGATTGATATGGTAGCAGCCTAGAGGGTAAAACACTTGCTTGTGAAGCTGATGACCACAAAGTTGCAGCTTCAAACCCCCACTTTCTACCATTGTGTCTTTGAGCAAGACACTTCACCCTCAGTTGCTCCAGGAGGACTGTCCCTGTAACTAATGATTGCAACTCACTCAGGATAAGGGTGTCTGCCAAATGCCACTTCATAAGTAAAGATTATATCATAACCTCTTCTAGCTAGATGAGTCTCAACAACATTTTACCCCAGGTCTTCATAAATTTATTTGGCCCTAACACAAAAGTGTGTGTAGTGAAGACAGTAAAGTCTTTATTTTGATAATAACGACTCAGATTTCTGTTTTATAAACAGGACAGGGTCACCCACATTCACATGTGCTTGTCATTCAATTAACTGAACCTCCCAACTGTAACCTATACCAAACTGAGAATTCCACTGGTTCACATACGTTTGCAAACAAAGACATTTAATGTTGGATTGTTTTGCTCAATGAATGCATAAAACAAATGATACCATTCAGTTCTTTTTATCTATTGTCATTGACTTGAAGATCTAATCATATTATAAATCTTTTATTTATCTATAATCTTTCTAGCACCAATATATTTATCATCTTTGTGTTTTTTCCCTTTTTTCTATGCTATCAATGAACTTTATTCTTCAAATGTGCATCAAATTAGATTTTAAAATAAATATATATGCAAATTTGGCTGCCATTTTAATTATGCATAAGTTTCATGTTTAGCATATCAGTAGGATCTCTCATGTTTCATGTCAAATCTGGGTTTAATATTTTATTAACGAACAATTCATAGAGGTCATGAGTGGCTCATGAGCCTGCTGAATGCTTCAGCTTTTTTTGGTTGCATGAATTAGGGCATGTTTCATGTAAATTATATGTATATGAGAGTAAATTGGGGTGTCATTTGCAAATTATATGTAAATAAAGGACTAGTGAGCAGGTGGTTCTTTCCACACAGCTAAAGCTGATTCATCAATTGCACTCAAATCGCTGCTTGTTTTGATATCTTGTGACAGTTTCATGAGTCATATGTGAAGTAGTTTGTGTGTCATTCTGGGTGATGAAATCCGTGCTTGTTTCTACACAACCTACATTGAGTAAAGGCCATTGTCTCCTTCTGTTCTATGTGTTTCCCTGTTTTATTTGTCAGGTCTTGCTGCTTTCATACTGACACAGTCAGGTCAACTGATCCTGGTTGTTTCCAGTCTAGTATCTATTCTGCATTATGTGTCATTTCTATCATTGACTGTATTGCCTGTATCAAGCTTTTGCGTTCTGCTTCTTATGTCCTAGTCTACCCCCACTTTTACACCTGTCAAGCACTGTGCCTTTTTAGATGCAGTTCTATAGGTTGTTGCCCATTAAGATTGATTTCTAATGAGATAAACTTGGATGAACATTAGATTAAAGTTCAATGAACGGTCACTAAATCATGGCGGCCTTTACCATACAGTCGCATCGTTCTTAAATATCAAATGAGGTGATTCACATTTACAGTGACCTGCTGGCAAAATGGCCTCGTCAGCAACCAGAGAAGAACATGCCCTGAGGCTCCTGCGGTGGTGGAGGCATCAGGCCAAGCAAAAGGCCCTCACCATCTTAACCTTTTAGTCAAAGAACCAAACCACAGCTGAATACTGAGAAAGGGTACAAACACAGCAACAAATGCACATATAAATAGTCTCTCTCTCTCTCTCTCTCTCTCTCCCTCTCCTTCTCCATATTCTTCCCTCCTCTCTCCTTTCTACCCACACCCCTCTCTGACACTTGCTCTTCTTCTTAACCTTTTCAGAGAGAGGAGCAGGGTGCTGGTGAATGCACAGAAGAAGAAGAGCTGACATTAAGCAAGTGCAGTGGTTGTGGTGTATGGAAGGTGAGCATCCTCCAGTGTGAAGACCTTTAACCAAGATAGTGTCAGCACAGGTGTTCTGGACATTGCTACTTTTGGTGCAAAAGCAAGCAAGCTCTCTGTGTTCTTTTCCATAATGAAGTGTTGAGTGAGATCCTAAAGAAATATAATGTGACATATTCCCAGGCCAACATTTAACATTTAACATTTAAGACGATGACTTTTTCCCCAAAGAAGAATCTCTCAGGAAAGCTGCGTAACACAAGCTCAAAGTGAGACTGTACAATAAAATTCCTTAGCTCTTCTCTTCTTGGATAACTGCACTTCCCCAATTCAGAATTCATTCAAGGCCAATGCTAGCCATTGTATTTGAACAGTTGTGCTACTGCATGGCATAAACTGCTTATTATCTTGTAATAACAGGCATTTTAAGCACAGATGGACCAGAGTAGATGGCTATTCAACCCTTAGACCTATTTCATAGTTTTCATTGGTAATATAGGCGTAGAGTAATAATGTCAATTATTTCTCACTCTTAGGCCAATGAAACTTAGTGGGTGGTCTAGAGGGTAGGACACTTGCCTCTGGACCAAGAGGTCATGGGTTCGAATCCTACCTTCAGCGTACCACCACTGGGTTCCTGAGCAAGCCCTTAACCCCAAGTTGCTCCAGGGAGACTGTCCCCTGTAGTTAGGGAATGGAAGTTGCTTTGGATAAAAGCGGCTGCTAAACGCCGCAAATGTAAATAAAACAAGCAGAAGAATCCTGTCAAAACTGCAGATTTTTAACTCCATACTTCATAGGCGTCTGTAAGCAGAAAATAGGATATTTTGTAATGATTTGAACTTCTTGTGCGAACAGTCTGGGTTTGTAGATAGAAAACTGCCCTCTATTTTTTGTCACTTTTTTAATATAAAAACAAATAAAAGAATATACTAGATCAAGGGTTTTCTGAACATCAACAAACTCCAAGAACAATCTGGAACCCGTTGATACACAATGTAAAGGCAATTTACTTTTTAATTCACTAGAATTACATATCTAATTATGTAATTCAGTCATGTAAATTTGAAAGTATTTTCCCTAATAATAAAATGAGAAAACATTTTAATAGTAATATTTACAGTAAAGTACTAACACATCCCCACTCACACATACACTCACATATAATAGTCTTGGTGTGTGTGTGTGTGTGTGTGTGTGTGTGTGTGTGTGTGTGTACGCTACTGGAGCACTTTGAAGCGTGGAAACATCATTAGAGGAGAATAGGGCTGCTGAGGGTGCTGGAAAAGGGCTACCACACACTGTTCAACCTTACTGAGGAGCCGTCCGCCTCGGCAAACCCCTAGAGAACCATTACTCAGGCAGCAAGCAGCACATTGTGAACCCTACTAAAGTTATCACAGCATTATCGCAGCTGCCTGGATCTTCTGCTCAAAGGGGATTTCCTCCTTTGCCTTTATTTTCCTCTATTTCTCACTTATTCTCTTAACATTCTGACTTTCTTGCGTTTCCCTTTGTCCAAAAGGACTGGGACTGTCTCGTAAGCACTCCTAAAGCCAGGTTTTCGGACATTCTACCAAACTTCCAGTGAGGATACACAATTGATAATAACTCTTAGTCTACACTTAGGCTTGAACTGGGTCCTGAAAACCAGGCTTTCAGAATTGAATTTTGTTTAGATTTTAAACCCAAAGATCATGGGGGTATTACAGTAAGCCTTTTAAAGCGGGGCTTAAATCTTGATCTGATGGCATGGTTCCTGCAGCCCAGCAGTCACTGATCTCTCATGAGCAATAATTGATATTTTACATGTTCAATAATGGTATATCAGGAGCCAATCAAGTTCATAGAACGCCCAATAAGGGCAGATAGAAAGTGTCTAATCCTGTTAGACAGAGCTAAGTAGCATAAGCAATTGGAAAAACTGTTTCTAAATGGCTCTAAGAAAAATCTTTAACTGGTATAGAACATTCAGTGTGGTTCTTTAAACAAAAACATTGTAAAAAAAAAAAAAAACACATTCACAAAAAATTCTTCAAGGAGCCAAAGGTGTTTTTTCTATGGCATCGCTCTGAAGAACCATTTTTGGCACCTTTATTGTTTTAACCCTTCGTCGGGCTAGATTTTTATCAGTTCTACCCATTGCTGGATACGTTTTCTTGATTGTGTGCCAGTTTTCCTCCCTAAAATTGAAGAATTTGTTACTTTTTATTGTAAACTGTTTTTGTATTTGCTCTGGTCTTGTCCGTGTGATTGCAGAAGTTTCACAACAACAGTTTCAGGCCAGTAGTGATACAGAGAGAGAGAGAGTCTAACGTCCTTCTGATGTACAGTATGTTTATGTATTTTTTAAATCTAGATGTTAATGATCTAAATATCTCCTTGTCAGTAAGATGATGTTGGCCCCATTAATCGTTTGACTTTGACTTTGACTTGACGTGTAACGGAAACAACAGCTTGGCAATGTCATTTGCTAGTTTTGCTTTGAGGCTTTGATGTCAAATATGCTTCATAGTTGCACAAACTGACAAAGTTTGTTATACAGCGTTGCAGGGCAAACAGCAAGTATATGTTTCTTCAAAGCATCTGTTATGATATCAAGTGTACTGCATAGCTTTCACTATATCCTCCATGGCTGTGTTTGAATAGTTGAATAAAACTTTGTTTTCTTTTATCCTATACATACACTATATGATGTATGGCACTGATGTTGGACAAGAAGGCCTGGCTCGCAATCTCCATTCCAGTTCATCCCAAAGATGTTGGATGGGGTTGAGGTCAGGGCTCTGTGTGGGCTAGTCAATTTCTTCCACACCGAACTCATCCAACCATGTGTTTATGGACCTTGCTTTGTGCACTGGGACACAGTCAGGCTGGAATAGAAAAGGGCCTTCCACAAAGTGTCTACAAAGTTGGAAGCATGGCGTTGTCCAAAATGTCTTGTTATGCTGAAGCATTAAGATTGAACTTCACTGGAAGTAAGGGTTCTAGCCCAAACCAAAAGTGGTTCTTCTATAGCATCACTTTGAAGAACCATTTTGGCACCTTAATTTTTGAAGAAAGTAGAAAGCCATGGTATTACACTTTTTCCATATTTGACTGCTGTTATTATCAGGCACCTGCTAAACACCCCAGCTGCTGTAGTTTAACATATGTGACAACAAGGCTGTTCAAGTTCATCACCATTTTGAGAAGACAGCATGTCCTACCAGTGATTTTCTTAAATGAATCAAAAACCATGGATTGCACAACACTGGCAGTAAAAGCGTTCGTTTGAGGTCATACCAATGAGCACAGAGCAATTTCAATATAAAGGTCTCTCAGTTTGAATCCCTGTAGCACATCACTCAGAATTCTGCAGTGGTTGAGCCCCCCGCCCGGCAGTAATGCATTTTCCCCTTAGGAGAGATGGTAAATGCAATGCAGGGAGCTGAGTATATTTTTGGAGTGCCTTGTACAATGGTTTTAGAAAGTGATTTGCAATGATAGTGAGTTTAAAAGGGTTAAAACAATGATGTTTTCTGGTTTATAACTATAATTCAAGGTCTTATGCAGGATTTTATGCATACCGTGAGACTTGTCATTAATGAAAACAATTGCAAAACTAACTGCAAGCAAGTATTCATTACACGTAAAACAATTAAATGAAAAGACAACACAAAAAAGCCAATCGTGATTGGATGTATATTGTTTTAGCAGGAAGCCCTGGTGCTAATACAGTTGCAGATTACAGCACTAAATAACAATTCTTCTAAAAAGTATTAATCTCAATTAGCAAAACAATTTGTCATCGTAAAAAAAAGCAGTATGTAAAAGCTTTGAATTTTAATGCTTAATTTTTTGGCAATTGTACTGAATGAATTTCCTCCATAATAAGTCAGATTCACCATTCAAGTACCATTTTTGTGCATCATAAAAGAGTTGCAACCCATGCATGAACCGTCGCTGACAAGATTTTGCATACTGTTGCTGTCACAAAAGTCCAAATGGGATGTAAAATAATATATTATCTGAAGGTAATTTCAAACTCAACTGTATTTGATAGGGGAGTTTTAAAAGGATACAGGCTAAAGAGAGAAAAAGCAATAGATACAGCAGGGTTGCATCAGCTTCCGTATCCAGAGAACATTTTAGGCTGACTAATGAGTTTTTTAAGCATTAAAACTTTTGAGCATTTTGTACTTTGTGATTTTTTATTATTATTATTATTATTTATAAGCTGTTGAATTTATTCTATAGCATTCAAACAAACTGATGAAATGCCATAAGTACTATAGACACTAGATCTGAAGTTGCTTTGTTGTTCCTGTGACAGTGCTGAAGAGACAGCTTGAGCAGTTTGGAAATATTGTTTGAGCCTGCAGTGAGAAAGTTCTTTCATAATCTTTTTTGTATTTCTCCAAGCAGGAGTGATAACATTATATAGTTCCGCTGATGCAACAAGAATGAAGACTAAATAGAATTACAAATGAAGCAAAAAAAACAAAACTATTGTTTTTGTATTTTCAACACATTAAAGATAGTTTAGCAGCAAATTCCACACTTCTGTACGGCAGAAGTCTTGGTGCAGATGCCACAGCACACTTTCAGAGGTCTTGTGGAGTGAAGGCCTCGATGAGTAAGAGCAGATTTAATGGCACAGTAATGGTAAACCAATGTAAAACAAGGATTGTTGTTCTGTTGAGTCGTTACTCACTGAGGTCAGTGAACTGCCTGAAAGGGTGAGTTCATTGAACTTAACAGTAGCTAACAGAGGGTAAAATGCTGTTTTTTTTATTTTTTTTATGTAACTTACTTTTGTAGTTAAATTAATTAAAATGATTATGGCAGTCCAGAAACAAAAGATAGTCTTCAGGAGAGGAGATTACTCTCGGAATAGATGAGTCTTCCAGAGTTAAGTACTTAATACTACTGAAGAGTGCTACTATAATTGGACTGCATTGTTAAAAGTGATAGTGATCATTCGGTCATACGTGAACACACCACAGCACACAGTGTGAACAGCACGAAAATCTTCCTCTGCATTTAACCCATTCACCAAGTGAAGCAGTGGGCAGCCAGGAACACAGCGCCCGGGGAGCAGTACGTGGGGACGGTACCTTGCTCAAGGGTACCTTAGAGGAGCCTAGCGGTCTTGGGAATCGAACTCACGACTTTTCTTATTGCAGGGCGAATGCCCTAACCACTAGGCTACCAGCTGCCCCACAAAGCCAGCCGAGCCAGCCATTGTTGGACCTACCAGATCCCAGCAGCATGAGCCATCTGACTGGTAAGCATTGGTACCAAGAGTAAAGAAACATAAGATGGCACTGAGTACAATAACTGTTTCCTTGTACTTCTACACATTTGCAACCACCAGCAGAGCTTCACAATGTTGCATTATCAAATTGAAAAAACAATATTTTGATGAACTCATGATCTTATACATGTTATAATTGTCATTCTTACACTAAATTATAGTATAATCACAATAGATTGAGAAGTTGCATTTTTGAAACATTTCATTGCCCTTCTGACTGTTGGAAAAGAGAGTTACCAACAGAACTGGTCAGTTCCATCCACTCACTACGCATGTATTTCCAAAGGACCCTGCAAATTACACAAAATTACAAAGTCCGATAGTCCTTCTGGTCAAAAAAAGACCAAAACACACCCCTGCCAACAAAACTACCAGAGAAAATGAGAAAAAAAAAAACCCTGATGCCATCAGTTTATAATCCGAATGACCATTTAAGAGCCCTTGGCTTTTTGATTGATTTCATGTTGTTGAAGTCAAATAACTGATGATGACTTACACCTATAGCTCATGCCTCAAAATAACATACACATACTGTATTTTTGGAGTGCCTTGTATTTTTTCTAAAATCACCCCTCCAGTATACAGTAACAGACTCTTTTCTGCTAAGGAGGCTTTACATTGTGTTGCAAATATAATAATAATAAAAAAAAGTTTGTCTGTTTGAAGTGAGCAAATAAACAAACAAACACACAAACAAACAAATGAATAAATGCACAATTTCATTCAGATTTTATCAATTTTTTAACATAAATAAATACTTTCAATGAAATCAGGTAGCTTATTTGACTTGAATAAATTCATATCAGTTGCTTGTCACTTGTAAAGGAAGTACTTTTTATAGAATGGGTAATTTTTTACAGTGTATGCTCTTGAATTCACTGAGAGGATTTGATTGCATTCAGCCACAAGAGCATTAGTGAGGTCAGGTACTGACCCAAGGCACTCATCCCAAAGGTACTGACTGGAGCCCTGTCGCTCCAGAGAACACAGTTCCGCTGTTTCACAGCCCAGTGCTGATGGAACTCGATAAACATGGTTACTTTAGGCTCAGATGTGGCTTCTCCAGGGTGTCCCATTCTATTAGCACTGCTGTTCTGTGGAGGTTATAAAAGCTGTGTGTCAGCACTGGGTGCACCTTAATTAACGTAGCTTAATACAACCTTAAAGGGTATCCGGCAGCTTTTTGACTTATTTACATAAATATAAACTTTATTGCAGATGCTCCCCCCCCCCCCCCAAACACACACACATACACTTATATTCCCACACACACACTGACACACAGTTTTTATAGTCTATTGTCTTCTTGTGCCCTCATCTGCTCCTGCTGACTGTGGGCTTTAGCAATGAGGTAAAATTTCAGTGCAATATCATTACTCACATATCCTACGACCTTGATAGCTTGCACAGCTGGCCTCTCTCTCTCTCTCTCTCTCTCTCTCTCTCTCTCTCTCTCTCTCTCTCTCTGAGTTAGGCACACAGGCAGTGTTCTAGTAGGGGAGAAAGTGAGAACAGTGCATAGAGAACAAACACTAATCCGTGCTGATGTCAGCACTACCAAAAGATGAAACAAAGACAGGAAACTTTCCTGAAAAACATTCATATCTGCGCCTCATCTCTCCATCTGTTTTTTCCCCTTTCTTACTCTTAGCTCTCCTTTTTTTTCTTTTTTGCATCTTCCTCTCACTCCATTTTCGTCTTTATCTTTCTTTTTCCTCTTTCACGCTCTCTCTCATCTCGAAGGTGACACTTACCATATTGTTGAAAAAGGTACTGTCAGCATGTCGCCAGCCGCAAACTTATCAAACCCTCTTAAAGTTATAACACCCAGTCTGTTCTAGATGCTAACCCTTTCAAGATTGCACAAACAAGCCGACTGTTCAATCAGAAGTCCAGAGCTATTACTTTCACTATGCTTTTCAAATATTTTCAAATTCCAATTATATGTTTACATTCTGTATTACCAGTTACAGGTGTACAAGTTTTTCTGTTTCTTTCAATGTCAAAACAAGGCAAACAAGTATGTATTTTTCTTTCCTCAGAATGAACTGCATAAACTTTTTTCCCCCAAAACTCCAACCATAACTGCATAAAATGTGTCAACCAAAAGAGATAGTAAGCACAGCACTTTTGAGAGAATTTCTTTGCTTCTTTCTATGAACTATGAGTGAGAAATAACTAATTTCAAATTACAACATGCTTCAGTTGTTGATGACAAATAAAATATCCTTCTATTCATGGTTAACCTAGGTTATTACATGGTAATAAGCACTTTATACACTATAATAGTGCACTCCCTGTGCGGTGAGGATTACTAACAGGTAAATGGTGCATCCAAATACAAATGGCTTTTCATTAAGTATGTTTATCACTCTTTCATGCAAGTTCAAGTCATGTGTGAGAAGACCTCCATGGTGCACATGTTTCATGAACTCTTTTGGCTCAGCTTTTTCACTTTTAATGAATTCAGCTCTCTCTGTTATTTTAGCAAGGTTTTAACACATTCCTTCACCACCTATATATCTGCCCTATTCACTTCACCTCTTAGTTTCCCATAATCATTCATTTCTGTGAAGTCCTTTGTGAATTTCTCCTGGTATGAGAAACATATTGATGTTAGTGAGCTGAGAGGAAAGACCAGCATAGAAAAAAAAGGCTTGAGCATCAGGCACTTATAATGTAATGTGGATGAAGCACCTCCATTATGGTATTAGTCACTGACTGTATTGCTAAAGATGTCTCTTTTGTTTTAATGGCACTGGAAACATGTATGTTGAGGAAGAGAGTGGATGAAATGGGAGCAATAAAATAGAATTCTAAAAAGTGTGTCAGAAATGTGCAGATTTGTAAAGCAAACTAAAACCTACATTAACTTTTGCATTTTGGTTGAACATAGGGGACACCTGGCAAAATATGACATTGCTTTAAGTCATTTGAAAAAGGTTGTTTTTGAACATCATTACATGCATGCTGTCCTAAAAGAAACCTGTGTCTGGAACAAATGTACTTTCTCTTAAATCTGCAATTTTGCTGGAACTAAGCTAACAAGAGCTGTCAGCTAGCTATTTCGCCACCAATAAAAACTCTAGCTGTATTTTAAACAATTTTGTTGTAAATAAACAAACATGTAAAAATAAATAAATTATCCTCACATGTATGCTTGTATGTTTAACAACAACAACAACAACAACAACAACAATAATAATAATAATAATAATAATAATAATAATAATAATAATAATAATAAAGGTGTCCAGCATATTTTACCTCATGAATTATGAATCTACCACTACACTAATGTTTTATTCCTTACTTCTATTATTATTTCATGTAAAAGTAGGTTTATTAATTGGTTTCTAATTTTAATAGGATGTTCTTATCTAATTGTTTTGAAAATATTTAAAATGAGTAATTTAATATTAGCTTTGCATTTGTCCTGTGTAGTTCTTTTAAAAGGAAAAAATATTGATGACTGACCAGAACATATGATAAAAGGGCTAAAAAATTCAGTTGCTCACTCACTGTAGCACCAGATTTGAAAGCCCCATCAAATCAATACTAAAGTGCTCTGTAAACCGCCAATATACAAAGTAAAAAATATTTTACCTGAACGTCCGTAACAAGGGCATGCTGTTCATGAGCAAATCAGTCTTTTTAAAACTGTGTGTGTGTGTGTGTGTGTGTGTGTGGGGGGGGGGGGGGGGGTTTTGTTGCCTTACAACCTACCCTGTTCTGCGTTTCCCCCCCT
>JBBPCZ010000012.1:11535746-11546151 GCA_037974445.1 Brycinus macrolepidotus
AGTAAATCATGCGTTAACGCGATAATAACGCGTTAACTTTCCCAGCACTAATATATATATATATATATATATATATAGTAATTTGCTTGCTTGAAACTATGGCTTGCAGCCAAGAAAAACAAATCTAAGAATTTTTGCCTTTGTTATTTCATGATCTTTATGTGTCAAAATATGATGACTGTGTTGAGAAATCACATTTTAAACAGATCACATGATATGTAATCATATCTGGTATTCCTCTGCCTGTGGTCTAATGGGCATTGCACATGCCTTCCTTTGAGTACAGAAGGTGTGTGCAGAGGTCAAGTGAACGTCTGCTTTTCTGAATGACCCTGCTGGGAGTATGAATGAGAGTGAGTGAGGTGAGATCATGCTCGTCCTATGAGAGGAGTGGCATTGAAAGATGAGATGAGAGGTCATGGCCTTTGCTTTATCTTTTTATCCATGTGTAAAATTGTCAAGTTACTGGTGAAAAGGCTTGAGTGTCATCTTTTATTGACTCTGCTGCATTTGTGTGTGTGTCGGGGGTTTGAGAAAGCCTGTTCTTTCACACAACAAAATTACTGCTTTTGTTGAACCAAAGAAGAAATGCCTGCCATTTTTGCTTCCCTTTTCCCCATTCGACCTATACTACATCCCAGTTTTATTTTCTTTCCATGTTCCTCTGTGCCGCCTTTTATGGTATGATCATTATTTTTTTCATCACCTCTGACAAATGGCCTGAAACTTTCCTCACCAGTGAATCTCAGACCAAATAGTGTCATTTCAAAATGTGCACATTCAAAAAAGGGAAAGTTGTGACAGCTTCTGGTGGCTTGCTTGCTTTTTCTTTCCCATAGTGGTTGAACTCCAGCACTGTTTTATGTGAATGCATTTGGCTTTCAGCACTGGGCAAATCCCTGCTGTCACAGCATTTGCGCTCTTTCTTCACTGTTAGCTAAGCCGAGCAGCCAAACTGAGAAATTAGTCCCTCAGTAGTCTCAGTATCAAACTCTTCAAAAAAACAAAAAAACAAAACAGACTCATGGCCAAAGTCTGGGAACAGGGGTTGGTTGTTTTTGTTTGCTAAAGTTTGAAAGAATTATTCAGCAGTGTAGGTCAGTCTGTTTACAGAGAAAAAGAGAAGGTCTAAAGGCATTATGCAAGCTGTCTATTGTCTTTATGGAGCTTGCTTTGTGCACTGGGGCACAGTCATGCTGGAATAGAAAAGGTTCTTCCTCAAACTGTGTCCACAAAGTTGGAAGCATGGCGTTGTCTAAAGTGTCTTGGTATGCTGAAGCATTAAGATTGTCCTTCACTGGAAGTAAGGGGCCACTTGAATTCAGTAATCAAAAAGTGTGTCCCAGTACTTTTGTCCATGTAGTGTATGGAGGTGGTTTCACATACGTTGGTTAAGCATAATCTTAGACTAAATTTCTGTGTCAATTGAGAACTACTTTTAACTAGTGATTTTAATCTATTCTTCAGCATTGCCATCCATAAACACTGTCTTACATATAATTTTAATCTTAAATTTGAATTAACTGTTATGTCCTGGTTTTACTGAATAAGACTTATGGTGATGGAATTTAAGAATGAGCTTTGTAGCAACTCATTGACTACAGTGCTGTAACGACATTTCAGTTTCTACCTTCAGGCGATGGACTATAAACACTATCAGAGCAGCTTTCTGACACTTATGTCATGAAGCATAATATTCAGGCTACATTTCACACACTTAACTCCACAGCCATGATACATGACTTTGGTATCTGCAGCACTCACTATATGGCTTAGTATTCTCCTGGTGCAGTTTAGCTGTAGGCAGTGCACATGTATATGTTGGGGAGGCATAAAGCAAATACATTTTCCTTGGAATTAATCAAGTATGGAAGGTAATGCAGCATATATTTGCTAACCTCATCTCGGAGGATAAATGTCCCTCTGGCAACAATTTTGCAGAAGTGGGATTAGTTGCTCCCTGAGAGATACTCTAGTAGCATTTGTTTTGTCCAGTAAGTGTAAGAATAGTTTTAAAAAATGCTTAGAGAAGAAATGCCCACGCTGACCCTAGCATCAGTTTCAGGTGCGATTCAGAGGAATTGCACCCACAAAACTGGTGCCTTAATAGTCAATAGGCAGTGTACTTGGTTAAAAGCAAAATACAATGCTTTGATCCCCATCATTAATGCACATTTAATGGGAGGATCACACAAGAAGTGGGTGGTGATTTTACACAAGCAGGTGATTACATGTTCCATTCTATTTGCTAAAGTTTGAGGAACTCATGAAGGCTGGATCGACATTTACAACCTGGTGTTAATTTGTGTTAGCGTCTCAAAAGATAGGTTGTTTAGAGAATTTCTTTAAAAACAAACACATGCTGGACAAGTATTTACCATCAATAACAACGGTTAAAAATCTTGTAACGTGTGTTTAGATGTGCAGTCTGTGTTATGGTTCGCAAACTTATTGTTTTCTTAGTTAGATGGAATGAAACTTCCAGAGTAGGTTTTGATTTATTAACACTGTTATCTCTTCATCACTGAACTTTTATATATAATTCAATTTACTTTTTAAGACAGCCAATGTTTTTTTTTTTTTTTTTTCCTTTTTTCACAGATTTTTGGTTGATGATATCACATACTTAGACTTCACCAATCCATATGAAACGTGGCATGCCTGAAGCCCCACACAGCTGGTTTGGAATAAGAGATATGTGTCCCTGGCGTGGGATTGTCCTGCCCTCTGAAGTGGGGTAGGCACAAAGCAATTTTTGGGCAATAGCTTAACAACCGTTTTACGAAAAATTTTACAGTTTTTATGACAATTTGGCCTTTAGGAGGTGCATGTCTCTAGCTCACTATGATTCCTATACCAGTTTATCACTGATTGTTCTGATTTAAAGATTTTAAATCTGTGATTCCAAGAGAGAGTAATCTACCAGACCGACAGTGAAGTTTGGTGGAGGAGGGAAAATGGAATGGAGCTGTTTTTCAGAGTTTGGGCTCAGCCCCTTAGTTACAGAGAATGGTGATGTCAATGCTACAGCATATAAAGACTGTGGAGGTCTGCACAGAACTCTGACCTCAGCCCAACCGAGCACATTTGGGATGAATTGGAACTGGATTGCAAGCCAGGCTTTTTTATCCAACATCAGTGCCTGAACTCGCGAATGCTCTTTTGACTGAATGGGCACAAATTTTTATAGAGACACTCCAAAGCCTTGTAGAAACCCTACCCAAAAGAGTTGAGGCTGTTACTGCCACAAAGGGACTGATTTTCAAAGAATGATTTAGCATTGTATGTTAATCCATTTATTGTTGAGGTTCGAAGTGTTCCTGGGAAATAAAAAGATTTGGGGGTTCAAAATTTGGTATAGAGGCTAATTGTGAGTCAGTAGGTGGACCAAGCAAAAAAACTACCTGGTCCACACTTTCAAGGGATACACACTATGTAGAGTATGTAACTTTCACACCTGAATTTAATTCTTTAATATCTAGGGTACACAGAGGTACACAAGTTGCTTGTGCTAGGCTTAGGCAAGTAGCCAAATGAACCAGATATGGACTTTTTTTGTTTCCTATTGCATTTCTTTCCTCCGCTCATTTATTTCGTATTATATTCCTGCAGGATTAGCAGGATCATTAGCTGGATTTTTGTCAGTGTGGTTGGATTCTGTCGCAGCCATCTGGTGTGCTCATTTACTGAGTGGATTAATTTGATGTTGGTGAAACCCCGAATACTGAACTGATGCCTGCTAATCTGGGGTAGATTTATCCATTTAACCCCCTCCATCCTCCTCTTTTCTCCTGTCGATCATTTGTTCCTGCCTGATGAGATTGTCAAAATTTGTGCTTTTGTAACGAATGGTGTCTGCGATGGTGAATTCCTTGGCAGGGGAATTTTTTTTAGCTTCTTAGGCTTGGAGAGTAATTAGGGTGTATGTTGCCACCCTGATATTTTCAAAAGCAGACAATCAAAGGTTATGGTGTAGTGAAGACGCCATAACTTTGTAGTTTCTGTTCTTTGGTAAACTTCAGTACTGACTTTGAATCTAGATATCAAATTCACTCCTTGGTTCCTTTAAAAAAGTGCATGCACCCACATCAGAAAGTCTGCAGTATTGAGCGGGAGAAAGCCACCAAACAAAGAGTTCAGCCTTGTTTCTCCAGGGAAGTCAAATGCCTTGAATCACAGTCAATTTGGGATGGCTCAGTAAAAAGCCTGGCCTCCCTCTGCTCCCTTGTATCCTTGTAACAAGGCCCAAACCTGAGCAAAAATAGCTTTGTCATTCAGGTAAATGAAACAATAAATTCACTGTAGGTGAGAAGGCCTGGCCAGGCAGAAACAGACAGCAGGTCTGCACCAAAGAAAAAAATTCTATTTTCACCCGTTTTATTGAAAGAGTGCTTTTTTTCTCCCTTTTCCTTTTCTTTTTTTTTCTTTCTTTCTGCTCACTCTCTCTCCGTTCATCAGTAATCGCCTTATCATAATCTTATTCCCATGCCTGGGATACCGCTTGCAAAGTCAGTGGATAGAAATCAAATGTAAAAAGCAGGAACGTTAGAAAACCTAGAGACCAAACCACCAAAGGATATTCAGAAAGGAATCAATAAAACAAATAATTCAGCATTTGTGTGAACCTGCATGAAACGTCTTAGAGGAAAGCAGTAAGGCTCCATGCATGCTGTATAACTAAAGCTAGGGCTTTGCATATATAACGCATCTCATGGCACATCTTGCCTGGCGCGCGTGCATTAGCAGGCATGCTAATTAAAAGAGGCATCGATCCGTAACTGTGCACTAGCTTTCTTTTTTTTTCTTCCTTAATGTCCATTTCCCATATCCTGCAGGATGCATCTCTCCCTGAACAGTGCCCACTGTGATCAGTCATACACAGGCAAGAGAAAGGAGAGAGCCATCTACATGGTAGGAAAAAAAAGAGAGATAGAGAGGGAGTGTGCCACTTTACCTCTCCCTAGTTATTGCAGAGTGAAAATGGAGACCATTAATGCAGGGCAATGGAATGGCTGTGTGTGAGTTATTAGAATGGGTTGACTAATAGCATGCAATGTGCTGCTCTTTCTCATGTGATTGAAGGAGAGATTTATTTTCTGGCTAAATGGAGGAAACGCAAGAAAATTTAATTAGAGGGCCTCTTCAAATTTGGCCTTTTTTCCATCTCTTTAATAACACAACGTCGTCTTTTTTGGACCATTTATGCAAGGTACATTTTACATGCAACTTATTGCAGGGTTTTCTTGGAACAGCTTGACCTAAACTCTGAAAAGAAAGTGAACATTCTGTACCTCCTGGAAATATATTAACACCTTTTGTGCTAATTCAGGTGATATAGTCTTTTACATAGTCTTCTCTACATTTTACCTTAATGTTATTTGAAAAATGCCAGCTGTCCTTTATGTTGTGTGAATATTTCGTGGACAAATAGAAATGGATCAAGCTAAATACCAGTTAAAAATGATATATATTAAAGTTACGAAACATTGTTTTTCTCCTCTTAAGAGCAATAGCAGTACCCAAAATATGACTACGTATGAAATGCAGGAACTGTGAAAGAAGCAGCAGATTTTTTCTTAGCTGACTCTTTCAGTAGGTTGGGTAGGAGCATCGTGTTGAACTGGGTGAGCCGAGAGAGCATGGCTTGGACAGGGAGCATCTGTAAGGTGTGCAGAGGATCCTCTCCCTGCCCTCTTCCTGCCAAACCCCCACTGCACGGTAGTCCCTAATAGTTTGAGACAGTTGACGCGAGGGGTGGAAAGTCCATTAGCATGAGATTAGTGCCCTGTGTGTGTGTGTGTGTGAGAGAGAGAGAGAGAGAGAGAGAAGGCAATAGACCTGGCAGTGTGGCCTAAAAGCTGCCAATAACTGGCCTTTCAGAAAGATTACGGATCCGAGTTGATCACACATACACAAGACTATTTTTAGACTTCATTATTTTGCCATTGTTGAAACAAAACTTCCATCTCCAACATTATTTAGTAGAAGAATAAGACTGTTCTCAATGTTAATGTATGTCCATGTAACAAGATTTTATTCCCGATAAATCTGGGTTATTTCTGTTGGTTTGTTCATCATGAAATGTAGAACCTTTAAGTTATTATAAGTTGTCAAGTAACAGTGATGTGAGAATGTGAAAAGACAATCTGATACGCTAATCTTTTCAAATTTGTAAAAAATCTGTATTGATAAGCGGAGCTATAGACGACTCTAAAATTGAGAAATGGAAAAAGCTGTAAAAGAGCTGCATAAATTAAAATGCCTTATTTTTCAAAAGTGGTGATCTTTTCGTGAACAACTTGACACAAACCTACTTGAGTAAGTAAATAATTATACATATGATTTATCGAATAATAATAAAAAGTAACAACTGAACTAGATGTACCACATTATGATGCAAAATATGACCACTGCAAAAACTGAGAGAATGAGAGAGAATGTTGTAATGTTGTCTTTTGTGTTTCAGTTAATGTGTGTGATTGTGATTGTAGATAGTAACAATAGACTGAGAAGTTTGTTACTGATTTCATTCTTAGTGGAAATTTGAATTTTGAATTTTCAGTGTTTAAAATGCCTAACGTAAGGATTTAAAGGCAAAATACATTTTGAAGACAGACCAAACTATGTCAGAGGATCAGAGACAAACATGTTGTAGCTCATTGTAATGACTTTATGGGTGATTTATTTAATAGTGGGTAATAGCATCTCCTTGCCATTATGAATGGGTCTACAAATTTTAATTAAGATTGGCCATTCACACAGGCATGTATTGACTGCTGAATTTTGATTGGCTATTAGGGACAGTTTTGTTGAGTGAGCCAAATGGAACTGTAGATGTGAACAAATGTAGCCAAGTATAAACATATTAAAATTCTAAATTTTAGCTTAAGAGGTTCTTGAAATGTGTCTGTTGCACTTTTCAAGTTCACTTTCAAACAATCAAACTTCGTACAAAGCTCAATACAAACTCATGACCATTTTGTTGGTAGGTTAACCCTTCTTTTCTATTTTTCCTACATAGTCAGAGCAGTTAGTCTTCTTAATGTATGGAAACAAAAGCACCTTTGTGCACAGATATGGACGTGGAACCGAAAGAGGATGTTCTCACTGGATACTTGTTTTTTCAATGTCACTGGGTGTAAAATATGCATCCATGTGTGAACGCAGATGTGTACGGTTCTGTTAGTGTTCAAACGAGCACTCACCAACACCTATACACGAAAATCTTACATTATACACATTATATACACATGCTCGCTCTTGGCAGAGGCTGAGTGGGTGGAATGGTGACCTCAGTGCAGTGCTTCATTTGCTGTGGGAGAAGAGTAAAGAGGCAGTTAGAGAGAGTACCCTCAGGAGGGAAGCTCCTGTTCTGCCCCCTTGGGATGCAGCTAAACCCAACCCCCTGGCACACAATCAGCCTCATCTGTGGCACATACTTTTTTTTTCTTTTTTTAATACCTAAACACTCTTACTGTCTCCATAAGCTCACAGAGAAACATGGCCAGCAAAAGAGACCAATTTCTTGGTTGACCACCTGTCCCAAAGCCCCCATTAACGGCAGACATGTTTCAGTGCTGTAGAGTACAGCTGCACGTACCCACCCCTGAGATCACATGAGTAAAGCCAGCTGGAATATGGCAGCAGCCACAGTTTTGTTTCAGTGACACCGCCATACAGAAAAAGCTCATAATTGGTAAATCAGACATGGTAAAATATTGTGCAATGTACCATATTAATCATGCAAGACTCCTATAACTGTAACATGCAATACGGTGTGCAAAGGTTATCCAGGCAGTTAGTTTGACGACTAATTCCCCATCAGCCAATCAAAGGCCTTGTAGTGGTGATCTGGAAGCTCTTCCCGGGTAAATGACTTGTCATTTATATGGTAAAGCCCAGGTGTGGATATGGGTGAATGAACTTGGTTTCAGTGTGACAGACTAATCATCTGGAATTCTGCAGTGCTTTTGATTCACGGTGCACTTATGGACATGTTGTCTCCGTGCATGCGGAAAACCCTCCTGACGGGTTGTGGCAACTCAATCAAGGGATACACGGACTGTTAACCCTTCATTTCATTTGATTACCTACATTCGCCCGTAACAAGCTGAGATTTGATTAGACTTTTATGATACTGCCACCTCTATCTTCTCAGCCATCCCCAGGTCTGTTGTGAATATGAGATGTGAATTGCAAATAGAGATGGGCAATAAGGTCAGGATACATACACTGTATTTAAAAAGCCCTCTGCTGTGGCTGTTGCACTCACATCAGTGCAGCACTAACATACCACTATTAGATTGGTCTCACTGCTGTGTTGGGCATGGTCCCTTACCATTGATGGAAAAGGACATGACAGTAGTAGCTGACAATTTGTTCAGACATGCTGTAGTCAGTAGATTGCACCATCACTCTAAAAAATATAAAAGTGCCAAAAAGTTCTTAGCACAATGCCATGAAAGAACCATTTTGGTTCCCAAAACAACCTTTTGAGTAGAGTGTGCAGAGCCTTTTTAAAGAAACTCAATCTACTGTAAAATGTCCTATACTAATTAAAAACTGTGTTGCCAAGCCAATAACCATTCAGGAGCATACCTAATAAAATGACCAATAAATGAGAGTAGAAGCTAGGTGCACCTACCTTGTAAACGTACTTTCACAGGTGCTTTTAAGATATCACCATCACAAATTCTAGATTGTACTATACTTTTCCTTCTAGATGTCTTCATCCACATTTTCCAAACGGCTTGAGGCCCGATTCTGAGGCTGGGGCTTAAACCTGCAGAGTTGTTTTTCGTCATCCTTCTTGGCTAGAAGAGGGTGCCAGGTGCTGTGTTTGCATAGCACTTGTGTCCTCATGGAATAAGACTGATGCAGATCACCACCATCCATCAAAACCCAAAAAAGCCCAGCATTAACTTTTAACAAATGTCTCTGCCAGAGAAAGCCAAAGACTCAGCACTGGGTCCAACCCCGGCTCTCTTTATCAGCGCTATCTGCTCCACCCATCTCCCCAGGAACACAGCCTAGCTCTTCTTATTTATTATTTGGTGTCTCGCTCCTACTTAGATGCATTTCTCTTTCTTGGCGAGACACCACCAATTATCCAAGCTTCAGGGACTAAGTCACGAGGAAGTCAACGAGTAAAAGGTGACAGCGGAGGCTCTCGGTAACAATGAAATGAATGCAAAAGTATTCTGCGATTCTCTTCACTTAATAATACCTCTTAACAACCCCTGTGACCTAAACGTCCCCCGCCATCCCATCAGCCTCCATCTTTCTCTCATTCCCACATTACCGGCACCTATGTTTAGCATCATAACCTTTCCCTGCTGGTCTGTTTCCAGCCAACCACACCCCCACCCCCCAGCACCAACCCCACTGCCACCCACACCTCTCTCAGGTTGGAGTGCTGAGTGGCCATCGGTGACTCTCGTACTTTCTAGCGCATTCCACTGAAAAAAGCAGCTCCGGTAATTATGGCAGCTCTTCTCTAGAGAGCGCCACTATTGTTGACCGCAGAGGTCATCACTGCCACATCTGGCTGGGTCAGGCTGAGGTAGCTGGACGACGTCTAACTCTGTGAGGCAGTGTTCTGTGCTGACTGAACTGAAGTGCTCTCTAAAACTCTTCAGCCTGAGAGGGGAGACAGGTTTTAGCTTGCGCTGTGCTTTCTGCATGGGCTTTCCAATCACTGCTACTGGAAAAAACTACAGTAAAATCAAATAGCAATGCTCCTGGCAATGCACACGTTAGCCCCCTGGTTTAGTAATGATTTTCTCCATCTAATTAGTAAGGGGCTTGATTAGCAAATTAATTAGCAGACTTTATTGAACAAGTTGTTTTCCTTTCTTGTTTGTTTATTAAGTTTAGTTAGTCCCTAAACTTTAGCAGCAAAGCTAACTTTTATTTTTTGTACTTGTTTTTTTTTCTCCCTTAGTCATTTTACCACTATACAGAATAGATAGACTAACACAGAATCTAAATTTCAGTTGAGGAGTAACTGGTTCAAATGGTTAGTTGTGCTTAATGAGAAGAAAAAGAGAAAAAAAATGGAAACTTGAGAAAAAGTCGAGAAGATAAACTGACACGCAGTTAAGATCCAGGTCCAGATGCTGCAGTGTCCTGACAGCTGCATGCAAAGACTGATATTTAAATGCAACCGCTCTAGTGGAGGAGTGAAGTGCATGGGAATGGGAAAAGTGCTGACATTTTCACGCCAGCAAAAATAGACAATGTAAAAATAGATGGTTGGACTCTGATTAAATCACATTTCCTTAAGAAATGTAGCTACACCTTCTGGTGGCATTTCAACTATGGAAGGAGTCTCTCTCTCTCTCTCTCTCTCTCTCTCTCTCTCTCTCTCCCTCTCTCTCTTTCTCTCTCTCTCTCTCTCTCTCTC
>JBBPCZ010000012.1:11549916-11562703 GCA_037974445.1 Brycinus macrolepidotus
CCATATTATATGGATAAAGTAATGGACATATAATATGGACAAAAGTAATGATGACATATTATATGGACAAAAGTAAACCAGCCGAGATTCAGAGCGCTGCATGCTGCTCGCACCCCGAGCACAAATAAGCAACAAACTTTCAAAATAAAAGGATTAAAAAAAAACCTGCGTCAACGCGCGACAAATTAATTGTCGGCGTTAAGTAAATAATGTGTTAATGCGATAATAACACGTTAACATGCCCAGCACTAATATATATATATATATATATATATATATATATATATACACATTACACCTTTGTCCAAGAATGATGGAACTGCTGAAATCCTGGAATTCCAAAATAAAGAAAATTCAACAGGATATGGTGTGTGTGTGTGTGTGAGACATGTCCTTGTCTCTTTTTTACAGTATAGAAACACTGATATCTCTAATGTTGCATAATTTGCTTTTCTTTCTTTTTTGTTGACTCCAAAGAGAACAATCTAACTTCTTGGCTCTCAGTTAATATTCAAGGTAAATGGCAAGCAGTATTGTAGGAAAGTTTTGCCGCTTTAAAATTTTGTTCAAGGCTGAACAATTCTGACATCAGAAATTAGCTCAATTATGTGCTGAGAGAAAATGAGTCTCATACGGATACAGGAGCGAAGGAAGAATAAACAAATTATGCTCTCATTTTTGCCTGTCTCTGCAAACTAATCAAGAGGCCTATTGTGCTTATGGTAATAATTACTTTTGCAAACAGCAAGGACTAAATAACTTCCTTAAAAAGATGATGAGGAAATATCAAAACATGATTAGTTTGTCTCCATGTGAAATTAAGTGACTTTATGGGTTCATGGATTACAGAGCCTGTAGGCACGGTCGTTTCATTCGCTGTAATATGTTCATAATATGCTAAGTTGCTTTTGATATTGCATGCATGATAGCTTGGTCTAATCTTTAATTTTCACATTTTGCAGGAAACCCTTGATCATTTTTACCTAGTTAAATTCCATATTAGATACCAATTGAAATAACTGATGCATGTTAAATCTGTTCTGCTCTGTCATATATCCGTGATTACATGATGTTGATCCAGCTCCAGTCATAATAACATGGCAGAATGGATGCACAGTTAATATCCCCTTCACAGCATGATGGTACATTTTTATGCATGTCATTTCCATGTTGTACATTTACCGTCTTCTGTTCTAGAGCTAGATAAACAGACTTTATAGCCTTGACTGTCTTTATTTGTATATTGATACCAGTTACCAGGAAGGTAGTGCACTTGCATTAAATCTTCTTATGACCATTCATCAACCGAAGGACATTAAGTAACTACAATAAATTATGCATTTCTTTGCGATGTCATCTAAAGGCAGCTCAAGTTAAATAAAGGCTTCTGTTTATACATTCCAGCTCTCTGCGACTTGCTGATGTTTTACTTTAGCTCCACTTAATATCACTGAGTAGTTATTAGGAAACATGTAAGCCCATATGTGAATGCTTGCTGACTACAATTTACTAATTGGCCTCCTCTTGCACCTCGCAAAGGCATTCCTGGCAAGGCATCGCGGTGCTTACTCAAGCCTGCGCGGCCCACTGCTCAATTTTATAGACGCTAGCAGCAACATCAGCAAATCCGGAATCACTCACACCAGTGCTCTGGGGGGAACTGCTTAACTTTGCACTGAACAGACATACACTAAACTGTATACACAAACACATTCATACACACACACATGCACACACAAAAGGGGATGTTGATATCACTGGATGCTAAATGTGAAGTGACATGTTTAATACCGTTCAGTCAGCCACATGATGTTCAAGTGTTTTACCAATGTCTCATGATAGCTAAATTAGAAATTTGCTGTGGCGGCAGCAACTGTTTGACAGCCAGCCACACTTAACAGTGATACAGCATCATTCACTTGAGCAACACTTTTGATTTCCCTCAACATTTTCAAACTACAAAACACCTTATTCAAGTCTCCGGCTTGTCATCAAACCATTTAAGAGTTTAAAACAGTTACATGTGTAACAGTGTGACCACCCAAGTATCAGAGTGACCCAACCTATGAATGGACTTTTATCTTGGTTATCTCTTTTTTTTATTATTCAACCAGTTATTGCATTTCATTGCAGAAGAGTGTATACACTTTCAGTGCAGCTTAATATAAAACATATATACAAAGATGTTATCCAAATTATTTAAGCAATTTTTGAACCATTCACAGTGATCCGTTTGTCATGTGTCTATTTGTACAGTGCAATGAATATTAAAAAATCAAAAATGACAAAATGCAGATGGTTTTGTTCCAACTGTGATGATTTTCATTTTCAACAGAATGGGGAATGTGTCACTGGCCTGTGTGAAGGACTACGGAATAAATGAGGGAATTTTCCATTCCAGTGTGGTGATATACTAAGAATGGATTAGAAATGAAAGACCCATGAGCTGAAAATGAAAAAGCCTTTTTTCCAGTATAGTGGCACTGGATTAATTGCAGTATCGCACTATGTGGCCAGGCATATGATGAGCAGCCAGCACTTTTATTAATGTGGACCTTCCAAACTAGAATCCAGCATTTAAATGAGCAATGAAACATGGTCAGTGTGTCCAGATACTCCCTATAGTGTTCCATTAGCCTCTGGATATATTGCTGTGATGTAGTGTGCTGTGATGTGTTGTGTTTTTGACACATATTGTTGCCCACCAAACACATGAATACTCAAACAAGTCAACTACTCATGCATAAGCACACATGATCTCGCATGTTCACACACAAAGACACATACACACACACACACACACACACACACACAAACACATTCTCTGGTCCATGCTGCAGTTGTCTGCTGGATGAGCAATATCGTCAGTGCATTACGTTGGGCCTCGTCTGCTGGCAGCTCTATGGATTTATGCTTCATCACTGTGCGTCTCTCTCAGTGTTGATTATAATTCCCAGAAGCCCCTAATTAATCGGTGTGCATGAAAGCATTTTTCCTACTTCTTTATTTATTTCTAAATGCGCAGCATAGATTTACTGACCGTCCTTCCGAGTGCCGGCAGCAAGATACTCTATAAATTTTCCAGTCTCTAGAACACAACCTAGTCTGGGCTGCTAAAGGCCTTTTCCTCACAATTTCCTTTTTATTTATCTAAAGTCTTGCTTCTTGATTACTGTGTATGAGAGTTTAATATATAAATAAATGCTAATGGCTTTAAAAATCACCTGCATCTGTTTTACGCATGTGAGGATGCATGAGGATGAAAGACCTAGAGATGTGTGTATGTTAGTGTAAACCAAATATATACACTGATAAGTCATAACATTAAAATCACTGGCAGGTGATGTGAATAGCATTAATGTACTCCTTAAAATGAAATCTGTCAATGGGTGGGATATATAAGGGAGTGAGTGAACAGTCATTTCTTGAAGATGTGTTGGAAGCAGGCAAAATGCACAAGCGTAAAGATCTAAGCGACTTTGACAAGAACCAAATTGTGATGAATAGAAGACTGGGTCATAGCATCTCCAAAATGGAAGGTCTTGTGAGGTGGTCCTGGTATGCAGTGGTTAGCACCTACAAAAAGTGGTTTACAGAAAGACAACCAGTGAACCGGCAAAAGGGTCATGGGAACCCAAGGGTCTCTGATGCTTGTCTAAAAAAAAATGTAATCTGGCTATGACGGAAATGTGTTAGAACACATTTCATCACAGTGCTGTGCATGGGACTGGAAAGCTGCAGACCCCTGTCCACCCTGGAAAGAGCCTACAACAAGCTTCAGAACTGAGACTCAGAGCTACACCTTGGAGCTATGGAAGAAGGTGGCCTGGTCTAATGAATCACATTTTATTTTACCTCACTGGATGGGCTAAATGCGTGTGCAGTGTGATACTCTGGGAAGTGTTCTGCTGGGTAACGCTGGGTCCTGGCTGGGTCATGTAGATGTAACTTTCACATGTACCACCTACCTAAACATTGCTACAGACCAAATCCACCCCTTCAGGAGAACGTTTTCTAATGGCAGTGGTCTTTTTCATCAGTATAATGTGCCCATGTTCAGGAATGGATTGAGGAACATGACAAGTTATGGCTGTTAACTTGTTCTCCAAATTCCAAGAAATTTAATCCATTTGAGCATCTGCGGGATGTGCTGGATAAACTAGTCAGATCCATGAAGGTCCCACCTTGCAGCTTACAGGACTTGAAAGCTAATGTCTTGCTCTAGTACTTTATTCTAGTTTTAATGATACATATATTATTTCTGTAACTGCTTAATCCTTACTAGGGTCGCGGGTACCCGGAGCCTATCCCAGGGTCTACGGGCACGAGACAGGCAATTACCCTAGGTGGGGCGCACCCACATGCCACTCACTCACTGTGCCACTGTGGAGCCTAACACATCATTTTAAATAACAAAATAATGTGTATAATATAATCAATTCAAAAGACATTGTAACATTATTTCATAATAAATAATGATATTTTAGTTTTTTCTGCCATGCCACTTGCTGTCTCCTATAACTTTCAGTTCACTCTTTCAGTTTTAATTTTTAAACCAGTTAAAAAAGGAATTTTATATTGGTCAATGTTGTAATCACTCAAAAATTAATTTTTAATGTATATGTCATGTGTGTGTGTGTGTGTGTGTGTGTGTGTGTGTGTGGTAAAAATGTGGAACATAAGCTGAAATAATGAAAAGAAAGTTGAACTTGGTTCTTTAATCAACTAAAACCAATCCAGTGTGTATTAACAGCATTGTTGTAACTGACCCATCTACTTGATGTATAGGTCAGTCTTCTAATATTTCCCCTTCATGGTGTACACTCCACCTTAAGAGCCAGGAGTGCTTACTTTTCCGGAAAGTACCATCTTGAGTACACTCCCACCCCCAGCCCCCAGCTCTCTCCTCCTTTTCCATTCCATTAGCCTCCATCTGAACGATTCCGCGTCATTAAATGAA
Source organism: Brycinus macrolepidotus (assembly GCA_037974445.1). NCBI lineage: Eukaryota > Metazoa > Chordata > Actinopteri > Characiformes > Alestidae > Brycinus > Brycinus macrolepidotus. The sequence goes on from JBBPCZ010000012.1 coordinate 11,554,877, forward strand.
GATGTGGCAAAATGTATTGGATTTACTCTGGGATAATGTCCTTTTCTCCCACTGAGATTCCCCCACAGCACCGCAAGACACCGGATGCATTTATTTTCACTCCTAATTGATCAGATCACTCTCAAAGGACTACACAGAACAGAGTCCCAGGAACTAGCATGTGATGAATTGGAGGGTTTGTCCATTCATAACTCAAAGTTGCTTGGGGCTCAAATTCCAAGAGTGGCCCTTATGTGTTGATGGATTATGTATCATGAGAACATATTTGGGGTGTTGTGTCTTTTGCATCGTGACATCATGAAGGAGCATGAGGTGTAAGGCTTAAAATAAAAGACAGATTCATTGATGAACAAAGCCTTGGACTGATCACACGAATGGGAAGAGGCCTGCTGAATGGCTTAAATACATAGGAAAGAGGATCAGGATTGATAACATGTTCATTATGATTTTATTTTCTAAAGTGATCGTCTGGCCAAAAGTCAAATCTATACAGACCTGCTAGGACATTTGATGTCCTAAGTTTGCTTCTATAATCTCTCACTGGAGCTACAGGGCTAATGTAGCTTACAAGTAAACTAAGCCACCAGGTAAACATTATGCAAAGTGCTTGTCTAATGTTATGTCTGTCACATAGTGGTGGACTCAGAAGTCGAGCCTGCATCACACAGCTCAGAGACGATAATGTTTGCTTGTGTGCAGAGAAGCAGTGAACTCGGTTCAAACCTGTGTTGCCCATGGCAAAGGCAGTGAACATACTTATAAGTAGGAAAGGTCAAAAGAAATGAAAAAATAAGCCAAACTAGAGCTACTAAAGAGAAAAAAAAACTGTGAGAATTAAGAAGAGAATAATGAACCTATGAAAGCATCCAATAAAATTAAATTGAGTATGAGGATGTGAAGGAGCAGGCTACAGTGGGTGCATGGAATGGAGCGAAGGAGAACTGGCAAAAGGAAACACTTTAGTGAAAGAAAGAAAATCATAAACTGAGCTGGATATGAAATAAAAAAAAGAAAACAGAAACAGAAACAACAGCTAATGCATGAGAGAAAAAAGAGACAGAACTTTCTGAAGATGTTGTGCCAGTAAAAGGAAGTATGAAAGCACGAGGAACTTAATTATAAGAGAAATGACCAGAAGGAGGCATAGGAATAATGGAGAGGAGTAAGAAGAAAAACTAAAGTGAGATTTGAAGAATAAGGGTAATCAACCAAAGGTGAGACATAGAGATCTCTTTCATGAGTGCTACTAAGAGGCAAGCCTGGAGTTTAAATAGGGTAAGCATTAATGATGATAACTAGATACAAGTGAGAAATGGGGAAAAAAAGGTAGATGAAGAACCTGGATAGAGTGGAAAAGTACCTCCCCCAGTCAGCTCCTGAGGGTATTTCCAGTTGGGATGTAACATTAACCCTAAGTTGCCAAAGTCGGTTTGCCACCACTTGTTGTTTCCACTTAGCCCGGGAAAGGGCGGCCATAGCTCTCCTCCAGGTATGGTGGCACTAACAGACGTACCTCTTGGCCGATGGCACCACTACTTTTGTCTCATGGTCTTCGAACAAGGGGGGAGGGGGGCAAAAACCGTTGAACTGTGACATTCTGAGTGTCGAATAGTGGAGCAATTTCAAACCACACCTAATGTGAAAAACAGGAAAAAGGGTTAGCCAACACCATGCACCATAAAGTCCTTTCAAGGTCCTGGTTGACCCTCTTGGTTTGACCATTAGACTGGAGGTGGAACTGACTGAAGTCCCAGTGAGGTGACAAAAGGCTCTCCAGAACCTTAAGAGGAACTATAACCTACAGTCACAGACCACATCACTGGGACACCCATGAAACAGTACCACATCCTTTACAAAAAGTTCAGCTGTTTCTTTGGCTGACAGTAATTTGGGTAATGATATTAGGTGGCAAGCTCTAGAAAAGCAATCTACAATGGTCAATGAACAGTGGTATTGCCATTAGACGTGGGGAACCCCATGATTAAGTCTTATGACATGTGGGACCACAGCCTTGTCTATATGTGTAAGGGGTGCAGGACTCGAGACGGTGTGCAGTGGAGTTCCTTATTTTGTCAGCAGATGATACATGCATTGACATAGTCCTCAACATCTTTCTTCATCCCAGACCACCAAAACTATCTCTTAATGAGTTCAGGAGTCCACTGTATGCCGGGATGGGCTGCAAACCAGGAGAAATGACCCCACTGCAACATGACTAAGCAGAGGTGGGAACATGGAGGCAATGGGAAGGGCAATCAGCCAGAGGGTTTTCCCCTTGTTGAATGTCCCTGACTATGGCCTCCACTTTCCAACACACAGATGCCATGACACAATGAGGGGGAATGATAGATTCTCTTGTCCATGGCTGCTTGGCAGGCTTGTGAAGGCACAAGAGAACATCAAGTTTTATGTTATTCATTCCAGGTCAGAAGGGCAGCATGAAATCAAACCTCCCAAAGAAGAGTGCCCAGTAAACTTGCCCAGGGGGTGAGTCTTTTGCCTGACTGAATACATTTTAGTAATTTTTTGTGGTCAGTCCATACTGTAAACGGATGTTAGTGGATAGACTGGAAAAGTGCCTACACCAGGCAGCTGCCTGGGTTGCTACCAGTTGGTATGTAACACCTAAATGTAAATCATAACACACTTGCCTGAAATTGTCTTTAATCTGTAGTAGACTTGCTTATGCTTATTTTGTTTTGTCTAATTCCACCCACTAGCTAGGACTCTCCCAGTCACAGGATACCACCAGCAGTGGGAGGGTGAAGGCTGGCAAATTCTTATGTGAAGCCAGACACTGCATCTTTTTGAACTGCCACTAGAGCAATGTCACTGAACAGCTTAACATGCTTGGCAGAGAACCTCAACTACTAATTCGGTTATGTCAGTTAACATATGAGCGCACTGGCAAGCATTGTGCTGAGGGAGAGGGTGGGTTATCTTAAGCCAGTTGTGCTCTCTTTTGGACTCCCGGCCACGGATGGCTGAGGCATCCTAAGGATTGAACTTGTAGCCATCTACCTTGTCATTAACCCTGCAGACCACAGCAGCCGTGCTGGTCACACTATGTTTATTTACTAAGTTGAATTCTGATACTAAACACAATAATTAAGCAATCTTTGTCACAAATATCATTTTAAATCATTTGATATTTTGTTTTTTAATCATAATATTCCAGTTTTATATTTGTAACAAAGAATTTTAGACATGTATGCATCTTTATTTATAATGACTGTTCCAGCAAGGTCGCAACTTTTATTTAAAAGAGTGATCAGATAAGCTGCTTATCAGACATGGAGACAATGGAGTCTGACCAGATTTCTACTCACTGGAATCCGAATCAGAAAACTTTATTGATCCCGGAGGAAATTGCTTATGTTAAAACTGCACAGTCACAAAGAGACACAGAGACATGAACAATAAAAAAATATAAAGTCTAAAATAAAAGTCAGATAAAAACTCAGCAGAAATACTCTTCAAAATACTATGTATGAAATACACTATGCTGTATACACAAAATGCTGGCATATAAATACTACAGATAAATATTACAGATAAATAACTGCTAAGTAATTTACTAGTAACACAAATAGTGGTTTGGTTCTGTGTACTGGGTCTGTTATTGCATGTAATACAGACAAGTGGTAGATAAGTAATATTGACATAAGTAGTGATATTGCACATGGTAAGACAATTGGACATAATAATAATAAGATATTGCACGTAATGATAATAATTTAGTACCCAGTAGGAAATTGTACATCATATTGCACATAGCAGGACTGTTGCATATTATAATAAGATGTTACACATTATGATAATGATTAAAACCCAATAACAAATTGTACATCTGTGTAGCAGCAGGTTATTACTCAGATTGTTGTGTGGGTGTGTGAAAGAAGGAAGAGTTATAGAGTCTGATGGCTCGGGGGAGGAAGGATTTTTTGTGGTCTTCAGAGGACCACTTTATGCTGGTGAGCCTGCTTAAAGTGCCTCTCAGTTCAGCCACAACACTGTGGGTGATCAGTATTGTCCAAGATAAACTAAAGTTTAGACTATGTTTTCCTATCAGACACAGTTTCCACACTGTCAGGTTCCTAACCTACAACTGAGCCAGCTCTCCTGATCAGCTTGTTAAGTCTGTTGGTGTCTGCCACTTCATACTGCCACCCTAGCATGCCACAGCACAGAAAATGGCACTGGTCACTACAGACTCATAGAACATCTGCAACATGTTGTTGCAGACTCTAAAAGACTGGAGTCTCTTTAGTAAGTACAGCCTGCTTTGACGTCTCTTGAAAGTGGCCAGAGAGTTCTTTGACCAGTTTAGCTTATTGTCCATGTGTACACCAAGGTATTTGTAGTCCTGAACAATCTTCACATATACTCCCCTAATGGACAGGGGAGTGACAGGAGACCATGATCTTCTCAGGTCCACCACCAGTTCTTTACTCTTGCTGATGTTGAGCTGCAGCTGATTCAGCTCACACCAGTCAACAAAATTGTCCACAGCCATCATATATATATATATCATGCCCAAGCCTGATACATCCGACAACCGCAGAGTTATCTGAGAATTTCTGCAAATGACAGCCCCCTGTGTTGTCCTTGAAGTCAGATGTGTACAGTGTGAAGAGGAACTGTAAAGAACTGTTCCCTGAGGAGATCCAGTGCTTTACAGCACTGTGTGTCAGACACACAGCCCTGTAGCTGGACGCACTGTGGCCTTTCAGTCATACAGTTCATAATCCATGAGACTAAGAGAGCATGAAGCTGCATAGCAGACAGCTTTCTCCCCAAGTCGGGCTGGCTGAATGGTGTCAAAGGCACTGGAGAAATCAAAGAACATGATCCTTTGGGATCATCCTGGCTTGTCTAGGTGGCTGTAGGAATGGTGCAGCAGGTAGATGATGGCATCATCCACTCCAATCTTGGTCTGGTAGAAGGGGATCTTGTAGAGGGGGTGAAGGGTGTCCAGGACCAGTCTCTCAACGACCTTCATGCAGTGTGAGGTGAGTGCAACTGGCCTGTAGTCCAATGGGGCACTGGGGGGAACCTTATCCGGTTTTTCACAGCACAGGTACTTTCTTGACATTGATGCTCAGCAGTACTGCATATGGCTGGGAGGAGTACAACTTGACCACCTATGGGTTTATGTTATCTGGGCCCAGTGCCTTGGCAGGATGGAGTCTGCATAGTTCTCTCTTCACTTGGTCCTCAGTGATGGTAATGGACGTTCCGTGGATGTTAGAATCATCATTGGCAGGAGGAAAGAAGGCAGAGGCTATAGCAGGTGAGATGGTAGGAGAAGGAGAGAGGTAGGATGGAGAGCCACATCCTGATGAGGAACTGATGGAGAAAACCAGAGAAGCACTGGGTGCCTTGAGGGTCATGTGGGAGCTGGAGGAGGTGCTAGGCAGAGGTCTATTGTTGAACCTGTTGAAAAACAGGTTATACTCATTAGCCCTCTCAGTGTCACCTACTGATCCTAGTTTTATCAAATAATAGAGGCAGTTTATAGCCTCAGCTAAAGCAGCTACCTAGTTTATTATCTCTGTGTTTTACATTGTCAGCCCATCAGCTACACTGACCAAACAAGTGGGCTTCCTCAACTTCCTGTGACAACCCGACAGACTGCTGCCACAGTAATCACTGCTCCCTTGTTTATCTCTCGACATGAATTTCTGTTCTGAGTTTAGTTTTAAGTCAGTATCTCACTTTTGACAAGCCAGTTATCTCAAATAAAGCACCAGTTTGGTTAAACTTTAATTTGCCTTGTCATTTTTTTCACTGTCTAACTACAATACACCATGTTTTAATGTACATGGTTCATGAGGGCAATGACATAGAAGGATAATTATTCTTAGCAGCCTCTTCTGGTAAACACTGTGTTGAATAGACCAGCAAAATCGAGGAGCAGCACAGGCGATTGGTTATTGTGTACAAGCTGATTTACATATCACTTGCCACGTAGTAATCATATTCCAATCTGGCTGACTGGAAATGCATTTGACTAAAATCTGATCAGGATGCACTCTAGATACTAGTGACAAAAAGTGACCAGGTGAAAACATGTTCTGTGATGGCTGATGGAGATGACTGAGTAAAGACACCCAGTGTGTCTTTATTGTATAAATGCTGGCTCAGCAAGATTACATAAAAATGGACACAGACAAACAAGTGTGGACATTTGTGAAAGCAGTAGAGGATGGAGTTCAAGTGTGAGTAAGAGTGAAAGTGTGTTGGTCTAAGGGATATGTAAATAAACCAGGCGGTGTGTTATTGTCAGAGTTTGCTCCCTCGTGTTTTGTGGTGCTGTGCCCTGGCCAAAGTAGCACACACACACACACACAGATTTGCTGGAGGTAAGAATCTCTGAACCCTAATGGCTCTACTTCCTTTGCCTGTATTTTAATCAGCCACTGTTTTTTTTTTAACTGAGAGAGGGCCAGAGAGACAGAAAGAGAGAGCAAGAGAGAGAGAGAGGAGCCTGGCACTTCATGAGGCACTCATCTTTTCCCATTTTCTCCCTCCGTCTCGCTACTGTCAGCCCATCATTTGTGAAATCAGCTGTAGCGCAGGCAAAAGTTTGAGGGGGAAAATGGACTTATGGAAGGTGCACAAGCATGTCTTCCAATGCAGAAAGTGCTTGGGAGTGTGAATGAAACCACAGGGCACGCCATGGTGATGCTATAGGATCTGTCACTCCAGTTACTGCCATCTTCATTCTGTATTTATTTAACCATTACATTTTGCATGTGACAAAACAGTTCTTGGAGGAATGTCATAGATGAACCCTGTTTGTTTTCCTGAAGAATAAGATGTTTTAGTGTGAAGAGTCTTTTTTAAATTTTTAACATCCTCCACCTAGTATAAAGCTTGTAACAGCCATGTAACATTAGCTAACACATTAAACAACACAACACATTGTGCATTAAAACACTGAACACAGACATGATCTTTTTCCAAGTCATTCCTTTTCTTTGAAAGACTGAATCAAGACAACTTGGCAAAATCTATTAAAATGGTCTCATACACATTAATTGGTTTGGTTGTAGCTTTGACTGCTGAAGGACATTCAGGTCAAGCCAAGTGCATCTCCAGTCATTCATTTAACTTCCATGGAGCTGAGAGACAGAGACAAACAGAGATAGCATACTAGCTAATAGGTTTACCTAAATTCTGTATATTAGGCAGTAAGTAAAGAGTCAGCTCTTTGAAAACGGGAAAGCGTAAGGATCTAAGAGACTATGACTAGGGCCAAATTGAGATGGCTAATAGGTTTACCTGATTTCTGTATATTAGGCAGCAAGTGAACAGTCAGCTCTTTGAAAATGGGCAAATGTAAGAATCTAAGAGACTATGACTAGGGCCAAATTGAGATGGCTAGATGACTCGGTCAGAGAATCTCCAGAACAGCAGATCTTCTGGGATGTTCCTTGTATGCAATGATCAGTACCTACCAATAGTTGTGCAAAGAAGGATAAGCGATAAACTGGTGACAGGGTCATGGGAGCCCAAGGCTTATTGATGCATGTGAGGAACAGAGGCTAGCCTGTCTGGTCCGATCCCACAGAAGAGCTATTGTAGCACAAACTGATGAAAAGGTTAATGCTGGCTATGATAGACAGGTGTCAGAGCACACAGTGCATCACAACACAGCCACAGATCAGTCAGCGTGCCCATGTCCATTGCCAAAAGCGCCAACAATGGGTGTGTGAGCAGTGTTGGGCAAGCTACTTGTAAAGTTTAGTGAGCTAAGCTATCAGTTACTCAACAATAAATTAAGCTTCACTACACAAAAGCTACCACCCATAGAAATATAGC
>JBBPCZ010000012.1:11586861-11600794 GCA_037974445.1 Brycinus macrolepidotus
TGGGGGGGGGGGACATGTCCCCTCCGTCCCCCCCGGGATTTACGCCCATGCTTGTTGATCAGGATAGCAACGCTAACATTTTTAGCCTATTGTTTCTGACTGATTTACTGCAACCACAATTCTCTCTCCAGGTTTGTTCTGATGAGTTTAACCAAGAGTTTTTCAACCAGTTTGAAGGAAGAAGTGGTGCTCAGAGAAGACTGATTGGTTGACAGGCATCAATCAATATTTTGCATGGTCAGTTAAAAAGTAAGGCACCTACCGTACTTCTCTAACGGCTTGACAAGTAATTCTGAAATTGACTAATGATGAACACTGTGGTAAATTTGCATATATGCTATTGATGAAAAAAAATATATAACTTTCAATAACCAGTTTCTAACACTTTTCCCCTTTGTCTTTCTGGTAATCTAGCATATAACCAGAATATTTGTTTTTAACACATAACCATTTTAGAGCCTTTAATGTCCAGCACAATTAGCCAAGACCTTTTTTTACATTTTAAACAGCAAGAAATAATATCTGTAAGGTGAAAGGCTCAAGATCATTGAGAGTTCCTTTCCATTTACCGCTCATTTACTCTGACTTTCCAACTTATGCCATTACTTAGCTTTATTTGGACGCTCCTGCCGAGGTATATGGGTCGCATATATTACAGTGCAAAAATGATCTGGAGCACAAATTCTAGTGAAGCGTGCCTCCTCTCCACTCCTCTCCTTTGCTCTCCCTCACTAATTAGTTGTTAAGAGGAACTCGGAGTGGACATACCCGACTGTTCTAGCCAGATGTTAGCCCTGTGTTTGCCCCCAGGGAGGCGGTTTGTTTACTACAGAAAAACAACATCATGCTATCATGCACTGACTCCATTCAAGGGCTTAGTTTTCCACAAAACTATTTCTTGTATTTTTCTCAGTATGTTATCAACCTCGGGAACACAAGCACCTTTGCGCCATTGCGCCAAAGAGACTTTCTCTTTGTAATGAGTCAAATGATTGACTTAAACCATAATCAATACCAAACTGTAGACTGCGAAGTAGTATTCTAATGCATTCATGAAGTACTCCCATCAGGCCAGCGCGTTAGGCCGGCTCAACAAAGAGGTGCACTAATATCAACAGCATCAGCAAAAAGTCTACGCTTGCCATCAATCCTCTGCTCAAGCGAGTAGATGTGGCTGCATTAAAGAACGCAAACACTTATCACTGCTACATCGACACAGACCTCATTCCAAAAATGATTAATTACTTTCTCACATGACATCACACTAAATCTATCTTAATCAAAGTCAGGCAGGGGAGGGTGAAACAAAGTGCTTAGCGTTGGGTGTTATGGTTTGTGGTCACAAATTACAGTTCTTTGCCCCCCTTATAAAAAAAAAAAGAACCACGTTTGCATTTCTACTGGTTTCTTAAATTGGGATTAAAATGTTGGGTCGATCACTCCAATGTCAGCTGAGGGGGAAGAATACACAACTCGATAACAATGCAAGGGCATCACTCAGCCAGCGATCCACTATGTGCTTAATTGGCCTGCACTCTATCTTAAACCAGTTGAGGTGAAATCAATGGTGTCAATGGGGAAGAACAGTGCCACGGCTCTGGGAGAGTCTGGGCTACCTGACAGAGAAAGAGGACAAGGGCACAGGAGCTGGAGTTAGTGGCAAAGTTGTTATGAAGGTAAGTTGAACTTTCAGGTTTTGTGAAAATTAGTTTTGAGCAACGACAATAACTACAGTTAATTTCGGAATAGAGCTCATCATTTAACGCTCTTAAAACAAAGGTTACTAAGTGTTTCTTGGCTTGAATGCATAGTTACTGTAACATTAACAGTATGTGGAGGTTCTTCAAACTTTTAGAAAAGTTATTCACACACATCTTGTTTATAAGAATGGTTCTTCTAAAGAACCATTCATTGCCAAGTCCTATAGAGAACCAAAAGTTTGGCACAGCTTTAAAAGACAACATTATTTTTAAAAGCATATCTGGAAAATGGCCAAATCTGTTACATAACATTTGGCTGTAAACCAAGTCCTCGTCTTTGATACAAGGCTCTCTTTGCCTCTGATTTATACAGTTACATCAGTGATAGTACTGGCATTAGAAACACATCCATTTCTACATAAGTTTCCATTGACTCAAATGTAAACACCGGGCCATTGTGTGGAGTTTAACTACCCCATTTACCTCTCCTAATAGCTTCACCTAGGACATTTCCTAGGTAAATACTGTCATATTAGCATATGAAAATGTGTTCTACAAAATGTCAGTCCAATTAACAGCTTTCTGTTTGCTTGTCATCCAAATGCTTCTGTTTTCAGAAGGCTGAGAGACCCATTTGGTAAATGTACCTCCTGTGAATCGGCACTGAAGGCTATTAAAAGGACTGGCTCTCTTAAAGAAAAAATCAGACACACCAGAGGACTGCAAGTAAAGACCACTCCATAAAACACACAGTTAACAATGCTGGAAGAAGTTAAAGGTTCCACGCCATGGCCCTTTTTGAAGGAAAGGAGTTCGGTGTAGTATGGAAAATGTGTTGGTCTTGTATGTTTGTATGTTGTATGTTAAACATACAATTTATTCCCCAGTTCATATGGCCAAAAATGCCATTCTCAATATAGGTGAAAGGATCATTAAATACCATTTTCATGAATTTCCTTTTCTTTTTGGTTCTGGGAGTTGGCTTTCTTTACACAACAAATATGAATGTTCTAGTTGGCTTTCTTTACACTACAAATATGAATGTTCTATTATGATCAGTGTTCTATGCTTATATTTTTTTATAAAGATGTGTTTTGCGTTGTAAAACATCTGGTAATAAACCTCTTCACATGCAAACTTGCTATATATGCATATACTACAATTTGACAAACTCTTCAAATATCCACCTGCAGCACTTTAGGCCACCCATCCACATTTAAACTGTAAAGGGTGTTTCAGCTTGCACTGGTTTTTGAATGAGGTATAATAGATGGCAGCCAATCAGAACAGAACAGAAGTCCACATATCATCTTAAAAACATAGAAACAACAACAGCATGTGTCATTCTAAAGGATAAAGAGAGAGCAGAAAGTAGTCATGCAAATAACCACTCAAATGTCAACCAAGTGAAGCTCAGTAGAAAAATAAAATGCAATTTGGTACTTATAACCAAAGGTGTTAACCATCCAAGATGTAGTCTTAGGCTACATCTTGGGCTATATCCTAAACCAGGCTTATAAATTAATTATTATTGTGCAAATGATTTTAAGCAAGCTTTAAAGGCAAGCACAAATGAGGCAAAAATACTCTTAAAGGTTTAGTTTCTTTCCTGTGCAAAGATTAACAGTAAAGCAGTTCATCCACATAGCCTTCTCTTACTAAACCAAACATACCGTCTTTCAGTAATTAAACCCCAGCCATATATTTTCATCTTTTATTCCTTTTTCTCTCTCTACTTTTCTCTTCCATATTCCATATCTGGTGAAGATTATTTATCTAAAGACTCCAGTCTTCTCCAAGTGCATTCTGCGGCCTCCGAGCTATTTTCCACTCGGGCGACCGTGAAGTCATATTGACACTAAACATATGGCGAGCTCTATGTGGAGATACACTCACACATTGCCTGTGTTTCACTTGTCTTAATGAATAATACCATGGTGGATTCAAACGTCTGCAAGAAAAAACTTGAATTTCTCTCCCGCTCACACTCTTTCCTACTGTGTTTTTTTTTTGTTTTTTTGTGGCAACAACACCACCTCTGTGCATGAATTAGTGCACTCTCTGTTTCCCACTTAATCACTGAGCTGCACTGTTTCTGCTTCCTCCTCTTTCGTGTCATGGCTGAGTTAGGAATGGAGCTGGATGGGTAGATGGAATATTATAAAGTTTAGACCATGGAAATGTTTAATATAAGAGAATAAGAAAATAGTTTTTAAAGGGCCCATATCATGGTAAGCTAAAGTTTCCTTTTTTTTTTTTTTTGTTCAATTAAAAATAGTTTGATGTAGTTTGTAAAAAGGGTTTGAAATGCCCCATTTATTCCACAGTTTGTATGGTTCATTCATAATAATTAAGGTACAAAAACAGCCCATTCTGTGTTCATTTCTCTTGGGATGTCATGAAAACCAACAGAACAAAATCAGGCCCGTGGTGAATTTTGTAAAAGAACAAAGCCAGCTAACCTCCTTAATCTGTGACATAGGAATGTGAATTATCCTGATTCCTAACTCTTTTTGCCCCTTCATGTAAAGCCTTGCGTAAGATTCACCCTGAAGGAAACAACAAAGCCAGATTCTATACTTAACCTCCACATTATGTACCCACTCTAAGTAAATAATAAATCTTAGTGACAGGCAAGGTAATGTACATAATGACTGCTTCTAAGTGGAGCTAAGAGAGGGTTTGTGTGTGTGTTTCTGGCAGATGGAGATTTCTGATTTGGCTGACATGAGAGAGGACAGGCAGGAGACCCAGCCCTGAGGATATAGACAGCGTCAGTCTGTGGACATCACTACTGAGGAAGGAACTTCTGTTGTAATTCATTTAGCTTATGTTAAAGTATGACTACAAAAGAGTAGGTTCTGTACTTGGGTCAAAATTTCTAGACATACAAAATATTTAAATGTACCTTAATATAAAAGAAATGAATGTTCGAACAAATAAATTGGCAGTCCACAAAGACAAATTAGGACAGCTGTTGGCAATTTCATTATACAATAATATGAATTTGTTTGGAAGTGTGCAGTAACTCTGCTGCTTGGCTAGAGAAAACTAGGAAATATCCTGACTTTTGGGATGGAATGATGAAATGAAATGGAACTGTAAAAAGAACAAAAGTATGTTTTTTCAAGTATTCAGTCATTTTCAGTAAGGTATTTCAGTAATGCATGTGGAAGCAGCAAACAGGCAGGGATCCATGCTAGGCTAAAAGCTAAAGCTAGCCGGCCAGCTATCCCATCTATCCTACTCACCAGTGTTTGCTCCCTAAACTTGACTACATCTGGCTCCAGCGAACTACCCAGCATGAGTTCAGAGACTGCTGTGTTTTTGTTTTTACAGAGACATGGCTCTGGATATGCCTACCCAGATTAGGAACATGCTAACATTCCACTCAGACAGAAGTGCAGCTCTGACCAACAAAACTTCAGGTGGGGCTTGTGTGTTTACATCAACACTGACTGATGTATGAATGCTGTGCTGGTGTCTAGTTACTGCTCACTGCTGCAGCAATTCACTGCCGTGCTCATGGCCGTTTACATCCCGCTCAGCGCTAATAACAATGTGCTGGCTGAACTTTACAGAATCATCAGTGAGCTTCAGAACTCTCACCCAGAGATTTTAACCATGCAAATCTCAAGGTCAGCTCTCCCTAAATTCCTGTCTTCACCTCAGCTACTCAGACCATCTCTGTTATGTTGGTCCAGTATACAGACCACTCGCCAGGCATGCCAAGCCCATTCTGAAGCAGATTAAAACCTGGCTACCAGGAGCCATATTTCAGGACTGTTTTGAGCAAACTGACTGGGGAATGTTTAGGGAGACTACAAACTATGAAGGCTCTACCAACCTGAAGGAGTGCATGGCATCAGAGACTGGCTACATCAGCCAGTGCATTGATGATGTTACTGCCTCTAAGACCATTACCACAGAAGCTGTGGATGACTGTGGAGGTGCACTCACTGCTGAGAACAGCAAGGGCTGTCCTGTCCTGGGCCATCAGAGCAGCGAAGTGCACACATGCTCAGAAAATTGTGAGCACATGCTCAGAAAAAGCACACGGCGATTGTGCCAGGGCATCCAGGCCATAATCGACTACAGGGTTTCTCCACCTGCCTGTGACAGCGAGGCCTCCCTTCCAAATGCACTGAATCACATGATTTGAAGCACAAAATAACATGGCAGCAAGTAAGACCACCCAACCCTCCAATGACCAGGTGCTCTGTCTGACCATGGTCTGATGTGAGGAAAACTCTGCTTAGTGTCAACCCACGGAAGGCTGCCAGACCAGACAACATTCCTGGTCATTGTGTCCAGAGGATGTGCAGACCAGCTGCCAGATGTTCTCACAGATATATTCAATATCTCTCTGAGCACCACTGTCATTCCAACACGCTTCAAAAACGCCACCACCATTCCTTGCCGAAGAAGTCATCAGTGTCCTATCATCCCATAGCCCTCACATTCATCATCATGAAGTGCTTTGAGAGGCTCGTCATGAGGCACATAAAATTTGTGTGTAGTCCCAACTGCTTAATGGATCATACATCACCACGACCCTCCACCTGACCCTCACCCACCTGGACAAAAGGGACAGTTATGTGAGAATGCTGTTCATAGACTTCTGTTCAGCAGCTGACACAATCATTCTTCAGCATCTGATTGGGAAGTTGAGACTGCTGAGCCTGAACACCTCCCTCTGCAATGAGATTTTGGACTTCCTGACTGAGAGACCTCAGTCAGTTAGGATCGGGAGCAACACTGAGCAAAGGAGCCCCCAGGGCTCTGTGCTCAGCCCTCTGCTATTCACACTGCTGACCCATGACTGGGCAGCAATGCACAGTTCAAACCACATCATCAAGTTCGCTGATGACACGACCGTGGTGGGTTTGATCAGCAGGAACAATGAGATGGTGCATAGAGAGGACTGGTGCAGGACTGAATGTGGACAAAACAAAAGAGATGGTTGTTGATTTTAGGAGGGTCCCTCTCTGCTGAACATCAATGGATCTTCAGTGGAGATCATCCATATCACCAAGTTCCTTGGGGTTCACATAATGCAGAATCTCATGTGGACCCTCACCACCAGCTCCATCATCAAGAAGGCCCAGCAGCGTCTCTGCATCCACGGGAGACTGAGGAGAGCGCACCTACTTCCCCCAATCCTCCACTCATTCTATAGAGGAACTACAGAGAGTATCATGTGTAGTTGCATCACGGCATGATATGGAAATTGTTCCATTTTGGATCGCAAAACCCTCCAAAGGATAGTGAGGACAGCTGAGAAGATCATCAGGGTCTTTCTCTCCTCTGTCATGGACATTTGCACCACAAAGCCACCACCAATGTGGATGACCCCATACACCTCTCACACAACCCTCTTCCCCCTCCTCCCTGTCTGGCAAAAGTTTCCATAGCATATGGACCTCCACTGCCTTCAGGCCATCAGACTTCTCAATCAAGACTGAATCATAAAGTGTACCCACACACACACACGCACACACACACAAACACCCATGAACTGAACTTCTTCCTTCTCCTAACACAATGCATATACACACTGAACTGTTCTGCCTGAAACAATGCACTGCCTGAAAGAATATACATCTCAACTGGCACTGTAAATACCCCTTGATTTATTATAAACTGCACATTCTCTGTCCTGCCATTGTTTGTAATATAGCTGCTTTTGTTGACTACACTAAATGTTGTCTTGTCCTTTTGTTTTGTAGCACTCTCTCTCTTACTCTCTGCACTTTGTGTATTTGTCCTGTATGCAATTATGTACTCTCGTGGTGTTCTCATTTTGTTCTTGTGCTCCACCATAGTCCTGGAGTATCATTGTTTCATTTCACTGTGTGCTGTGTGTATGACTGAAATGACTATAAACCTACTTGACTTGACTTGACTAACACTCAACAAAAGTATGTATCTTCCAAATAAATTACAATGTTAAAATACAATCACAAGTATTTTCCAAACTTTGGATAAGCTTTATATAATGTTAACAGAGATCCTGGTCAAACAAATGAATTTGAATTGAATGCTGGGGCTTGGTTTGGGCTTAGATACACTACATTGTGAGTTTCTGGCTTAAAATGCTACACTACCATGATGGGCGATGTGGTTGAAGCAAATCAAAACATAGTTAGATGGAAATGGCAATGAATTTGTCGCCATGCTAGTATTAACAATAAATAATAGGTTGTATATTGCAGTGAATAATATTGTTATTTAAACAACAGAAAAATCAATGAAAAATACAACCAATGTAAAGCAGCATTCACACTCTCGCAGCTGTCTGGCAATCGCGCAAACGTTTGAAGTCCTCTGATGGGCATTTGGTTGCCTTGAGCACTGGAGTAGTTCAATCTTGCTGCTGTACATTGGCAGCGCACAACATGCATTTGCTTGGACATTGTGAATGCTGCTTAACAGGGAGGCCTTTCATACACATCTAAAATAAATCTCAAAGAAAAAAAAAAAAAACATTTTCTGCTCTCATCAGGTTGAACAGAATTTGTCAACGTTCTGTAAAGCTTGTCCAACCCAGCAATAAATTGTATAAATAAATGATATAAAATAACACATTTGCATGCAGAGTATGGATAGGTCCCTGTTCTAGCTGGAACTTTGTTGTTTTCTAACGTTGAGGAAGGTATTGTCATCCTTTAGCACAATAGACAGTAGAAGTGCAAGAGCTGATGCGTTGAACTCAATTCACTTTATTTATTCTCCTGCCTAATGAGGAAAGCTCTCTGTTTATATAAATTCGAGCACATACACTGACACCAGCTGAAGTGCACCAGTCCAAGAACAACAACAAACGATCCCCATCTCCTAACATCTGCTGTTCATGAGCTTCGCTACAGAAGTCACAAAGTCAGAAGCATACATATGTTCTAAAGCCCACTTGGGACTTTAAGTAACTCCATGGCAAGCCGTTATGCAGGCTATTTACATTAGAAGATGACAAGAGGCTACTTTGGGCGACATTCTGCGATTAAATTCAGTGACCGCCAAACTAATTCTGCCAGTGGGAGGAAAAAAGGAGGGAGAGCGAGGGGTGTTTTGCATGAGTCAGCTTAGCAAGGTGAAGGAGAGAACAGGGTGGCAGATGGATTGAATTGTGGCCAAAGTCAGGGGTCCAAGGCCCTGTCCTCTGAGGTATTGTGCTGTCCTCCTGGTCATTACAGCAAAGTCACACCGTGTAAAGAAGAAGGAGTTTGGGCCTAGATGGTGGCAGTATGTAAGACATTGGCAGTCACTGAAGCTCAAGCTAACAATCTGCTTATCTTTTTTTTTTTATATACAAGGATTATCCAAACAGAATTATCTGAAAGATTCTAGCCAAGATTTATTTTTACCCAGAATAGTGTCAAGACAAACTGAACAAGAGTCTCTACCCTTAAAGCAATACGTTCTCCAAAAATCTAATTTACATAGTTTTCCCCTTACCTCACATCATAGTCTTTAATAGTGTCTTTTCCCTTAAAGCGGTGGTCTTTAAACCAGTCCTCAGGGCCCCCCTGACAGTCCATGGGTTTTTCCTTAACCTAACTCACAACTTAAGGGTAAAGCAAAATGTGGACCGTCTGGGAGTCCCTGGGGATCAGTTTGAAGACCACTGCCTTAAAGCATTACTTCAGAAAAAAGATTCACATTTGCAAAGTTTTCCGCTTACTCATGAGTAGAAATGTCAACAGAACAATATTTGGTGTTAAACTTCTTTAGTTTTTTATGCAGCTATGAGGCAGATGTATTTAGCAAGCATCAGAGGTTTAGATTTCA
This sequence comes from Brycinus macrolepidotus, assembly GCA_037974445.1. Lineage (NCBI taxonomy): Eukaryota > Metazoa > Chordata > Actinopteri > Characiformes > Alestidae > Brycinus > Brycinus macrolepidotus. The sequence goes on from JBBPCZ010000012.1 coordinate 11,596,350, forward strand.
AGCATTATTGAGTTATAGAGTTTAAACAGTAAGTACCATGTGATTATTTGTGAAAACTGACATTTTTCTGGGATTACAGTCTCCAGTTTCTAAACACTGTGACCCATTTAAGAAGAAAAGTGTTTAACTGAAGTGAAGTGAAGTGAAGTGAAGTGACCATTCTGTCATATGTGAACACACCACAGCACACAGTGTGAACAGCACAAAATTTTTCCTCTGTATTTAACCCATTCACCAAGTGAAGCAGCGGGCAGCCAGGAACACAGCGCCCGGGGAGCAGAGTGTGGGGACGGTACCTTGCTCAAGTGTACCTCAGAGGTGCCACTTGGGATTTTTTGTAGTTGTATTCACAGAGTAATGGAAGTTTATAGACACTGGTTGCCACTGTGCGAACTGGATGCCTAAATCAACACACATTTACTTCTAACCACACTAAGCTGTTAACTTGAGTTGTTAACTTGAGTCGTGATTATGAAAAACAGATGATTAGACTGCCATGTTTTTTTTTATTGATTTTATCTCCTCTTGTATTTATACAGAGTGCTAAAACTCTTTCTAAGAGCCAAAATAAGTACTAATGAAAAAATCACTTGAATATTTATATCTTGCAGCATGTGATGTTTATAGAGAATAAAAGCAGACATAACAGAATAAAGATTAGATATTTTTGAAGCTGGATGATGCTTTGAAACTGCTATAGCAACATAGATTGATTACATAGTCTAGATTGTAGCCATACAGTCTTGGGGGTTCTAAGGGTTAATATGGTCATGTGACTGAAACAGAGCAATAAGACCAGTAAAACTGATTAAGCAAACTTCCAAGACCAAACATGCTTGGGCCATTTGAGGTAAGAGGAAAATCTGACTTTTTGGCCAAACCATCCCTTTTAGCTGGCCCTAAGATCACCAATGCTGTTTGTCCAGCTCTGCTAAGACTATATTTAATGAGTTCAAATGTCATATTTCCACTGGCCATTATATAGTTTTTGGGTTACTCCAGATGGTATATTTATGGGTATGCTGGCAGTCATTCTTGTTATAAGTCTAGGCAAAGCCAACTTCCACTTTAATGACGAGGGGCTTAAACAGCCAAGCTTGTCCACTGCGCCTGACCCCAAAGAATGCGGGTATTGATGAGTGTGCAATGCCAATTGTGGTAATTAATGCCCAGGTTATGTGGAGGGGACACGGACAGGCATGTGGGCCATTCATCACTCCCTGCGCTTGTTTGTTCTCGGCCCATTGAACCAGCACTCTGGCCTCGATGAGCTGAATTTTAATGGCTGCCAATGGGTTGCCCATGTGACAAGATGAAAAAGTCTAAGGGTATGTGAGGGTAAAGGACGTCAGCATCGAATGTGCTGTTAAGCATTCTCTCTCTCTCTCTCTCTCTCTCTCTCTCTCTCTCTCTCTCTCTCTCTCACTACTATTCCACCTCTGACTTGCAACAACAGTTAATGAAATTACATACATTGCCTTCGTCCTTTTACCCTTTCATGAGGTAAATAAGCAGCATATATGCTGAAGACACACACACACGTGCGCATGCACGTATACATACGGACATTCTGCTTTAGCTGGCTAGTGTAAACCAAAGTGAGGGTCTGCTAATGTGAATCTTTTGTGATTATAAAGCTCCCGCAGTTAGCACTCGTACCCCTCTTCTGATCTCCAGGAGAGAAGGAAAAACCATTTACTGGTGTTCGCTTCCCAAATAATATGAATCGACAACCCCTCCCCCCATTCAATGATGGATAGAACGTGTCTAGGGTCCCAATATGCCAATACCACCGTGCTGTTGCTGTCGTTGTCTTTTTTTTTTTTGTCCTAAGATAATGAATGCCTTATTAGGCATTCAGTGCTAGTTTATTTTAACTAGACGCTGTCTTAAGTAGGTAGATGAATTTTGAGGGTAATATGCGTGCTCAATGTGAAGACCCTTTAAAAAAAGTAAGATGATTGTCATGTCAAAACAGCTCCCTGTATTTTTTAGGTTTTGCTTTTTACACAGTTTCAAAACATCAGCGGCCTTTTACACTGTGTGACATTTCATGACAAATGGAACGAAAGAATTTGTCCATAATGACTTGAAACACATTAATGTACATTAATGGGACTAAACATTAACGTGAAGTTCTTCTAATTTAACATTCTCATTGTGGAGATAAGAAAGGATGACTCACTGGGGCAGTGAGATCAGTGACTAGGGGCCTTGGAAGGTCTCACACTTGAGACAATCCACTGCAGATATATACATTAGAATATTAGAATACGATACAAATAACTATATACAATACAGAAATGTTACTCTTCACAAATCATACACACACACATATGCATATTTGTTTTGTGCATCATCTGCTTTGTATTATTATGATTATTTAAAACCTCCGTGTGATAAATATGAAACATAACTCTACAGGTCAACAAAAATTAACTTCATCTGTTTATTTTAATTGTATCTTTATTAGTATTGTTAAAATATGTGGCTGTTTAGAGATAAAAGGTTTCATTATGACAGCAGCAATAGATTAATATGTTGAGATCCATCAAAATGTGTCAATTACCATATTCATATTTCACCAAACTTAAGATGCACTCCAAGCTATGAATGTTATCCAGCGGGTTAAAAGAATATTTTTGTCAGTAAGAACAAGAAAATGAGGGAAAAGGGAAGAGAGAGAGAAAGAGAGAGTGAGAAAGAGAGTGGGAGAAAAAGAGATAACTCCTCTTTGCAATGTCTAATTGAAAACATAAATGTCAAAAGAGAAGCGAGCTAGAACAGGAAGATACTGGACAGAGCGAGTGCAGAGAATACCGATAAAGCTCCTCATTATTACCAATGCATTTAGCCAGCTAACGCCACACAACGCAATTAGAGTTGTGATGTGTGCATGTGTGTGTGTGTGTGTGTGTGTGTGTGTGTGTGTTTTGCTGGCTGTTCTGTGATAGATTTGAATAAAACAGGCCTGTGTTGTGCCTGGATTTCCATAATAAATATTAAATATTATGCAGAATTCAACTTCTGTGCAGGTTAGATGAAACCTCAGCATTCATCATGTTGGAAATGTCAGAGTACTGCTCATAGGAAAAGACTTATCAATAATATTTCAGAGAAGATTAGCTCATGTTTCAGATCTATAAAGCATGGCTGCTGGTGTGGTTCCTGCTGGAAGAGAGAGGCTATGGACAGTCACAGTGTCAATATGAGGGAAGAGATATAAGAGAATGTGATAGACTGCTGACCTTTCAGACTGATCACAGCCACCAATGCAGATGACAAATAAACCTTTAACTCAAGCAAAAGTGCTGACCGAGAGCAATATACACCTAGCTCTTCCCTCTGCTTCTCTCTCTCTCTCTCTGTCTCTCTCTCTCTCTCCCCTTCCCCTCTCTTCCTACCTCCCCCTTCCTCTCTCTCTCTTTCTCTGTGTCCCTCACCCTGGAGTCAGTCTCTCTGAAATCTGTGGTGGATGTTCAGGGCTATGCAGAAGTTTAAATCAACTTAAGTTCGTTCTAAAGTCCCTTCATGGACAAAAGTGGGAATATAAAGATACCGGTGAGCTTCCAGTGTAGAGAGCAATTTCAAGTCATCATTGCTAGTTTTTCTTTTTTATTATTATTAGTAGCATTGTTTATTTAAATGCACATTTGTGGAATACACCAAGTAGCATTTTAATGAAATCAGAATATATAAAGTTACATTATGTCACCTGAAGTATCTTAGCATGCATATACTGTATGTGATGTAAGCATCCACACATTTATTAACGGATGAGTGGGTTCACGCTATCAGGTCAAGATCAAATGATGCATACGTTGTAGATGGTCAGCTGTGTTTCATTTAAACAATAGTGGCATTCATATACTTTGATCTGTCAAATTGTTCATTCCTACAAGAGTGTTTACTTTCAAAGAGTTTCATTTCAAAATGTATCTAGATCATAACATATTGTTGATATTTCTCTTACTCCTAACAATATATTTACAACTCTTCTGTTATAGAACGGTATTCAGGTGGGTTAGGTTAGGATTAGTGTTAGTGTTAGTGTTCGAGTAGGTTTAGGGTTGGGGTAGGGTTAGTGTTAGGGTAGGGTTGTTGTTGGGGTTTAGGGTTAGGATTTAGGGTTGGTCGGATTGGGGTTTAGGGTAGATTTAAGGTAGAGGTAGGGTTAGGGTATAGGGGTAGGGCTAGGGTTGGAGTTATGGGTTAAGCCTTAGAGTTAGTATTAAAATTTAAGTTGCTCCTTTGCTTACACTATATGGACAAAAATACTGGGACACACCTGTTTTTCAGGGTCTGGGCTAGGCTCCTTACTTTGTAGAAGGAGATTTTTTAATTCCCTCATAATAATAGTCACACTGGTGTTCAACCATATATGTCTGTATCTTAGACCATGCAGGCTGATGAGTGACAAGAGGGGGGGCAAGAGCCCTCCCCCC
>JBBPCZ010000012.1:11621325-11637652 GCA_037974445.1 Brycinus macrolepidotus
TTTGTGCACTGGGGCACAGTCATGCTGGAATAGAAAAGGTTTTTCCCCAAACTGTGTCCACAAAGTTGGAAGCATGGTGCTGTCCAAAATGTCTTGGTATGCTTGATTTTATACACCTGTGGCAATGGATATAATTGAAATACCTGAATAATTAAGATGTGTGTCCCAATACTTTTGTCCATATAATTTATTATAGATTCCCTTAGCAGGAGCAGGACCACACCCTCGAAATCTTTTAAGAGCCTTCGAGGCTGACCAGTGTAACATTTTGGTTCTTTTCTTTAGGTATAAGTGTTTGGCATAACAAAATCAACCCAAAATGGAAAATGTCCTTTTTAAACCTTGTTAGTTGACCCATGTCATATTAAGCGTGATTCATCACATGATATCATTTAAAGGATTTTTATTGTTTTCATTATTATTCTGTAATCTTCCTTTAAAATGTAATGCCTGTTTTTTGCCTACCTCTAATGCATTGTCACATATTTTGATTTCATAACTGTGCATCACTGAGCGGAGTAATATATTATTAAATAACATTACCCCATAATGTATAGTCGCGTTTTCGCTGCATGGGGCCAGCTCGCCTTTCTCAGTTTTCCATTAGGCAAATCTGGTATCGAGTAGCTGGTGCCATTTTTCATACCTGCTCCAAGTATGAATAGTTCCAAGTGAGCTGAGCAGGTGTCAAAATGTCACGTGAAAACACTGCTGACTACAGACTGGATATCCTCGGACATCCTGCAGAAACATGCCCTTTTTAAAATTCAAAACTATTATAGTGACCACAATTTTCTGTCCACTCGTCAATTCTCGATTCACTTGCTGTGACAAAACGCCACATACCAAGAATCAAGGACACCATCTCTTCAGTGTTCTCCATTGCTACTCTGTTTCTCACGTTGAATAAGACACCATGACAGTTTCACCAGTTCATCACCAGCTGCACTGAGCAGAGTCAACTCGATCAAGTCGGGCCGGGACAATGCAGTGTAAAAGTTTTGCATCCCTTTCACACCAACCAGACCTTTATTGAGTGAAAATGCTCAGCCAGCTCAGAGGTCTTCCACTTTCCATGTTTTACTTGGAATTTTCTGATCTGCATTGTCTATAGAATTGTATTTATTAATAAAATGCCACTAAAGTACCTCAGTTCTCTCATTGTATTTGGAAGATCTGCCTGTTTCAAACTTGGTCTCAAGCTTGTAAAGGTATCATAGCCCCACATAAGCTCTCAAGCTGCTTTGAGGGTTTCTTTCAGAAGACTTTAAAACACTCCTCCGGCCAATGCTCGATCAGCAAAGACATCTTTTGGGTCTGAAATTTGCTTCTCTAGTTTTGCACTGGCGCCCACAATACAACCTGCGTTCCCAAATCACCACATACTTTCCATAGACATTGTTATGTAATCTAGACAGACTTCCATATGTGGTTTCTTACACTGTATTCTGTACGTTTGTCTGAACAACAACAAAACAACAAAAATAAGACAAAGGTTTGTTGCATAGTTATGAAAGGTAGTAACATCCATCTTAATGGCTTATATATATGTTGTTACATATTATATATACATGTTAAATACATGATAATGTTTTATAAGTGCTCTAAGTTTTAAATGGAACTGTGAATATTCAAAGGACCTTTTGAATCCATAAATATCTTTTTGAGTGGTTAGGTGATTCTTCTCTGTTACTGAACATGTTCTAAATCACTCTTTAAGGAATTTTGTTAATGGATCTACATGGCACTAAAAAAAACACATTATTTAACAACTTGACCTTGTTTGAGGAACTGCATGGTGATTTAGGCATGCAGTTTGCATGATACTTATGGTTAGCTATTAGCTTACATTACTTGTTTGCTACATTAGCCTCTTAGCTTCAGCACAAAACTAAAGAAGCTAAATTCAGACACCAGACACATCTAGACTACAAAGGAGATGGTGGTGGTTTTTGGTGGAATCATCACTTTAAATATGAATGCTGTACCATCACTGAGGTACTTCATTGCAGCTCGTGTTAGCTGTTTCTAGGTGTGGGTTTGTGTGGACACCACAGATATTGTATGTCGTTAACGTTGAGAGTAACTGTTGCATGTTAAACGATAATGAACATGGAGGCAGGTGATTTTGATTGTTATATTTTAATTTCTGCAGAAGACAAAAATGACAAGCAATTTATTTACAGAAATACCTGTACAAAAGCAAAAATTAAATTATGTAAAATAGTTCATAAATAGAGGTGGACTTCAGCGTTCAGTACATTTTGCCATGTTCAGCTAAGCTGCGTGCATAGTGACTTCTAATAAAACGATGATTAAAACGGATTCATCAATTCTACATCAATACCCAAGTCGCAGGACAAATAGAATATGGTTAATATCACAAATCTCTCCACTAACTGTGACATGTCTGGCAACTTAAGGTTTAATCTTAAGTCCAAAGTGGACAGAACACACACCTCGGTGGGTGATAGGTTTTTTTTAAACTGCTGACCATTGTAATTTTGCCTTATTTTGGCGCAAAAAAAGCTTCCCTGCTAATGTTAACGAAAGCAGTTCTATTTCTATTCTACTTCTGAGTATCTCTATCTCTATCCATTCATCCCTTCTTCACCCCATCACTGCTTTCTTAATCACCTCTTTCTGTCTACCACTTGCTCAGACATGCAAATCGACATGTATCATTGTCTCTGTAACTGATATTCCCAATATGTGCATGATGTGCATGTGTCTGTGTGTGTGTGTGTGTTTCTCTCCCACAGAGGTGTATGTTTTGCCAGCAAACTTTCTCGTCAAACTCTCTGTTCTCCAGCTTCTCCATTAGTGGTCAACGAAGCATCTGAAAGCGTCGCTGTTGTATCTGTGCTAGACAAACTTGGTGTAGCTCTTCATTCCGGACTGAGCTTAACTATTGAAGCGTTGACTTCACTTTTAATTTCTTCCGTAGAATCACGACTATGAGGATCCTCATTATCGCCATTAGTCTGTGTATAAATAGCCATGTTGGTAAAGTTACCATGCTAAAATTTGAGATCAGATGGATTTGAATGCTAGGATATCACCTAAAATGTGTACAGTTGTTACTTATTGATAGACCTGACAACATCTGACCGATCATACGTGAAGAAGCCACAAGATAAAAGCTTTTTTTTTTTTCCTTTTTTTGTATGTCTATCATATAAACTTCACCAGGGTGTGTAGTTTGAGCAGAAATTACTCCTCTTCCACTTTAGAAAGCATCTTGGTTTTTATACTAGTCAAAACCGACGACGAGTCATACCAATAACGGTATAAAAAGGCACAGTTGCATATTTTGCATTCACTCTATAGATTTGTTTTCTTCTTTTTTTTTTGTTCTTTTTTTACAGAAGCACTCTAAATATACAAAGTGGCACTGGAAAGGATAAGAAAAATGTGAATAATGTTCCAACAAAGCTTACAAAAAAAAAAAAAAAAACCCAACAAAAACAAACAAACAAAAAAAAAAGACAGACCGTTGAATCATGCCAACAGAGAATCATCTGAGTTTAGGTTGTAAATGTGCTATGTTGACAAGTAAACTTCCAGTGATTCCACTGTGAGTCTGAAGTGGACAAGAAAGGATTCAAAAAATAAATCACAAGGATGAAAAAGGGACATTTGGTCAGAAGGACGAAGAACATTTCGCGAACGTGATGTTTAACAAAGCGTGGCGCTAAATAAACTGGTGAGCCGTTGTTTACATGTTTCATTTTTCATCCTCGTCAAACTGATATACTAAGCCATACTACATGTCTAATGTTCGTTTTATAACAAAAGCAAGCAATGGACCTCCAAGTTCACAGGGTAAGAGTTTAAGAGTTTTTTTTTTCGTTGGTTTTGTTTTTTTTTTTTTATACATTTTTTTCTTTTTTTTTCCTTCATAGTAAGTGAAGAAGAATCCCTTTAAACGTGCAATAAAAAGTACATAGTTTTGTATACAGGTGATAAGCATCGGAGCACTTCTTTTAACGACGAGTAGTACACACAGACTACAGATTCAGGAGGCTGCGAGGAAGGAAAACAAAATTAAAAAAAAGGGCAGTCCGTTCGAACAGAAGGGCCTTCTAAAGTACAAAAAGAATTGTTCCATTGCATCTGGTTATTGTCACTCAGACAAGGTTTTGTGCCTCGTAAGTGAACTCCCAACCTCGAACTAGGTTTATTTGATGGATTGTGGGCATGGGACCTTAACGTGTGTGTGTGTGTGTGTGTGTGTGTGTGTGTGTGTGTGTGTGAACTTGTATTTAAACATGTATGCATTTCGGGAAGGATATCATCCACACCTCTATATAATCATATATGTGCAGGTACTGAAAGCAGAAAAAAGCCCAAAATTCAGAGCACTGTCTCTCTTCTAATTTTGCTTCATGTTGTTACCAGAACTTTGGTTTTTGCGTAGCAACATGTGTTGCTAACTGTAACAGATGCTCCTGTAGCCTCCTGACACCTTATATATGCCTTTTAGTGATTGTACAGATCCATTTTGCTGGTAGGTTCTCATTCTTAGTGCATATGTACGTTTGTGTGTGTGTGGGTGTGTGTGTGTGTGTCGGTATTTGTTGATTTGACTAATTAGCTCTTGTGTATTCGGTATTTAGCTATGTATGATTGCGAATGAATACTCATCTGTGGTTTATTGCTCAATTTAACACTTTGTACTAAGAAAATGTTATGCTGGACCAGCCCAAGCACATGGACGGGTCCAAGTCACCTCAATCATTTCCCTGGTAGTCACCTATTAATCTAAAGGGAGATTCTAAAAGCCAGTTAGCTCCAATGGTAGTTCCAGTATGTTTATGTAAGGTGCTATGATTGTGTGTGTGTGTGTGTGTGTGTGTGTGTGTGTGTGTGTGTGTGTGCGTGTGCGTGTGTGTCTGTGTGTGTGTGAGACTTGTGGTGTGCCACAGGTCACTAAGGGCTTCAGTTTAAATCCGAGATGACATACGAAAGTGACATCAGCATAGTTTGTGTCCTCCGTTTCATTGAACGAAGTAACACGAGTTACCCAAATTCAGAAATTCCAGCAATAACAGGCAACCTCAGACATGTCGGGTACAAAGAGAGGAGGGGAAGGGGCATGTGTGGTGATTGACAGCTTAGAGATAAAGCATGTGTCCGGCATATGTTTGGAAATATTTATGTACAATTCATCACCCACGTGAGGAAGTGTGCATGAGCGCATTTGGGTATCAGAAAAGCAGGTTAGGCACGCAGCTTACTTCTGTCAGCGTAAGTTCACCGCTTACAGCTCGTGTGCTGCCAATTGCGCCATTTGGACGTAAAAAGAGATATCTATAGACCCCTTACAGTCACTGGAAATGTTCTAGCATGTAACAAACTGTTCCATGTATCTAGTTGCAAATGATCCTGCTTTATCTATCCATGCCATCACTGCTAATCTCATGCTTTGATTCTTGTCCGTGTTTTTTTTTTCCTTTTTTTTTTGTAGCGGTTTTGTTTTTTTTTGGTCTCTGGGTGAATGCGATGAGTTTGTCCAGCGTAAATAGTCCAGTCCTTGGACAGATTGCATACGAATATGATGCATAAAAAAACATTCTACAATCCTGATTCCCTACCAAATAAAGAACGAGAAAAGAAAGAAAACGAAGAATTAAAAAATAACAGCACCAGTCCTGCTCGCTTCCATCCATTTAGTATCACTTAGAAAAAGGAGGAAAAAAAAAAAGCAGAATATTCCAAGTCCTTTAAGTGGCTAGATTTATGCATGCATGTTGTTTATGATGAAGTCTACAGAACCAGGCAGCACTTTGGAAAAAAAGTCAGAGGGCCCGAAACGCTAGCAGCAAAGTAACATAGCACTCATCCACCAGCATCCCCCTCTCTCCACCTCCGTCCCTCTCTCTCTCTCTCTCTCTCTCTCTCTCTCTCTTTCCTCCTCCTCCTCCATCTCCTCCTCTCACATCTGCGAGGCCTTTCACCATGCTTCTAAAGTCTTTTTTGACATACAGATTAAGAGTCCTGCTTATTTTTAAACAAGCGCAAGCTAGCAGTGAGAGGAGCATTCACGTCGCTTTCACACCAGGGTTTGGTTTTCTAATAGTTTCTCTCGAGTTGTCGGATTGAATCTGTAACTCTGTTGATGGACTTTTTTTTTGTTTTACAGGTATACTTCCCGCCTGGTGAGCGTCCCACACTGCGTGGGCTTGTATTCGCCCGTCGGCGCTAGCGGTATTTCTTCGGTGGGACGGGATGTTTCTTCGGCGGCGGAGAATCCGGCCGAGCTGAAGGCGTCGTAGGACGAGGAGGAGGAGGCCATCTTTTTGTTGAGGAGGTTGCGGTTGCGGTCGCCTAGCAGGTGCGAGGGGTCTCCGTTGGCGACGGCCAGTGTCTCCTGGCTGCCGGGGGGCTCGGCGACGCTGCCTCCGGGCGAGGTCATGAAGGTGGAGAGTTTGGGAGGGGTGGCCTTGGGCCTGCGTTCGGGCGAGGTGCGGACCGGCATCCAGCAGGCGTCGGAGTGGCCGTATTCATCGCACTCCCGCGTGCACTTACCCGTCATGGCTACGTCAGGCAGGGGCCGAGAGTCTACAAAAAAAAGTGAGAGAGAGAGAATAGCTGTTAGATGAGCTACTTAACCATCAGCACCTATTTAAGCCATTTTTGCTTAAAGACTAACAGTTTAGATGTGGTATGTGCCTCATGAAGCTTTTATTTGGCTGAACATTTGAAATGGAAACTCGTTTTTGCTTACGAGGTGTACACCATGTTACGCTGTTGATCGTTTGGTTAATCATTTAGCATTTCCAATTAGACAGTCATGTTTTGAGCTCATGGCTAACACATACCACATAACATAGAAATGATACACAAACATCAACACTCAAAATTGAAAGAAAAAGAAAGTGATGTGAGTTCCCATAAAACAAAACAAACAAAAAAAAAAACTCCATGCTTCAAAAACACGTGGGGGCAAATCATCTGTTCTGTGATTTCTCCCTCCAAAACTAATGGTGTAAAACCTCCACTAAAGGGGTGTGTGTTTAGTTCCTATATGTGCCCATATCAGTGTGTATGTGTTTGTTTTCGATTAATGAGCTGACTCTACAAAAAAGTAATAACTCGCACCATTTAAGTCCCAGAGATATAAGTTTAAAAATAGGCTTATTTAATCACCTCCCTCTACGTATTGAAGAAGCTCTATGAGCATACAACAGAAGAGAAACATCTTCACTAAGCAAAGGAATGCCTCCTAAAATCGGTTTATAATTCTGAGGCACTTTTTTTTTATTTTCAGAAATACTGTGTAGAATACAGAAAACGAGATGAATCCAGGAGCTTCCAAGTGCTTCAAATTTCCTCCAAATTAAGAATAATGTACTTCAGTTGAACAGGATGTGGAGCTTTGCCTATTCTTTTACTTGCTGAAAGTAACAAAAACAGAAATTGCTCAATAGAGATGTCTTATTAACTGGACAACGTGATGAGAACGAAAGGATAAGCCAAACTGCGGTCGGATTTGGACGGGAAACTCAATGGATGTGCACACAAAAGCTGTCGCTCACTGTCTCGCATTGTCCTTTAAGCCTTAGTGCCAAAGTGCCAAAGCTTGAATGTTAGAGAGATGGTCGGTTAATGACCAAATGTGGGGTTATGACACAAGCAAGAGAGGGTGAGTGTAAATCTAAAAGAAAGCATGCTGCCTTTGGCTGAAGAGGAAAATTAATTTTAACCATGGCTTACTTTTATTGTTCTTTTTCTCCTGTAAAGAAAGAATAAGATAGAATCACTGTTTGGTTTCGGAAGTGTTTTGAAGCTTTGTAAAAACAGAATGGCTAAGTATTTTCTATGCAAATTTAATGAACTATAGCAAATATGACTACTAATTTCACACTGAGACATGTGCTACATGCTTATGCTGTATATGCATTAAAAAGGATGTGTTTTGGGGGAAAAAAAGCAACAAAAAATTAAAAGAATGAAAATAAGTCACTAAAATAAGCTTTCAGCTAGAATTTGTAGCCAAATCTAACGGTCAATAGCATCGCAGAGCAATGGCTGATCATTTTGCCATGTTTAAATTTTCCAGATCCACATGGAGACTTCTGTTAATTAAAGGAAATGAAATGTGTCTTTGTACTGCACAAATTCTTAGCATTTAAGGTATTTTCCAACACAACAACAGAGCAAATCTTTCTCAGGCTAGTTACACACTGGTCATCTCCTATGAGATGAACACTGTAGGACCCTATCCTCTCTCTTTCTCTTACAAATCCCTGCCCAGGTCCCACCTTACATTAACCTCCACTACCCCACAACATGTTCATCTGACCTCGGGGCCTACCTGGCATAGCATCAGGCCCCTCTAAAGCCCTAAGTGATTGTTGCTAGTTTGTTGCTAACATGCTCCCGTGTGAGATCTCATTAGCCTGTGATTTGTGATGGGCTGAGCTGAGTTAGGGTTAGTTTTAGCTGCCATGAAGTCTGGCTCCACTGTGAGTCAGTAAAGGCCAGAGACAGTAGTGTTTGTGTTGGGTTCACATTAAGAAAATGAAGGCTGAATAACAGCTCAGGGAAGAGGTGTGGCGGTACAATCAGCCACGCTCTGGTCCATTCTTAAGCATGCTCCACCACCTCAACAGTTCCTGGCACTCAAGTACCGTCTTAAAGGGTCTGACGCCACCATAGTTTGTGAATTTCATGCTCATACACACTGATTCAACAGATAATTACCAGCTAAATACCAGGTTTAGTAGGTATCTCAGCAGGTATTTTAGAGCAGAGAAAGCACCATGAGTGGTGCGATGAGGCCTTACAGGGCCTTAGGCCACATTCACAAAGACATTTCATTGGGTGTGTCCACATTTTACTGGTTTTCACTGTAGAAATCTTTCAAAAATCCTCTATGCACAAAAGGTGTCAGTACTGACATTGTCTATCCTTATAGATCTGCTTCACAGCAGTAACCAGTTTTTCATCCATCTTGCACAACACTGAAATGACCCCACCCCGGACCACCTCCTAATGGCTGACATATGTTAACGTCAGAATAGGCTCTGTTCAAAGTTCAACACTGGTGAACATTTTTCATGGAAAATTGTAAAAATGTAATTTTCATGCATTGCAATGCACTTCAGTCTCTGCAGTCAATATTCATTATTCCCATTGAAATCTGAGGCAAGAGGTGCATTTAAGACAGATAATGAAATGTCCATGAGAACGTGGACTAATACTTAGTATGAACACACTGAACAAGCTGTAACTGTTAAATAGTTAAACAGCCAGGAATCACTATAAAATGGGAAAAAAAAAAAAAAAAATCTTTCAATGCAAGATGTCATTGAAATATTGCAGTTTTGCTTTCAATCCAGTATTCACACTGCAGTAGTCGGGGCAGGAGAAATAAGATTTCGCTTTTACTTCTCCTGCTTGACACTTTGCTGTCTAGTGTATAATGAACATCTGAACGAGGGTCTGTCTCTGCTCTACCTTTCTCACCTTTTCTCTCTCTCTCTTTCTCTCTTACCAACACACACTCACACATCATGTTTCTCTAGCACAATTAAGCCATCATGGCTTGTTGCTGTTCTCAGCCTCTACCCAGAATGCTTTGTAGGTTCTCCCCGGGCGGTGGGGGGTGTGGGTGGCTAGGGGTACAGCCTGATCTGCACAGACCACTGGCCATCGGTTAAAGTGTCAGAGTCCAGCTGATGACCGCATCACCTCTATCATTCCATCTGACCACCTCGGCTTCCCCGCTGTGATCCTGTGCAACATGCTCTCTTTCTCTCCTTCTTTCTCTTCCTCTCTGGTCTGTATGAACCACCCCCCACCCCCACCCCCCCAAGGGTCTTCCGTCTTCTCCTTTCATCTAGCGCTCACAACACCCGCACTGACAACTGCTTCCTCCCAGTGAGAGCAAACAAAGAAGCGGCGTGTGGGTGAGTGTGAGTTTATTAGCGATGCTTGTCCACTGCCTGCTGCTACCGGAGCCTCTTAGTCAGTCACTGTGGTGTAAAACCTCAGATGACTCCGCATCCAAATGCCACATGAAGGTCTTAGAGGGACTATGATTCATAACAGCGCCATTGGTTTAATCTCCGCTAAGGAGAGTCATTCAGTTTTGCTGATCAAAGACAGATGAAGCCAACACATTCATTTCGTTTTCCATTCAAATGAGCAGTCTAGTCACCGCAACAAAACCATCTGGCCATCTTCAACATATTCCAGCCAGAGGAAAGCAAAGCCAGATTTTCATGACTGGGCCGCAAAGAGATAAGAGATCCTTATCGAGGTGCTGAAGTGCATTAGCTAAAGAAGAGTAGAGCTGTCACTATGAGTTTGAACGAGTAATCTTTCAGTTATGAATTAACAGTTAATTGACTAATCGATTAAAAAAAGTATATATATATAGGCCAAACATTGACTTCACTAAACAACAACCTGTGCATAAGCTTTCAAAGATTCCCAAATACGTCATTTAGGAAGAATTTAAACATGCAAATTACTGACTAACTACGGCAGATTTTACGAGAAGATACATTTATCTAAATATATACTCTTTTAATCAAGTAATCGAGTTTAATCAAGTAAGCATGACGTTCCCAAATTAGAGATGATCATTGTGCTCTCTCGCTATCATACCGAGGATGCCGGCAACTCTGTCTATATTTAACTTGGCCTTAATTGAATTCCACCATTTAAAGTTTATGTTTCTTATTTAAGCCTGTGGGCCCACTGGTGACTTTTTTTGCCCGATAATGTGATTGGGGCTGGTACAGAACATTGTTTTATTTTAGACACGGGTCAGACGGAGGCTGTGGCGGAGCATGTAATTGTGATTTTCACAAGCTGTGTCTCCTTTCCCGTTCCATTATATGCATAACACTGAGAGTATTTAAAACATAAATCAAATACGTTCCATAAACCTGAACTGATCCAATATAGTTTATGTGTGTGTGAGATCAACATGAGTATAATTAAATCTGAAGTCTCGACTCTCACTGTAAATCTTGCCTTTTTTTCAAGGAAGCAAGAGCTGAATAGTAGCGGTTGGCTGATCAACACTGTACATATGACCAACATATTTGCATATTAAAAAAAGGGTTCTTTGTGGTGATCCCATAGAAGAGCAAGTTCTAGTTTGTTACCCAGAACCATACATGCCAAGAAACCTTAAGGAACCTCTATTTTTAAGAGTGTAGTCAAGAGCTATCCTTATTCGAGAGCACCATGACACACACCGATGCACACACACACATACAGAGTAACAGTAAAAGGTCATTCCATTGAGGAATACACACATTTAAAGCTTCCAAATCCCCCACAGAGCCTGGCACTTTCTTTTCTCTTTGGGGTTTCCAAATCCCACTGACCCTAAATCTGACCCCCAGCCATTTTTCAGACTACAGGCTCATAGCAGTCAGGCGATGGGGGCCTTGAACAACGTGGCTGTGCCTTGGCCAGCACCCGGGGGGCAGGGTGCATGGAGCTGGGCCGCAGAGAGGCCGGAAATGCTAGCGGATCCGCAGCGCGCTAACTGTCACAGTGCACAGTGGGCTTTTCTGCCAACAGGGGCTCAGCGCATAATGTGTGCCATTTTCCTTAGCCAGGCCCTTTGAATACACTCAAAAGAGGCATCCACTTCTCCCCGACGAAGGGATTGAGAACGAGGCATAAGGGATGGGGGGCAGCGGAAGAGATGGCTCGGAGCTATTCTGTGAGTTAATTACATACGGACAAAAGTGGATTCTTTGGCGCAGTTGGCTCCCTGCTGTTGTGAGGCTGGTGACAGAGCACTGGAGGCTGAATGTGGGCCAGAGACCCACCGTGATTGACAGACAGATTTGTAATGTTTGTGTGTTTGTGTGTGCGTGTGTGTGTGTGAACTTGTGCCCCTGGTCCTACTAAAAGTTAAAAAAGTACTATGTGGTCTTATGAAGGTATGTGTATGTGTGTGCATGTCTGTTTTCAGTGACTAAGATCTGGAAGGAAGGCTCTTCAGACCTTAGAGGGAGATGCTGACCCTTCTGTCTAGCCTGTGTGTGTGTGTGGTGGGGGTGGAGGGGGTTGAAAGAAAGAGAGGACTAAGAAAAGGGTCATTCTAACCCACCTAGACCTCCCAGTTCATGTTGTGGATTTTCTTGGGAAAAAAAAAATCATGTTTCAAATTTGTATTAAATTTATCAGATCTTTTAAAATCTTATAGCTCCACTCTGTTTTTTTTTTTTTTTTTTTGATGTGGTAGTGAGATCATTTCCCAGCTCAAACAAACTTAAAGAACAACTTTTCCATTAGTCTAGGTTGTCTTGTGTCTTCTTCTAGATTTCTTCCAACAGAACATTGCTTCATGATCTCACTGTCAAATCAAACTGTTGTTTAATAATTTAAAGAATTATGATTACATTCTTTCATATACATTTGGGTATTCAATATATATTCAATCCCCCCAAACCTGTTTCAGGTGGGATTACCCCAGACTTGCTTTATTGTTCCCATATGCTACTATGTGATGACGTCACACATTATTTGAAGGCAAACCTTGAAGTCAACACAATGCAAATATCCACCTATGAAATAAAAGCACAAAGTATTACAGCCTGTGAAAAGGAAGAAAAAATATTATTTAAAAAAAAATGTTTATTTTTTTGTCTTTCTGTAATGAATATGAAACTTTTCAAGGAAGGTTTCAAAAAGGAAGATTCTCGTACAGAAATTTTGGAGTAGAGCTATATGATTTTGCAAGGTCCCATAAATTTAAAAGAAACAATAGAAAAAACAATCCAAGAAAAGTCAGCATAGAATGACCCAAATGTTGCTGTAGCAGGTACATGACAAACAGCACGGCCACCCCAAGGACGCACACACACACACATACACACACACCTACATACACACATATTTGTATTTATACAGCATTAGGACATAAACATGTTTCAAATGCACGATATACTAAGAGTATGTATAATAATACTCTAATAAAACATATTAGAGTAAGGGAAACATTTGTAAGCTCACCAGACTTTGTCTTTCATGACAACTGACATGAACCTACATAAACTTCTTTAAAGGCTTTTTCCGCAAGTGTTATGAGAACAGACCCTCGTTGGAATAAGCCTTTACAAAAGTTTAGGTTAATTGTCATGAAAGGCTTATATAGATGCCATGTAGTTTTATGAACACTGGGCCTTCAGTAAAGACTAAATTTTGTAATCCTAACTCTAAACATGACCCTAACCTTAACCTCTGCAACCACAAAGAAATAGCTTTCACCTTGCAGCATTAAAGCACCCTTTGTTAGTGCTGGTTCCTCTTGTTTTTCTCTGCTTTTCCAACAAAGCCAGTACTTTTTTGTCTTAAACACACACAAGCAAACACACACACACACTCTCACAATAAGTCTCCTCTGGCTCCAAAAATAAAGCTAATAAAATAAGCACAGACGCACTTCTTTAAGTGCCATTAAAGACCAACAGATTCACATGCTCCTCGCATTCCACTTTCACAATAAAAAGCTTGTTTGACTCTTCCAGCATCAACTCCTTTATCTCTCACTCCCTCATTCTCTCTCTCTCTCTGTGCCTTTCTTTCTCCCCTAAAATTCTAATGCACATCACACTCTTCCTCTTACCAGGTTAAAAAACTTCTCTCTTTAACAGTTCATTAACTCGCCTAAGTCTTGGGACACTTCACATGTTTCTCATTTATTTGCCACTGAAAAAAGCACCGCTTGTCCTTCTCAGGCACTAAGAAAACACAGTGAATGCAATCTTCTTATATAGCTGTGTTCCACAGCATAGCTACAAACATTAAGCCTCCAACAGTTCTCAGGAATGGTGAGGAGGAGAATTCATGAGGAGAAAACAAGAGCTTAATGTAGGCTACATGCTGTGTCACAAGGATTACTGTAAGTGCGGGGGGTAATATTTACTGGATCTTTTAACCTAGCCTTCAGACAAGGTCGTTTGATATGAGAGAGAGCGAGAGGGAGAGAGAGGTATTAGGAGAAAGACTTTCTCTTGTCTCTTCTGTGATGAGTCAGTTTGATTGGCTTGTACTAGGCCCAGTCGGAGGACTCATTACTGGCCGAATGATGTGCTAGTCTCTCGCTCTTCATCCTTGGATAAGTGTAGAAGCCTAGCGGCATGCTAAAGAGAAACGAGCATCAAAGTCCCCTACCCACACACTCTCTCAGACAAGCACTTACACACACACACACACACACACACACACACACACACACACTCACTGTAACCAATAGGAAAGGTGAGAAATTCAAGGATGAATTCCATAGACAGACAACAAAAAACTGAAATGTTAAAATTGAAGGTGTTGACTATTATATCAAAACCACTCAAAAACATCAGCTGAGCTTCACATTTACATTGTGTGGACATTTCATGACAGATGGACCAACCAATAAGGAATAATGTTAACTGTTTTTTTTTTCCTTTACTGTTTCAGAGGCAAGGTTTTCTTATGACAGCAACAATGTCCATATCCTATTTGCGAAAGTGACACATCCATCAGCCCGTGGGTGTTTTTAGCCGAGTAAAGTAGCACCCCCGTTAGAGCCACGCTGATGAATGGGAACAAGAATGCTGGTAGAATTCCAAGATGGCAGAGGCCAGCTTTGACCTGGTTTGCTTCAGTAAGTTCAGCATCCAGCTGCATATGCTTTCAGTGGCGTCGCATCAGTGAGCCAGGGCAACAGCATAAAACAACCCAACACAACACAACGCAGCGCAGAACAACACAACACAGGGACAAGAGCCATGTCTGATCCGGTACAGCGAGCACGAGATGGACGTGTGTGTATCTTTCTCTCTTTCCCTTTTCATTTCCGTTCTTTTCCTCCTGAGTGGCCTTCTGTGTGGCTCTGCATTTTGGAAATGCCTTGCAGAAAACATTTCACAGAGAGCTTTGGGCCAAATCCATTAAAAAAAAAGGTATTAAAATGTATTACACTCAGTGACTAATGCTTAATTTGATAAAGCCTCTAATAGATCATTATGATATGCTTATACAAATGGTTACGCTAACCGTAACCGTTTGGATTGAAAGAAATGCCTACGTGGAATATAGTCGATGAAATGCTTCTGGAGATCCTTCAGGCTGCTGAATAGGTGGAGAGATGGTCCTTTATGATGGCGAACAGTACTTAGGAAATGATTAGTGTATGGTTAGACCACTTCAACTGTGATTAATTGAGGAGAGATTAACCAGCATAATTTCATTCCGGTGATGATGTGGCTGCCAATTACTTAATGCAACACACACCCCTTCCTTTTCTCTCTCTCTTGCTTTTTTTCTGTGCTTTTTTCTGCTTTCCCATCTCTTTCTCTCTCTCTCTCTCTTTCTCTCTCTCATCATCATCATCAGCAGCAGCAGTAGCAGTCATTAAAAGCTGGAGTTTGTATTAATATGGTGCTAAACCTTTTCTCCTCACTCACACACACACACACACACACACACACCCCACACTCATCTACATACATTAGCACTTAAACTGACAAAAACAAAGCTTTCCTGTAGCTCCTGGAATAGCGATGTGTTGTTAAAATCGAAGCCATGCCACCACAATGCCGGCAAATCAGCGAAACTGGCAGAATCGGAACAGAAAGGCACATGACATTTAGAAACATAAAATGTAGAGCTCATTGCAGGAACAGCTAATGCCTCTCCCCACACATTCATCCCCCCCAAAAATGGAAAAGAAATTATTCAAAGCAGGTACTAACACTTACATTTCATAGATTACACGGCAAAGATGGGTGAGAGGAGTATGAGGCATTCAACAGACAGACACAGTGAAACAGGCAATGTGTGTAAGAAAATGGTAGGGCTTCAGCTAGGATTGTCGCTGCCGAGGGAGGCAGAGACTATGAGAGACAGACAGGGGTTAAAATCTCCAATATGTGCTTGTGTGTGCATGCGTGCGAGTGTGTATTTGCTTATTTATTTATTTTTCTCCTCTCGCTGTCGGTCTTTAGACTGCGTCTCATTGGCTCAGAGCTGGTCGCCTTATCGCACGCTCCCAGACGCACACACACAATAGCCTATTTTACACCATTAAATGCGTATTTGTCAAAATACAATTTCAATTAAATCCCGCAAACCTGCCAGTTTGTGCTTTGCTCCACTTACCACTGAGGGACTGGAAATGAGGAGGGAAGAAAGAAAGGCCTGAATAACTCTATCTCTATATAAACATATATGAGGAAAAGAGAGGCACCAGATTGTTTGAATCGTACAATGAAGTTTGGCTGATTCGCTGAAATTCCAGAGGAAAAAATAAATAAAAATAGCAACAGTCGCTTTCACTGGGATTGGGACACAGATTTGGGGTCTG
>JBBPCZ010000012.1:11673821-11689223 GCA_037974445.1 Brycinus macrolepidotus
TGTGTGTGTGTGTGTGTGTGTGTGTGTGTGTTTGTATGTGTGTATTGGTAGTTAGGCCTTTGTTAAGATTAAACATATTCTAAATGATAGGAAAACATGAAAACTGTGCATGAAGACATAGGGTTAGCTTTTTTTTGTTGTTTTTCGTCTCGCAGAAAAGAAAGTAGTGAAATGATTTACGTAATGAAGGTCAAGGCAGGGTTAGGTTTAGGTATAAGCATGGCATTGTTCATCTACATGCTCTCTCACACTGGAAAACAAATCACTTAAATTGAATTAATCCATGTTTAAAATGTACTTAAGCTATGTACTCAAAAAAAAAAAAAAAATCCCAAATAGTAAACCAGCAAAAGACAATCGAGTAAAAAAAAAAAAAAAAAGTCTCATGGGATTTCTACCTGTTATCACAGGAAACAAACATAGGGAAACATTTTTAACCATTTTAACCTTGGGATCTTTGAGTTTAATCAACACTTTTTACAAGTTACCTTAGTCTAATAAAAGCCAGACTCAAAAAACTACACTGCTATTGGCTTTAATTGTTTCTTTCTTGATGCACTTAACAAATGAGTCGATGCACTTGATGCACTTAACAAATGAGTCGTTTCAATGAAATACCATGCCGCTTACTCAGAGGACTCTCTAACCATAGGCAAACTTGCCTAGGGCAACGCCGGTGGTGGAGGTGCCCATAGGGTGCAGCCCGACACTCTAGTCAACAAAAAGTTTGTAGATTTTGTAGTCATCAACCCCACACCTGAATGACAAAACTCATCTACAGTGCCAGACTTACCAGTAACATCACTTGAGAAATGCAATCACACTTCTTTCCCATTGGCTCCCATTGGTTTACAAAGTGGATGTGGCTTTGCCCTTGTTTTACTCTGTAATGACTTTCCCCTTAGGCTACCATTCCTTAAGTGTTAGTTATATCCTGTTTTGGTTTAACAACCCTTGTTATTGCTGACTGTCAAAGCGAGTTACCATATTGTCTGCCTTATTGAGTGTGGTTTTAATTTGACTGGGAATTACAGTAACTACTTTCAAACTAACACTATAAAGATAAGTTGGGCTACCATAAGTAAAATAAGTTAAACCAAGCCTAGGAAATCAACTTTCATGTATTAAGACCGAAAAATTATAGCAGGTTGATTTTAGCCAAGTTATGTTGGAGCAAAAACACTGCTTCATTTTGAAAGAATTTATTTGTGTGGGAATCAGGTAAAGAATGATTTCTTGAGGGGCTGCAGACTAGGTGGATGTCCTCACAATTACTGTAATACTAGCGTGTATGTGTGTGTGTGTATGCTGTGCTCACTGATCCATAAATGTTTCTGCATGCAAAATGTCGAGACTTTGTCACAAACAGATGCCGTCATGTCCTTACTGCACAGCTAAGGACAATAAATCCATTAGACATAGTAAAGCGAGGGCACACATCCTTGTAATGAAGCTGAAGTTATCCCGTGTGATAATGATTCTGCACACATCACAGCCTGACCATGGCTTGGAAAACTGATCAGGATTTACTAGTAAAGCATATCTGAGCTTTGATTAGTGGGGCTCAGGCTTCAGTTC
The DNA here is from genome assembly GCA_037974445.1 of Brycinus macrolepidotus. NCBI lineage: Eukaryota > Metazoa > Chordata > Actinopteri > Characiformes > Alestidae > Brycinus > Brycinus macrolepidotus. Next base: position 11,675,400 of record JBBPCZ010000012.1, read on the forward strand.
CTTCTCTTCTGTGTGTCTGTGTGTCATGTCTGGGTAGCGGAAAATGAATCATTTATGACTTTCTGGAATTAGAGACCTTGAGAGACAGAGAGAGAGAGAGAGAGAGAGAGAGAGAGAGAGAGAGGGAACGAGAGAGAGAGAACAGACACACGGAGCGAAGAGACAGTAAATATCGGCTAGTTTGAAACCAAGGACGGCAGCATGTGCTTGGAGCACTACAGTATATTTCCCCAGATACACACAGACCACCCTCATCACTTTGGGCCCAGTGCTAGGAGCTCCACAAGCAATATTAGGCTTTAAGATTGCACGCACATACACACACAGAGAGACACACACAGCCACACAAACAAGTACACTCCTACAACCATGCACCTGCTGTGTATAAACAACAAATTGTCATACACGGGGCAATGTAGGACATACAACAAAGCAAAAAAATGCTGGTGTGTGTTAAATAAGGTCCTTTCTCTTTACGCCTGCTGGCCAGAGATGGGGAGGTTTCAAAGACACAAACTGAGAAATTGAAAGAGACAGAGTGAATGGGATGGAGATCTATCATGCGCCACACTAGCACAGTCCAATAACACACATCTCACGTTCACTTGAGCCCTTGTCATTGATACACACAGGAAACCGCATGCTAGCCCACAGGAAATACACAACCACATCCTCCGCCTGCATGCAACCAGAGGCAAATTCGGGCCCTGTGCACTATGCGCTAAGGCAGGGGTGTCAAATTTCATTCTCAGAGGGCCGCTGCACTGCAGAGCTTCTGCCTTATTTAGCACACCTTATACAACTCATCAGCTAAATAGCAAGGCTTTCATGAGTTGAATTATTAGTAAAAAGAGAACATTCCTTTCTGCTGTGGGGTGAATGAATTGTTGTGTTCTTGTTCTTGGTTGTGATGTGTTACCATTCTGACCGGGGGAAACTTATTTTATTTTCATTTTATATACTATATTGATCCTGGAGGTAATTGCTTGAGTCCTCTGCATTTAACCCATTCATCAAGTGAAGCAGTGGGCAGCCAGGTGACACAGCCCCCGGGGAGCAGTGTGTGGGGACGCTACTTGCTCAAGGGTACCTCAGTGGTGCCACTGGCAGTCCTGGGATTCAAACCCATGGCCTTCCAAATGGAGGGGCAACTCCCTAACTGCCAGGCCACCAGCTGGTCCATATATAGTGACAGTATTTGCATTCCACATTGAAAGGAAAATCCACCTTTCCATGATTTTGCCTCTTCAACACTACACTATGTACTCTTGCAATCCTAGTGTGAACAAATTACTTGACTAAAAGTGGCCAGTGCAGTACAAAAAGTACTTCTTTTGAGACACAGCCCTAGTAAGTCCCTTTAAATCGGAGCCCCCTACCCTGACCGTCCTGTCCCTCTACCTCTCCCAGCTTCTGTCACAGCCGCACCAGCTAATGAATGCTCGGAAGAGTCCCTCCTTAGCCCGAGCGCACCATGGGATGTGGGCTGCCGTTACGATTCTATTATTAGCCCGTGTGGTGGAGGGACTTCTGTGACGTCTAGCCTTGATAAATGAGAGTTCGTTAATTGGATGCGAAGAAAATGCCTGTTTTGCTGCTTTTGACACGTCTGGATCCTCAAGCAGGCGAGTCCCGAAGATCCGCAATTAAGCGACGGCAGGCGGGAAGAAGGCTAGTTATTCAGGGCCGGTAGGCAAGCCGATTAGGGAAGGAATGTTATTAGGATGGCGGTATAAACAGATGATTACAAATGCGATGAGACCAGCTGAGGTACAAGGCGAGAGAAGAGCCAGGGTGGAGGAATCAAGTCTCCCAGCTGAAGAGAAAGAAAATGAGAAAAACAGCCTGTGTACTTTTAGATGGGGAGCGCAGTGTTTTGGCTTGGCTGCCTATTGTAACTCAGTTGTGACAGTTAGTGTCACTTTTTTCTTAAGGACGAGAGAGAGAGAGAGAGAGAGAGAGAGAGAGAGAGAGATGTTAGAGGGAGAAAGAGAGTGAAACCTGTAAAAACAAGAATTTAGTGGTGCTTCTTTCCACCCGGACAGACCTAGGTGCCGCCCAAGAAGACCCCAGTGACTAGCAGTGAGTTTCTAACAGTCAGACATACTGACACCTGAGTTTTTCTCCCCGGCTGAAAGAGTTTTGTCCCATCTGTGAGGCTGAGGCAGAATTAGTGAGCATTTCAGGGAACTGTGAGACTTCTAAAGTGAAGAGGACGAGAGAGTGAAGAGTGATGCGTGTTCTCTACGGTCAGACTGATGGATAAAGCAGGACATCGTAGCACATTGTGTACCAGGACACGAGGGTCCAGAGACCTCCCTCTGCTTGTGGCAGCCATTCAATATTTCATTCACTTTCTTGTTTGAATATGCACAATAAATTGAAGACATCCACTAGCAGATCATCATCTCTTATAATCAAATGTCGCGTCTAATCCTAAGGAGAAGGAAAAACATCCTTAAAGTTCATTTATGTTAATGTAGCAAGTTCATGTTTCTTTGATTGTAGTGTTATAGTTCAAGTTAAGCTTAGGACTAGATTTAGTTTTTGGGTTGAAGTTAATATAGGTTTGAATCATTTAGCTGAATGTTAGATTAAAAACAGTGTGATCATCTACAGTAGAAATAAGGTGTTAATTTTGGTCTTTTTCTACTGGCCCATTCATTATGACACACTCTCTAAGACATACTGCAAAAGACATACTGTATAAAAACATAACAAGCTACCAAAAAAAAGACATATTTATGGGCAGCAGGAGTGCTACAAGAAAGACAGTCATTGTTTACTTAAAAAGAAAAGCACTTTGTGGGCATTTTTGCCAAAAATCGTGGGTCGCGGTTTACTTCCAAACGATTCCTGGCTCAGATGCTAGCACGTTTTACAATGGTCCACACTAAAAGAGGAAAGTCAACATCGGCATGTGCTTTCCTCTCCTTCTAGCATCAGCAGTGTATTATCTGCATGATTTGTTTGATCAAACATTTAACCCTTTCAAGCCACTCATGTCATTTTAATATCATGAGCTGTTGCTAATGGCAGCCAAGAAATAAACTAATGACAAAGTTACATTTTGGCAGATCAGTCCCTGTCCCATCATAAAACACAGGGTTTATTAAAGGCTTATTTTAATCACTTTGATTGTGATCCACTTAAGTGTTAAGTGCATGTCCTGGTTGAGGAGTCTTATGACCTGAGGATAAAAGCTCCTCTTGAACTGTTTTCCTAACTTTAGCAGGTGGAATCTATAGTAGCTGGGGCGAAAAGAGTCCTTGATGATTGCTCTTGTCTTACAGCGTCTGGTGTAGATGTTCTCAGGTTCAGAACTCTGCTCCTTTGACTGCGGCTTTGCAGTCTTGGACGGAGCAGTTCCCAAACCACGAAGTGATGCTCATAGTCAAGATGCTCTCGACAACAGGTGTAAAGAAGTGTTTAAGGATTGCAGTAGAGACCCTAAACCTCCTAAGTTATCTTAAGTGATAAAGTTGCAGCCTCACCTTTGTAACCAGAGCGTAACAGTGTTTCTATCCTCACTAAAGTAACAGTGAAAATGAAAGTCTATCTAATGAAAGTAACAATGTTTCTAAATATCTGAACAACCCCCATGTGTGTAATCTGGTGTGTTTTAGCCAATCCAGTGTAAAACCAAACCGAGTGAAAAAGATACAATATCACATAAAACACAAACTCTACAAGCTTGAGCAAAGGAACTATAATGCTCTATAATGTCCATATGATAGTTATGGTCATTCTGACAGACTGTGATACTGGGGGCAGGTAGCCATCTACTGTTCCACTGTGCACCATAAAAGAACAACTCACATGCCATAATGGTTCCATTAATCAAAAAAATAAAATAACAGTAGATAGAATGTTTCAAATAAAAATGATAGCTAGTCAGAGCCCTGTTCAGTCCTGTGGCTGTAGATTCATGCACATTCAGAAATTTCCTCCCCCGTAGACCGACAAAGAGAATAGCACGCGTGGAGTCAACAGCAGACTTAAAAAGCCACACACGGCGCACCTTTTCTCTTCCTCATCACTTTCCGCCGACAAACTCTTCTGCCTCAGGGCCAGGCAGCAAACTCAAAGAAACAGAATTCTACATCTTTAAACACACACGCCCCCCTCCCCGCACGCACACAAGCACAAAGACAAACACTCGGTTCAAATCCCCCACCGAAAAAAAAGTCTTACTACAAGCTCACGGCTTGAAGCCAGCCAGATTTAAAACATTTTTATTTTTGTCTGCCTTTAAGTACCTGACACCACTATACAGCTCTCCCTCCCCCCAAAAGTAGGGAGGATTAACTCATATGTGTGTATATATGGAGGGCCATAGATTACAAGAAGCACACAGGATAAGGTTGACCAATCCTAGTGCAGGATCAGCAGGTTTAATCCTTGCTTAATTCACATAAGAACCAAATGAAAGAAAAAAAAGAGTGAACAATAAACGGAAGGAAGATAAAATAATAATAATACCAAAAAAAAAAAAAAATCAGGAAAATGTAATTTCTCAACTCAAAACATCTGGTCGGGGCAGATTATCCTGGGACATTTTGATTAATACCAAAGAGGTCCCGGTATTAAAATGGCACCATTTTTTTTTTCTGAATAAAAGGCAGATTTAGAGGTGATTTGGAAGTCTCTTAAGTAACAAGGTGAGGAGGAGAGAGGACAAGAGGTGTGGGTATGTGTGCGCGCGCGTGTGTGTGCACAGGGATTAAAATGATTTATGCCTCACTGGCATGCCATCCTTTTCACAACATGAGGGGAGAAGACTCTCTCATCAGTCATATCACTCTTCCGTTTTGCAGCCCCTTCCAAAATGCACTCCGTTTCTCCTCTGCCTCACCTTCTGCGGTAGAGCTCACAGAGCACTTGGGGACTTCTGTTATAGACCACCTCTGACCCAGACGCTCTGCCTGCGACGTTCTGACATCCCATACGAGCTTCTACATCCTGCAGTATAAAAGCTCATTCCCTTTTGATGACAAGCAACAGCTATACTGTTTTCAGGCTCGATTTAAGGCCCTGGCAGGCTTAAGTTGAGCAATGCACACAAAAAATGGTCTTAATTAGAGGAAAATGTTTGCCCAGTTACTTGTATGGGACACTTCTTCAACTAAAAAGCATGATCCATGTATTTGAAGAGCATAGCAGCTTTGGGGCAGCTGGTGGCCTAGTGGTTAGGACATTGCCCTTGTGATCAGAAGGTTGTGGGTTTGAATCCCATGACTGCCAGTGGCACCACTGAGGTACCCTTGAGCAAGGTACTGTCCCCACACACTGCTTCCCAGGCACTGTGTTCCTGGCTGCCCACTGCTTCACTTGGTGAATGGGTTAAATGCAGAGAAAGAATTTTGTGCTGTTCACACTGTGTGCTGTGCTGTGTTCATGTGTGACAAAATAGTCATTTTACATAATGCAAAGGGGCTTCAGTAATGACAAAGCCTCATTTTAACAAAACCACGCTGAATATTCATAGTCTTGTACGTGGCTGGTAGCACAACACCTTTCAACTATATCAAAAGTCTAGTCGGTGCACCGGTGGCGTTGCTAACTGTATTTTCCTATGTTAAGAATGTAAAGTGGCCCTTTATAGTAACGCGTTAACACAGCACAGCACAGCATACAGTGTGAACAATGTGAAATTCTTCTGCATTTAACCCATTCACCAAGTGAAGCAGTGGGCAGCCAGCAATGTAGTGCCCCAGGAGCAGTGTGTGGGGATGGTATCTTGCCCAAGCGTACCTCAGTGGTGCCACTAGCAGTCCAGGGATTTGAACCCACGACCCTCTGATCGCAGGGGCAACTCCCTAACCACCAGACCACCAGCTGCCTCAGTGCCTGTGTTTTGTCAGCATTAGTGATACTAACTGTGTTAAATAAACCACCAGAGACAATGATGGTGGTCTTAGTGTGGCACCTCTTTAGATCAGCATCCTGCTAGCTCAAGGCACACCTTTCCACCCATTCATAAGGACCTAGTAGTGCTCTGTTGAGTGTCCATGCAGGTGCTATGAATATTCAATGACCAACTCAGTCATCCTCTTTTCTAGCTAAGGAGGGAAAGAGAGAGGCGAAAAAACAACCCCCAAACAAGACAATAGAGTCAGTTAGCATACAAGGGCAGCTGATTTTCATTTACCACCCCTACTTTCTCTTCCCTTCATTACGAGAAGAGAGATAAACCAGAGCTTTTTGGGTTGAAAAGTTGACAGGACGATGATGTGTTCTGAAGGATGCCGTTGGTTGTTACGCTGATAAATTAAATCCCCCCCTCCTTGAGTTGAGCCTCAGCCTTATGTGGAACTCAATCCCAATTCGTCTCTTTGTTTATGTTTGCGCTTTTGTCATGTGTACGCATACCCATGCATGTGTATGTGAGTGCGTGTGTAGGCGTGCATGTGTGTCAGTATGTGTATGTGTCCCCGGGGTGGGAAGTGGGTATTGTGTGTGGATTTGAAGGCCCATTCTCTGGATTAAGCCATGGTCTGGTTTTGTCACTTCATCTAAACACGATGACAGTTGAGCAGTGCGGGAGGCTTTTGTCATCTATCCTAACACAACCCCCCAATCCTCCCCCACCACACCCGCTCCCAACCAAATCGCCTGAGATCAAGTCTGAGGAATGATGTGTTTGCCCAGAGATGAAGCAATAAAGAGAGAAGAATTAGAGGGTGAGAACATGGCTGAGTGGTGAAGTGCACATTAGTAAATTACTTCAGAATTTGGGCTGAAGGGCTTTTTTTTATCACACCTTAATCCAACAGAGTGGTCAGCAGAGTCAGGGGCATTGTTAAGCTTCCTCTCTGCATGAATTCCTTTGTCTTAGCAGTGGTTAGTCATTTTTCTTTCAGGCTAGTCAAGCATAGTACCCAAAACTCACACACACACACACCCACACACACACACACAAACTATGTGTATTCCTTTGGGCTTTTATAAGTAGCTAATCCCTTTTTCCGGCAACAGCTAGAAATCCTATTCTTCAGAGTTTTTTGTTTGTTTTTTTGTCTCTTTGGTCAGACTCATGTTACCTTGCACTAATTGTTTGAGAGCTCACCTCTGTTGTGCTGGCTTCTCTTGACAAACAACCTTTAGTCCCTTCTTGGCTGCTTTCATCCCCCTTTCAAATCTCGACCCATTGTCCTGAAGGACCTTTTTTAGCGCTTTTGTTTGCTAAATTTTTCCCTTTGTGGCTCATGGTATGTGGGTGGTTAAATGAGTCAAGAGAAAATTAAAAGGTCGTTTTAAATGGTATTTCGACACCTGGGGGTCAAGACATAGCCGCCACCCTTGACAACGCAGCTGCTTGTAGGTGTGTGGATTTCCCTCATTTTAAGCGTGAAGCCTCTGCCGCTGTCATCCGTAGATGGAAAAGACCAGAATTAGGAGCACAGTAGGAGATGTGGTAGTTGGAAAGACTCGAATGAAATTTGTCAGGCCCCAGGCATATTTTACATGACATTTCAATAATTATGTGCCAATGCATATTCACCTCACAACAGGCGTCAGATGAAAAGCGGCGCCAAAAATAATTCCCCAAACTGTCAGGTGTTTGTTTTATTTGTCTAGCTGCCACTACAATTCATTCTGTTCCCGTGACCTCGCACTCTCTCGCATTGACGTGCAATTTCAGCATGTCAGACTTTCAGAGTTTCACTGCAAAAAAAAAAAAAAAACTTTCTTCTGTCAAAGGGATATCAAGGATATTGTTTTTATTTCTTCTATTCCTTTCTTTTTTGTATGCATTCGATGTTGCACAGTCAAGAGTGAATGGCAAATGTGCTTTGTGTTCTTTGTCTTTGTCCTTGTTCTTTTCAGATGAAATCTTATAGATTTGGTCTTATGATTTACATAAAAAACAATACCACCCACCCTAACAAAACCCAAGGAATTTAAATAAATCCATTAAATTTTCATATTAAATTAAATCAAAAATATGAACACATTTAACGCTTACATATTTAAATTACTTTAAAGGAAATAAGGCTGAGAACTTTTTTAAAATTTGTTTCGCAGCTGAATCTGGTGATTTTCAGCCTGCTATGATTATCTGTTGATAAGGTCAAAGAGGTCAAACTGAGAGGTATGAGCAGAAGCAAAGCAACACACACTGGGTTACCTAAAGGGGCTTGACCCAGATGTCACTGTGTGACACATGCACACACACATACACACCCAAACTACCCTGAATTCTGCTTCTTCCCACACACTCCAGACATTTCCCACCAATCTCACCAAGAGAGAAGCAGCTTTAGCCTCTCTCTGAGTGCAAAATGCTTTCATCTGTTTTTTTTCTGTGTTTTTAAGAGACAAAGAGAAAGGGAGGACAGAGAATGAGAGAAAGAGAAAGAAGGTAGCAGAGTGAGGAGAGAATGCCACAAACCTCAGCGGTATTGGTGCTGGGAAAGCATGATGCATGGTCTCACTCCTAAGCCCTGAACACAACATCAACAATACATCTTCATACATGGGCAGATTTATACCAGGCCAGTGCCAAGGGGAGTGAAAGAGCAACATAGCCGACTGTCAGTCAAAAATTTGGGGTAGGGGGTCCACAATTTGACACCGAGATAAAGTTCCCTTCTAACAATCGTTAATCTTTAACTCGCCCATGGGGGATCCATCACTTCTTGAAAAAGAACAGATGGTAAGACAGTGCTCTGCTATGACTGGTGGAGAATGTGGGCACATTATATGGTGAATGGCCAGTCAGTTAGCATGCAGAGTTTTAGCTGAAAGATTTTTGCAAAAAAACTTTTGGACTCTCTCTCTCTCTCTCTCTCTCTCTCTCTCTCTCTCAGCGTGTATCTCTCTCGTTTTTTCCCTGCTTAATTTCTGCCTTGGTAATTAAGCAGATCTGATGGTTGATGAGATTGCAGGTACTTCAAAGTCTTGCCACAAACCTGGTCGCGAGTGTTTTATTTATCAGAAAGATCTCAATGCCACCTCTCCTGCCTGCGTTTGCAATAAGGACAGGTTCATTTAAAGAGCCAGGTCTTTAAATGAACCTGTTTATATTCCAAAATCAAAACACACTAAAACTATATATATATATAAAATCTCTCTCTTATGCATTTACATATATGCATAATAAAATATAATAATAGTCTGTGTGTGAATGTGTTTGTTTCATTCTTCTAGACTAGTTTTTTTTTTTTTGTTGTTATGACATGTTGAGATGCATTTCCAATATAATATTTGTCTCTCTGCCATTTACAGCACTTAGCAAGAAGCCAAAGAAAACCCACCACTTCCACTCTTGGTTTAATGTGCTGTTGTCTGTGGGATGCCAAAGCATACCACATGTGAATCTTGGCCATTTAGCGGTTCCTAAAGCTAAAAACAACCCAGTGCCTTCAATAACCATGCAACAGATATGACATAAACTACACTGAATCTATAACACTTCAGAGTCAACCTCGAGTAACACCACTCCATTAGGTCTTTTTGAATGAGGGCCAAAAGTTTCAGAAAGTGCACCCCTAAGTAGTAAAGAGCACTTATGCTTTTGGACTCTGCATGTATTGTGTGGTTTTGTATAAGCTTTATGACATGCTTTGGTGTGCTGAATGTAGCCAAGGGTCAGCTGGAGCATCGCTGTGCAGAGCAGTGAGTCATAACTCCTGCGGCACACTCTCAGTCAGAAAAGCTCAGGAAGCTCAAAACACTCTGAACGAATGTGACAACATGACATCGGAGCGGGAAACGAACTGTTAAAAATGCCAAGGGTTAGGGCTCTATCTGTCAGTGGTTCGCGCACACACACATACACAAAACAAGTAAAGAATGTCTAAATGTATTATGTACATTGTTATTGTAGTAACCATTAATGTATCTCCAAAAGAGCAGTTTTGTAGGAAAAGTGAAACATGCTGCCAACTCCAATGTACATCAGTGTGACGAGATTTTATCCCGAGTAATTCTTGATCATTTCTATTGGTTCCTTACATGTTCACACAATGTGAAGGGCAGCTACAGGGGCATCAGAAGCATTATTAATGTGAGGGGGACACACTGGTGGGGGATCTGGAATGGGGGGTTTGGGGGGGTTCCTCATACAAATTGTGCAATCTTCATTAGTGGACTAATCTGTATTTAGTGGACCGATATCATGGCTCAGGCGCCCATGGGCAGCTGGCATTTTCGAATGATATAAGAAAAAAGACAGGTATGATGTAAAAAATGACAAGTATTTGCAACACAAATTCTGACATAAATCACCTCAACAATTCAGACCTGTAAAAATCTACTGAATAGACTCTGTCACATGAACTGAATGTTGTATGTGTTCACAAATCAGTGTTAGTGCAGGTGATTAGAGTTTGGTGGAGTGTGGATGATGAATGGAAATGGTTCTGGAATGTTTCGCTCTTTAGAAAATAATTTGCTAAGAAATTAAAAATTCCAGGGGGTTTTGGGGGGGGGGTGCTGTTAGTGTGTTTCTGTGTTGTTGAAGGGTGCTCTCTCTCTCTTTCTCTCTCTCTCTCTCTCTCTCTTTTGTTTCTCTCTTTGGATCTCTTTGGCATTCAGTTCTCCGCTGTGAGCTCCTCCTTTGCACTTTAATAACCTTCAGAGAAGCACTGTTTCTGTCAATATTTTATCGATTCAGGCGCACGTGAGCGTGTGTGTGTGTGAGTGTGTGTGTGTGTGAGCGGGTGTGAGTACATGTGTTTGTGCGTGCCTGTGTGTGTTTTAGGGGTGTGGCAGGCTCACCACAGTGGCGGTTTGAACTGTAACTGTCTTTATTCTGAACCGCCCGGCCCTTGCCCTGCAGCCGCAGACCAAAGCCGACGAGATGAAGAATGATAACTCTTACCAACAACACGTGGCGACAAAGAAAAAGAGGAGGTTCTACTCCACCTGAGAAAAAAAAAGTGATCCATTGAATGTACTTGATTCAGTCACTTCCACATGAATAGATACTAATATTATTATAACGAAGTAGGTAAGAACTCCTGCACGTTACAAAAGTCAGCAAATAAAAAGGACCTGGGTATTAAAATGCGCAGAAGTGTGTTCTCTTTCAAGGCTAGGCACCTATTATCAGTTTAGAAAATCAACAAAAGGTTTTTATTTCATTCAAACCAAACTTCTGCATACAATGATGTGGAGCGTCCAACAGTCAGTCTTCTTTTTGCATTTTGTTTACTTTATTGTCTACTGTTTATTGCGGTCATTGTGTGGCAGGAACAGGTTGAATGTTAATTCTTTGAAGTGATGATATAATATGTATTATGGGTGAAACTGAAATGTACCCATCAGACTCATCCACATTCCGTGCATCACTCTGTTAGGTGTACTCGCCTTAGAACATACTATATAGTACCAACATGGCATCAATCCTGAATGGTAGTTGCCGCTTCACTACACACCAAAAGAAGGCCTGTGTTCTGGGGGGAAGCTAGGAAGAATTCTTTTGTTTTGCCCTGCTTGAGAAAAAGAGCACATTTTCACAGGCTGCCTTCCGCCGAACGCGGCAGATCCAACTCCAAGCACATGAAGGCGAGAGGTGAAGAGTTCTCAATACAGGCGGTTGTTCTTGTTTTGTAGGTTCTGTACTTTCTTTTTTTTTCCCCTCCAGCAGCCAGCCAAGTACAGACTTGCGAGCTGTGATTTGCATGCTTCACAGTAGCAACAGGCAAATCACTGTATTGAAGCTTTGAACAACACCTAGACCACAAATTATTTGATTGTTTTTGATCACGCCACTTGCTAGAGACCCCGCTGCAGGTGCCAAAGGATAAAAGGTGTGTGTATATGTGTCTGTGTCTTTGTGTCTCTGTGTGTCTTTGTGTCTCTGTGTCTCTGTGTGTGTGTGTGTGTGCTGTGTCAGAGAGAGCAATTAAAGCAAAAATGCGTGAGTAAACTCCCATGTATTAGTTTTAAATCCCAGATTAACTCTTATTTCGCAACAACCACATAATAAAAAAAAATAAAAAAAACAATAATAAAAGTCAGCTGGGTCCTTTGGAGTCATCCCACACTACTTTTGGTTCCCTAAAGAACAGTCTTTAAAAATCTCAATTAAAGTTCTTTAGGGAACCAGAAGTGGTTCTTCTTTGGCACTGCAAACCCTTAAGGGATGTTAGAAGAGAACCTAACCAAGATCTGAATGACCCTTCTGTGGACACCTAAAGTGCCCTCTCGTGCAGTAGTTCTTAATGATCCAAATCACTCCTTACTTAAGCAAAATTAAGCATAATCTTCCATCTCTGCCTATGCGCTGCATTTTATTTGCATTTATAATGTATGCATGGTTTTGCAAGGTTTTGTGTACCCAAAATAGTCATAATTACTTTTTAAATGACCATTTCTAGCCTCACTTTATCTCTTAAACTTAATCAGGCTGATTTGGTTAATGTGCCTTTAAAGCTGATTTATGGAAATGACCTCAGTTCTGACTGATTGCCCTGTACTGCTACCTCACTCAAAAAGCAAACACTCCTTACAATGCCAATGTGAATGGGCCGGGCCAAAACTACATGTGATATGTCAGATGAGCTTTGTTTTTGTGACATCACAAAACCAGTTACTACAGAGACTGAAAGGGTATATTTTGCAGCTTTAAAAATACTGCAGCATACTTTTTAAAAGGTGGTACGGCTCTAATACAATCTTCCTTAGAACAGTGGACATGGTTATCGTTTGAAGCCTACCACAGATTGCACAGGCATTACAAAGGTGTTGAGATGAGAATGAGCGTGAATTTTAATGAAAGCCGCTAAAACCCAATAAAAAAATTATTCCAATTCTTCATACAGTTATTGTCCCCACCTGAGTTCTAGAGAAGACACAGCTTATTGCATTGTGGGGCTCATGAGCTTTTTGGAAATATGAATAGCTTTAATTAAACGCCACTCGCACTGCCATCTGGCCTTTTGGATCCGGCTCATCAAACGAAGCATGGATGAACTGTGGTTTTCCAAGTGTTTTTCAATTCTTTCGTCTGTTTGATAGCCAAACCATCCACAAATTAAAAAACAACAGGCAGGCACAAAAACTATCACTTTAGGCAAAAAAAAAAAAAAAAAAAGTATAGCACCCCCACCACCACCACCACTACCCACTATTATTTTATTTTCCGTAGTTATATGCAGCTAAAATAAACAGCTTTAGCTGGTCTCCCTCCCCTACTTTTGTTCTTTTGATCAGTGGGTAATCCTCTGCTTTCAGTCTTAATCTAGCAGCAGGGGAATATTTTAAGTGGAAGACGCTGCTTTTAGTCCTCATCAGTATTTTCGTTTCAACCGCGCATGTCTGGTATAGCACATATACCACCATAGATGTAACAGATTGATGCTAAATAAATCATAGAACAATATTCCCACTCGAACGAATAGATCAGCCGTGAACTGGGGTGTCGGACAGTGCAACGCTGATTAAACTCGGCCCCACACTAAAAAGGACTCCAATCGGGGCTACCCACTGATTGCAAATTAGTGCAAGGCTAGGTCATTCCTCTGTTTTCAGCACCATACAGCTGCACCTTACATGTCAATGGACATAATAATGAAAGATATTAAAAGAGAAAAGCGTGAGATCAAAGGCCGGAGCCAGCGAAATCAGTCCCTGTGGCGTGTAGCAGAAGCGCAGCTACATTTGCTGCATTTTGATAACAGTTTAGAAATCACTTCCAGTTACGGTGATGTCTGCCTGACATCATATAAAACGAATGATAGGAAGCAAATGTTAGCCTGCCTGTTACATCTTAACGTTTCTCCCAATCTATCTCATTGAAACTGGATGGTGCACTGCCCAGCCCATTTTATGACATGGAAAACACTGTATCTGACACATACCGTAGAGTATTAA
>JBBPCZ010000012.1:11689323-11699323 GCA_037974445.1 Brycinus macrolepidotus
AAGATTAGGTGCTGTTTTGTTGGCAAAAGGGGGTTGTACAAAGTATTAACATCAGGGGTGCTAATAATTGTGGCACACATGATTTGACGTAAAATAATTATTTCTTAATGTGGGATTTTTTTCCCACTGAATAAATGCACTTGAATTAAAGGTTTTCCTCTTTTTTCCATTGTGGTCCTATATTATTTAGAACAAAACTGAATTTATTAAAAGCTAAAGAACACATCTTAACCAGGGGTGCCAATAATTATGGAGGGCAGTGTACAGAGTAGAGTGAGGCATAACAGTTCACTCTTTTCACAGTTTGGTCATTCCTCATTTTCTGAGCCACATTTTTGTTTATATCATTATTCATCTTGGAAAAAACCATTAAACTTTCGACAGAGTTTGTTTCTCTTTTACAAAATGTTGACAGTGTGAGGTGAAAATCCAGCAATACGCACTGCATTAACAATATTTCTTGCATTATCAGTTTCATTTAACAAAAGCCTCATTCAGCACATCAGCCAGTCGCTCACTTGTGTGTGCTTCAAAAATTGGTTATGATCGAAAAACTATTAAAAAATGTTTTATGTATCAGCCATGTGTGCAATCACTGCCATCAAGCATCATGTAACAAAGGCGAACATCTGTAGACTTCTGTTTGTCACAAACTCACATTTTATGAATAGGAATACACTCCACATTTCATTTGCTTTATTGTCACCATCTAACAATACAGGCAGCACAATACGGCAGCATACAGAAAGTTACAGTTCTACATGCTGCTCCACTTTACTGCCCAATGTGGACAGGCACAGTTCACAAATACTCTGGTGGCAGATTTGAAAAGGGACACAACCATAGACTCTGAACATGTCATCAGCTGTATGTCGGGTAGGTAAGGGCTAATTAACTGATGAGCTGAAGCAGGTGTGTTAGAACAGAGGAAAAACTTAACTGTGCTGGGCAGGACTGCTCCAGGACTACGATTAAAAAGCACTGAACAGCATCAATGTTTCCCAGCTCTGGCCCTAGAGGCCTCCCTGATTTCCCTGCTCTAACACATCTGATTCAGCTCACAGAGGGCTTAATCATTAGCTGAAGATATGACTCAGGTATGTTAGAGCAGGGAAAACACAAAACCGTACAGCGTAGGTGGGCCTCCAGGAAATGGAGTGGGGAAATAGTGTTCTACATATTCACTCAGACACACATACACACACACACACACATAAACACACAAACACACACCACACATGCACATACGCTCCCTTGCTCCCTCTCTAAAAGTGCCCAAGGGAGGGGGAGGTAAGGCAGGAGAGGGAAAGGCAAGAGCAGGTTGTCATGGTAGTGAGAGTACGAGTGTGATTTTCTAGCATCAGAGGGTAAAATAGAGCGAGAGGAGGGAAAGCAAGGGGAAATGAGTACGGAGAAAGGCAGGGGAGAATCCCACGGGTAGGAGCGAAGAAGAGAGAGAGAGAGAGAGAGAGAGAGAGAAAGAGAAAGAAAGAGAGAGAGAGAGAGAGAGAGAGAGAGACAGAGAAAACGCAGAAATATGTAGAGACAGAGAAAGAGAGATGTGGCTCACTTGACCTCTAGCAACAGCATAAAAAGAGGCAGAAGCTCGACCCTCGGGCAGCTCCTACTGCTCCTCACACACACCCACACCCACACAAGTACGCTCCATTTACAAACATTTAAGCTTTAAGGAGTCTCTCTTCCTTTTATCGTGTCAGCACAAAGCACTTGTTCTGGAACATACAGAACAGTCTGCCATCAAATTTACTACACACAGCTTGCGGTATCAGATATTTTACTTTGCATTAAAAAGAGTTAATGAAATGTTTTATGAATGTTGCTAGTCTATGCTGAATAAATGCCCTACCAACCTGACCAAGCTTGTTCCGTTTGGGTTCTGTTTTTCTTCTATTAAAATAACACTAAAGGGAACCTTGCACAGTTTATTAAATGTTATCCAGGCAGAAAGGAAATGTGTTTTCCCGGAAGAAAAAGGACTACATTTACAAAAAGAAAAGAAAAAAAGCTTAGTGCTTCTGTAACTGTTACTTGTTCTTACAAAACATTCTAAAACTACTGAGATGTTCATGAGCTATCATGTACACAGCAAAAGTACTGCGTTGTAATAGATTGTATTGTTTTGTATTGTACTGTACTGTTGTATTGTGACTAGTATGCTAGACAGAGGCTAGAGCATTAGACCAGAATACTTGTAGAATGATGAATTAAAGTAATACTTTATATGATTTACCTCACACTTAGATTCCATGATACACATGTATTACCCTCTACAGACTCACTTACACATCAGTAAACACATGACTACCTGTGCGCAGACCACACAACTTTCAAGTTAATCACTCAGACAGTTACGACCTGTTTCTCTCCCTCAAAAGCAGCATCTTTCTAAATCAATAATGTGTTTCTGGCAGGATGCTCAGAATAACGTGCTGTCAAAGTGTGTAATTTGATACTATGAACACGCACAAGCAGAATCTAACTAAGTGCAGATCAAGTGACAGTCAGCACAACAAGATGTCAATGATCACCCACTCAATTCACAGAACAGTATTTTGCAGGCAATACAGATAATTAGATCCTCACTTCAGGCTTGCTGGTTCACCACAGGGCTCAGGGCAAATTTTCCTAGCCCATCAGAGTCAAATAAGTTTTATGGAGGATTATGTAGTCACCTAACTGTCAAAAGCTTTTGTTACTCAATTTAATATTTATTAAAAATACTCAAACTTATTTGCTAACAAATAAGTGTACAATATGTTCACCATTTGAGTGCCTTTGTTAGCCACCTAATATAACTCTAATTACAGTTATAATGTGGATCACCTAACAAGTGTTAGATATTTAAGTGACAGCCAATGGGATGAAACGAGTGCATTTAAAGTTAAAGGACAGTCTACAATTTGACTCTGCATCGCCACACAAGACGCTAGTAGGATGTCAGACATGCACTATTATTTCCATAAAGGAAACCTGTTTTATTTGACATATTTTCATTTATAGTTGTTCACTCAACAACTTTCCAGTGCTTAACAAGAATACAAATCAAGAACAAGTGGTAAAAACCTGTGGCAAAAACTTTTGACTGGTAGTGTATATCAGCCTGCAACGTACTGTCACAACTTAAATGCTGGCTATGGCATCTAAAGCTTTGTAATGCAGTGATAGCTCCATGCTTCTGAAGTTGTACAGCAAATCCACAGATCAAGGCACTACTTAGATGTTTGAAGTAAGTGTGTATAAAATATAAACACTAAAAACCATCAACAAAATTAGATTAAGCTCATTTAAAGGCAATAATGTGTTCCTGAAGTATAGAGGATTCATTCAAAAACATAAAGCATTTCATGTGAACATATTAACAATAGTGAATATTATTAAAATATAATCAAAACATAAATAATTAATATGAAAACATTCTCTCCAATTTGTCACATATATTTTTTCTGCAGATGCTGTCTCATCTTGTGTGTTTTACATACTGGGGGGCTGGGGGGACCCGATGCTTTAAAAACCCTTTATGATTAATAGAACAGGAAATGCATTTAACCTTCAGTTGCACTGAACTGTAGTATCTGCATTCAATTCAAGCCTGATTCTTTCATAGGCGCACTCAAGTACCTCCCACAGTGTCGCATGGCAAGCAATGCAGGCAAGAGAGGCAGCGTGGTATAGAGAGGAGAGAGAGAGAGAGAGAGAGAGAGAGAGAGAGAGAGAGAGAGAGCGATACAGACACACAGAAAGAAAAGAGAGAACAGGAGACGGTCATACACGTATGCACTCAGCAATACACAGAGAGCTGCACTCATTACTGCTCTCTGCAGAAAACTACAGCTCAGTGAAACTCTTCTTCTTCACTGACTAGATCTGCAACCTGCGTGTGTGTGTGTGTGTGTGTGTGTGTGTGTGTGTGTGTGTGTGCGGGCGCGCACATGTGCATGAGTGTGATTATGCATACTGCCTGAGTGATCATATGTGTGTAACTCTGCGCCTGAGGGCATGTTTGTGGAACGCACTGTGTATGAGCGTGTGTGTGTGTGTGTGTGTGTGTGTGTGTGTGTGTATGCGTGTGTGTGTGTGTGTGTGTGTGTGTGTGTGTGTGCGTGTGTGCTCATGCTGGGGCACCATTCTTTCCCCAGCAGGGTTTCCTCATTAGAGAGACGCCCAGTTCCTGCCCTGACCTTAATCCTGCCACACTTGCCAAGTCACACCCACACACGCACTCAAACCTCACCAGGATCCCAATTACACTCATCTTTCAAACACATAATGACCACAGTTACAAAGGTTTACAGATTCTACCTTTCAAGTTATGGCATTTCAACCATCTACTCACTAGTGCATGTGTGTGGCTGCGTTCGTCTTTTCTTCTCGCCATATTTTAATTGACTCCAGGTTATCGGCGCTCTAACGCTGCTGTAAGTAATTGCTGCCGTGGCTGCTTTGTGACTATAGATTAATTGACTATTAAAGCACATCCTTCTTAAGATAGTCATGGTACAAAAAGGATATCTGACTTCATTCAACAAGTGAATATGATGGTGTAGAGCACAGAAAACACAAAAGCCCTGAACCAAACTGAACTGTTTGCAAATATTGTTTTTTTTTTTTTAGGCTCAAAAAAGTCATTTAAATGCTAAACTGAACTAAAAAAAAAAAAGGCAAGCACTGAATTGACTTGATTTCATACGTTATGTTTTTCTGTGGAATGGAGGTATACTTTAGAACCACGTAAATTCACTGTATTACTTTTAGTGCAGAGTTAAGGCTCATGACAACGTACTTAATTTTTGAGGGGATAAAACAAATCAACAAGCAAAAGAAACATTTTCACTTTACAGACAATGAACTGGCAAGGCAATGCTATCCTGAGAAAGATATGAGATGACGCACACAGACTAATAGAATCAAGAGGTCTCACGCTGAAGAGTGTGAAAATGTGTGTGTGTGTGTGAGAGAGAGAGAGAGAGAGAGAGAGAGAGAGAGAGAGAGAGAGAGAGCCTTAGGGATGATGTTGGAAGCACTAAAAAAAAAAATAACAGAAGCATTACTAGCCTTTTGGAGTGGAAGTAACTCACTCTTTACCTAAACCAGTTACACACCCACCCACCCACACACACAGATGCAAAGAACAGAGGGACTCATAGGGGAAAGGGAGTGGTCTCTGATAAGATATATGGACTATATGCTCAGTGCTTCTTCTGGGCCTTTTCTTTCTAAGTTGACAGGCGTGTGTGTGTGTGTGTGTGTGTGTGTGTGTGTGTGTGTGTGTGTGTGTGTGTGTGAGCTGATAATGCAGTATGAGTGCAGCTGAGCGTACTAGCTTTTGAAAAATTCAAGATTCAGCCTCTAACTGCATTGAACGCATAAGCGATTGCACTCATGTTTTTTCCGCACTAAATTTAACAGAACATGGTCATGTAGCTTTCTTAGCATCTGCAATTGTTCCATTTCTCTCTGCTCAGTCACTCGGCTCCTCATCCGCACTCTCTCTCCCAACTACGCGCACACACACACACACACACACACACACACACGCACACACACACACACACACACAGACAGACACACAGATTCTCTTCAAGATAGGGAGTAGCAAAGTGAGCAACCTTTCTTATTTATTACGAAGTGATTCATCTGTCTGCTCCTGCCCTTGAAAGATCGTATATAAAGGAAGAAAGAGAAAAGAGAGAAACAGAATTAGAATAGGGTTAGAACAAGGGATATGTGGCAAAGAGGGAGATGGGAGTTAGAGAAACAAAGAAAGGAGAGGGAGACAAAGAGGAGGTAGAGAGGGAGGACAGAGAGATGAGTGAATATAAGAGAAGATGAGAAACTAAGACAAATTCTTTATAAAACATAAGCGTTATTTGGTATATGTGTGTGTATGCATATTTAAGGGCATGTGACTCACACAGCAGGCCCATGGTATGTCTGGCTAATGAAGATTAGAAATTCTCAATCATTCTTTGTTCTTTTTTTTAATGGCAGGATCATCTACCAGCATGAATGAAGTCAGATACTTCATTAACTTGACCATCTTAATAAATGACGTTCTGCAAATCAATTGTAGTCAGAATCCTTCAGAAAAAAAAAAAAAAAAAAAAATCAGCTCTATTTTTTAAAAATGTATTATTCATAGGCTGAGGAGAAGTATATTTGGCAAAATAATTACATTAAGAGCTCTTTTGCCAGTGTATGTTAAATATGTTTTTTTTTACCCTCTAATTCTCTTTGACAGGCTCTGATGGATGGCCAAATCACAGTTTTGATCTAATCTACCCCCTCACGATTGATCCTTCTCAGTCCAATTACTTTAAACCCAACCTGAATTGAAGGCGGGCTGTAATTGCTGCTAATTTGGCCTGGCATTGTCTGACTGTGAGCCTTTTTAAATTGCCCAGAGAATAAAGCCTCAAATCTTACGCAGGGAGTGGGTTAACACAATTTCCCCCACTGAGCCCATTTAATCTACATTTAGGCCAATGTTCTCCAAATGGCAAGGTTAAAAATTCCATTCTCCTCTTTCCGCCAGCAGCAAGTTCCGATTCCTTGTTGCCACCGTGAGCCACTGAGGCCTTTCAAACTGAGGCCCTTGCCCTTAAACACCTTCAAATACTGCCTCAGAGGGTGATTCTCAGTAAAGCAGTGTGATTTGAGCTCAGTTGCCACCCATCCCTACGTGTTAAAGACAATGAAGACTTAGTGCATGGTGGGTTTTGGTAAACGAACAGTTTCTTTCCTCCTCTCGACTAATAATATGAAGCAGTTTGGTGAACAGGCAGATAGCAAAGCTCTTTTTTTTAGTTCACATTCTAAAAGAAACGGTAGACCACTATCGAACAAAGACAACCTGTAACTGATACAGTATCAGATGGCAACAGAATAGTCCTTAGAGTCTGGCATTCTTTGCTGCATACCAGCCTGCGAACACTGGCCCCATTGATGGAGCTACCCAAAAGTAGCTGAGTGGGGCTCATCAACAAAGGCGGTCTCAATGAACAGCAAAGAAAGTCAGGGGGAGATCGCCCCATATTCGAGTGCTAAGAAACACTATACAGCCTACAAATCTCAGTTCACGTCTCATCGCTCTCAAAGACCATAAACTAAACTAGGATCTGAGGAGTTTCAACCCAACACTGATTACAGAAAAAACAAACTGCTCACTTAAACAAGATAGCAAAGTCAGTATCAGGTGTGCAGGTTTGGGTTAGAGAGAGCTGACAGCTATGCTTGGCATTCTCGCCTTTGTTTTTGCACCCTGATGTGTGGTACTAAAACAAGCAGAGCGAAACCAATCCATTTCGCGAGTGTTAGTCCACACCAAAAACGAGGCAAATGGAGAAACGTTTAGAACATGCAGTATATGTATATAAACTTTGCTTGACCTGAATGGAGACTAAATCTACCATATCTAGGACAGTAACGTGATAACTGCTCAGACTCACACAAGTTATGGTGATAATCATGACGAATTAAACGAACGAGTCACACGAACGGGTGAGAAAGGGTAATGTGTTCACAACATAGCGAAGCCTAAATAAAACACAACTTGATTTCAGACTAAGCTAGCTCAATGGTGCATGGACTCCTGTAGGACCTTGCAAACAAAAATATGGTGATAATCATGACAAAAATCAACAATGGCTCAGAAATCAACATAGAAAGCCCTGGCGTCTCCCTGTGTATACATTTTGTGTATGAGTTCAGCTGCTGAGCTAGCTTACCACGGTTAATGTTTAGCACATCACCCCAACGACCTAGCCTCCCTCTTTTAATCCACTTTAATTCAATTTCTGCTGAGACGGCGGTGCAGACGTGCTTGGGTGTAAGTGTGTGTGGCCGCTTTGGTGAGTTCCCCTATCCCTTTTGTCAACTAAGACTGATTGAACTTTTATTCCTTTTCTTTCTTAATTAGTTTAGGCTTTAGCTTATCTTTTTTTGTGTTTGCCCCTACCATTTTCCATATGCTCTGCCTCACCGACACTGCCATCCGGCGTGGTCCTCTCATAGGCATCCTCGGGCAGGGGTAGGGCTCCCAGCCGGGGGCCCGTGGAGCTCTTGCTGCTGGGCGTCTCCGACTCATCCAGGCCACTGTCGTAGCAGCTCTGCAGCGAGCCCTGGTGGGGGTCCTGGGGCTGGCTCACCACCGAGAAGGTCACTCGGCGGAACGGCTACAAGAGAACAGATTGCCGGGGGTCACTGGACTGAGGAGCTCGAAGATGGAAGGAAGGTTTAAGGGGGTGGGGGGATTAAATAATAAAGGGAAAGCCTATACAGCTTGTTGCAGGTTGTGTTAGCTTGGGGTTCTTAGGGTCTTAGGGGGTTTATCACACTCCTCAAAATAAAGGTTCCTAAATGGTTCTTGGCTTGGAAGCACAGTTCTATGAAAAAAAAATAAAATCTGCTGCTATAGTCATAGTTCTATAATTTAGGTTAATTCATTGAAAGGTCTTTAGGAAGAACCAAAAGTGGCATCAACGGAGGAAACTTTTTAGGAGCCTTTATTTTGGGAGTGCAGGCTTTCTGTGTTTTTTTTTTTTGCTCGTACCAATGGAGCTTTGGTTAATCAACCAGAGCTTTCTTTAACAATGGCCATCCTCTGTAGTTAAAACAGACCTTTTTGTTTTGTCCTTAAAAGAAGGTCACACAATGAAATCCCATGTACATACTAACCCTCCAGCTACAGAATCTGAAACCTCTGCCCTGTATAATTACATTGTAAAGGCAGCATATAGGCTATTTCCCGACACAGCACTGCACTTTGGGACTAGTGGGGAATGCATTTTGACCAGTTTATTAAAGTAGCAGGACCAAAAAAAAGGGGGAAAAAACTCTATCCCAAAAAGACCCACAATATTAATGAGTCCTCCAATAATTGTCACGTGAAAGGGTGCAGGGAATATGACTTCAAAGCCCTGAGGAGTAAGTACAGATGCCACACTTGGCGTATGGTTGTTAAATATAGCTGGGGAGGTCTGAAGGACGCTCAGGTCTCCTTGTGTGGTTTACTTTATAACAAAAAAAAAGAAAAAAAAAAAAAAACAGGACAGGGGTAACACATAGGATCCCAGGGGGGAATAGGATGGAACACACTGCTACAGGCACATAAACACAAGCATGGTCATGGACACACACAGATACACATGCAAACACATACAGACACACAGTCTCAGAGGAGCTAACTAAAAAAGGCATGCAAACACATATTCTGTTTTCTAGGTATCTACACACACACACACACACAAAACCACAAAAGGACAAAAGACTGGTTAAAAAGCCGCTCATTTTATTGCTCCTATCCTTCACATCGTCGCTGTCATAACCAAACCAAACATTCTTAACCATCTTATTTTAAATCATTTTGGATCATTTCTATAGAACCATTTGTCATGAAATGTTCACACTATGTAAAAGGGCAGATGCCATTTCAATAAACTGAAGTAAAGTAAAGTAAAGTGGCCCCTTATAGTCACTTGTGAACATACCACAGCACAGCACACAGTGTGAAATTCTTTCTCTGAATTTAACCCATTCACCAAGTGAAGCAGTGGGCTGCCACCAATGGGGGCATCCGAGGAGCAGTGTGTGGGGACGGTACCTTGCTCAAGGGTACCTCAGTGGTGCCACTGGCAGTCCTGGGATTCGAACCCATGGCCTTCCTATTGCAGGGGAAACTGCCTAACCACTAGGCCACCAGCTGCCCCAAAAATTAATTACAATTAAATACATAAAAAGAGAAAACAGTAGTGACTTGAGAAAGACATGAGATGACGGAGAGTTCATATGAAATCCTTTCTGCCTTTCTCCAGAACCACTGGAAAAGTAAGATTGAAGAATAGAAATATGTTGACAAGAGCACTTCTAGTAAACTGGAGTGAGGGATAAGTCACTAGCAAAGAACAGCTTTTGTTCTTTTAAGACAAAAACAGTAAAAATGAAAGTACGTGAATGAAAATAAAGTTGTTGTCTGGACAATGGC
>JBBPCZ010000012.1:11702139-11724398 GCA_037974445.1 Brycinus macrolepidotus
CACATATATATATATATATATATATAATACAAAAATGAGCATATTTTCATTGTACGTTTTCGATTACTTCACATATTTAAGACTAATCTGTACATATGACTACATCTGAGAAAGCACTAATTTTGGAGTCGTACCAAATTCCACTTTTTACCCCCTTGGTATGATGTCAGGACTCCTTTTGATGTTAAAGATTTTCAGTATTTGGATTCAGTGATAGATTGGGAGAAAGAAACTGTCAAAACTCTCGCTTCACGCCAAAGAAGACAATTTGTTGACCATGAAGCTGAGTGTTGAGAAAAATACTTAAAGTATAAGTGAACAGCTGTTTTATGGTAACAGAACCCATGGTGTAACTGTCAAGTAGCAGGTAAAGTCAAGTCTGCATAATTCTTGATTTGACTCCAAAAAAAGGGCCTAGCCATCAGGGGCCAAACCCTAGTGGAGGTCAAGCTATCCATTTCTTCATAAATTCTCTTTCTCTCCTCTCTCCAGTAACTTATACGGTAAGAATGTGGACAGAACAGCAGAATATGCTTAACTCTGCCTCTCCTCTGTTTCCTGCTGCGATGTGGCATGGCTATGACCCCTCTCTACAGACTGGCACACCCGTCTTAAGGATAAATAGCTTCATTAGGCACTTTACACAGACACACACAGCAGTCAGCCCTAAACCAAGTTAAATGGCATCAACACAGGACCCCCTAAAGAGAAGGAGCCCTCTGAAAGTCTTCAGAGAAAGCATGGGTTTGACTTCCATTTACTACCGCTCCCTGTCCCTCTCTAAGTGATTGAGTGCCGCTGATATGACAGGCATGGCTGATTGAATGTCGCAGTCGTTTGAGTAAACGAAGTCCAGGCTAAACACTCTGGGTGACCGAGAGCCTATGACACACTTCGCCCATAACTGCTTCCTTTAAGCTTAACCAGAACCTCATGAATGTCCTCCAGCAACACCTGGCTCTAATCAGCATCCCTGCCAGGCTCCTAACTCAAGGTCCTAAAGCCCGTCCTCATCGATCTCATTTTCATCTTAGTCTATTTGAAGCAGTCAAACAATTGTCAGCTAGATTTTATTAATGCCTAAACCTGCACTTGTATTGTTACGAGCCGTTAGCCTGAGAGCCAATTAAAGCACTAGAGGCTTCATCCTGCTAGCTGATGAACGAAGATCAGTTGACTGACCGTAGGGCTCTAGGTAAATAATCAGAAGTGGTGAGATATGACACTATGGAAACGACAAATATTGAGCTCTCTCTAGAGATAATTTTGCTCACTGTCCAGTCTTTTGCCAGTGTCTGTGGAAACACAAATAGAGAATGATTACAATTATTAAGGGAACCAACACGGCACATTCAACAAAGAGCACACTTCTATTAATTAAGCACCATTATGCTATAAGTAGGGTAATTTTCCATCTTTTGAACACTGTGCTCATTTGCGCAGTGTGTGTGCGTGTGTGTGTGCGCGTAGGCGTTTGGGCAGTGGAGTGACCCGTGACCACGACCCATGGTGTGCAACGGCTCAGGCAGTGGGAGAAAACACAAACTCTGAGGCCTCTGTGTAGTTCTGCAGCCAAGCGGAGAGGATAGGGAAGGAAGAGATGAGGCAGAAAAAGAGTCAGAGAAAGAAATAACAAGAACTTTGGAGGCTGCAAACAGATGTCTCAAGACACCAGAGACCTTGCTCTCAAACAGAGGACAAGAAGGGAAGGGAGAAAAAGAGAGAAAGAAGGGCAGAGGAAAAAGAAGAAGGCGCACAAGAGGATGTGCAGCAGACGTTGTGTACGTAGTAGCACCTGTAATTAACTAGCCCTGTTCAAAGTTTCATAGGGAACCCGAGAGTGACCCAGACACTATTATCTGATCCAGGCTGTAGGATATGAAATGCAAGGCGAACACACAAACCCTCCATTTCTGATGAAGAACAGATGAGAATTTATCAGAATTCTGTCTGAATCATCTTGTAAAAGCTGAGGCTACGTTTGGACTAGTTTTGTAAATTAACACCATGTTATTTCCCAGCAATATAGGTGATCTACTTAGGTTCAAACCATCCTCCAGCTCCAAAAAGAGATGATACAAATTGTGTGCTTAAGAAGTGGGCAATACTATACATCCCCTAGAAATCGAGTCCAGACTCATGCAACAGGCGAATGCTCAGAGACTTTGCATGTATTTTTGGCTCGACAAAGCAGAGAGGAAGCAAGGTCTGTTCTGTTAGCTGTCTGTTGAACAACATGAACCTTCATGTTCACTGTAAAGCACTTTCACCCAAAGACAAGGAAACAGGAGCTACATCTAGACACTGGCAACACCCATGAGTCCAAAACATCTAATTTCTTATCTCCATAGCAACTATCTCCACGCAGCTAATTCTTGCTTAAATGAGATAGTGGATGGTTTTGCATGTCTTCTGATGAAATAATAAAAAAAAAAAGACCAAGGTTATTTTCAAAGAAAATACTACCACTATTATTTAAGTGTGTAACTGAGTAAAGAAATGCAGATAATACAGTAGTGGAAAAAACTGGGAGGACGTATTTGGCATGACTAAAGATGGATGAGGATGAGACGCTCCAAAAACATGAACTGGAGATGTATGCCAAAAGCACATTACTCGACAAAGTTTAAAATACACATACTTTCATACTCACCAAACTACTTTTGATTACAAGAGAGTTTGACTCATGTGTGTTGGTATGTAGGGGACTCTCAAACTGTTTGCATAAGTGTGTGTGTGTGTGTGTGTGTGTGTGTGTGTGTGTTACGAATGACAGCACCCGTGGTGAGGGTCTGGGAGTCTTTGTTTATCCTGGAGCTCAGGGAGTCTCAGGTGTCTGCTTTGTCTTAAAGGATGACTAGAGCTGGTCAAGCTTCATTTCTCTGCTGCTTTCCTGCCTGTAAGGACCTCCAGATGGGCTCCAGGCCCCTTGAGCCCAGCTGGAGTTTAGCCAGGACTGAGACCTCTCTTCTAGGCCATGCTTTGCCACACCTCACCCCAGGCACTGAAGACTTGAAGACTTCTAGAGCAGCTTGCGCCACAGTCCACACCCTGCACAAGTCTTTTAGGGTTCAATTTTTGATATCTTACCCAAGGCTGTTGTGATCATGGTTCGTTTCAAGTTGAGCAGGCCAAAACCAGGCTGTGTGTTTGTGTGTGTATGTGTGTGTGTGTGTGTGTGTGTGTGACTGCGTGTGGTTTTTCTCTTCATTTGCTCAGGGCTGCTGTCCTCCAGAGATCCCTTTAGCACATTTTAAGAACGGCGAGGTCCAGGCCAGGCTCTCACTTGCGATAGTCTGCTTAAATAGAAGGTCTCAGCTAAGGGAACCTTCACCCACTGCTAAGGCCCTCCTTTGATAACAGCTCACCCAGGTCTAAAGCATTTCCCAAGGGCCACTCTAATCACATCTGACCCTGGGCAGCTTTCTGCGTGGGCAAAAGCTCAAGCATAGCTGATCAGCACTTCTGAGAAGCATTCTTTCCAGAGAGCGAGAAGAAAAGAGAGAAAGAAACAGCTCCGAGACATAAGCTGCGATAGTGTTTTCTCGGGCCAGACCCAGGCCTCTGAATGGAAGTTCAAAGGGTGTTGTGGTGGACTTCAGTTGGCCGAGTTTGAATGGAGGCTTTTGGAGAGCACTCAGGCATACATCCCTCACCTGGCTGGATCATCCATCCGTCCGTCCTTCAAATCTTCCATGCCTCTGATCCCCCCACTTCAACTCTCACTCTTCCACAATAACACAACGACTCGTCACATCCCCCCGTTCCACTCCATTTCCACTCGGGTCAACACACGAGCTTTCCATGCGCCAGATGTTCGGCAAACAAAATACCAGAGATGTTAACTATTGTAGTGAAAATTAGCAACAGTTATGAACTGTTGCTCAGCCTGGCTCATTCTGTAAAGCAGCAGACACTGCTGAGTTCATGTTTTTTCAACCCTGTTTTATGCCTTTTCACCTATTGTGCGCTCTCTATATTGAGCTCATTAAACGACATTGCAGTGTGTTATTTTGATAAAATTAGACATGATTTTACACCAATGCTCATTTATAAGTGATCAGCTGAGGAGCAAAAAGTCCACTCAAGCCCCTTGAGGCCTTTAAATGCATGAGTTGCGTTTCTTCGTTTCCCCATTTTATGATCTGAAGGCATGTGATCGATGCAGTGCCCTTGAACTCTATATTAATTCCTGTGGTGCTGCTCCCTGGGGGGCGTATTGACCCCCTTATTGCCCTCGTTTAGCAGGGGAAATAAATAAAGAATCACGCTTGAGCGGGTTTCGGACTCTTAACGAATGCGTGCAGACAGCAGCTTTAGACATCAAGACTCGGGGCTAATCGGGCTGCGCTCGGCCCGATACCTTGAGACAAGGGAAGGAGGCAGATGTCATGGGAAGCTGTCACTCTCTTCATGGATTCCCTAAGGAACCACACAGAGGTTTGAACGTTGTTGCCCACTTTCTCATCAATAATGGCTCAAGTGTCACTTTTTTCTCTCTCCCCCTCTCTTCCTTTCATTTTTATTTTCCCTTTTTCTATTCAAAACAATGAGCCCCTTAACTCCATTACTATGGCATTACAAAGTGCACCCCCAAACAGACGGACTGACAGACGGGGAAACTCGCACATTCTCTCTATTTCTTTTTTTTTTTTTCTCCCTCACTCTTTTAAGTCTTGACTAAACTTTTAATTGCTCTTCAAGTGGCGGATTAAGCCGGAGTGTAACAGAGATACTATTCTGAAGGGATGCATTTTCGCCTTCAAAGGCTTAGTCAACCTCTGACCCACGCTGAATAGGAGTAAGAGGTGCCTCGAGGGCTTTTTTGCTTTTGAAGCAGTGGCACTGGATTAAACACAAGCTTGCTAATGCACTGCTTACTTTGCTCTCTATTTTATAGTTTGGGACTGAGTTAACTAAAAGCAGGGCAGGCTATGCAATTTTAACTTGGCTGGAAATGTCATGAGCTGAAGTCTTCATTTTCGATGCTATTACTTAATCTAAGCTGGAGAATGTATCTCAATAATGAATAAATGGCATATAAAGTTGCGGGTATTAGGTGTACAGCGTGTTATTTCCCTTGACCCTGAGGAATGTATCAAATGTCATCTGAGTCAATCTATTATCCGTGCAACCTGATGAACTAGTACGGGTCCAAAACACACAGCTTTCAAGTGCCTTCCTTGACATTACAACTCAGACAACTTAAACTCTATTTCAACCCCTCCTCCCCAAACACACGCACACACCCACCCACAGAAACACAAACACTGTCTGGAGATGACTTCCATACTCGCATTACACATTTGAGCCCTTCTCTTGGAGAGAACACTATCCTTTGTCCTCTGCGTGTGTCCTGCTACTTGTCAATCTCTGGCCAGTGGCAGGTGCCACTTCTTTGCACAGAGTAAGTAGGACTCACTCTGACTGCAAACAGCCAAGCTGACAATTGACCCACTAATGTCAGTAGGTGACAGCCGTCGCCGTGGCGCTGGTAGTCGGGGGTGACAGAGGCCTACGAGTCAGCGAAAGCGATGGCTGTAAACACCCGCAAGGCGGATGGGATATCACTAATCACATAATACAGTTTCCCATGGTCCAGGCTGCTGAATTTATCCCGCTCCAATATTGCTCGGCATGACTCCATTCAACAAAGGCCGCAGAAGAGCGTGACACCGCAACACACACGTTAGGCGTCTTACTGGAATACTGAACATATCTGATTAGAACGCCAGTCGTCTTACACACTGATACACAGGGGTGTATCGGGCCATCACAATGCAATGATACGATTTATTATAATTGAATAGAATCATATTCCATAAGTATCAAACTGCGGTTTTTAAACATAAAAGTCCACAAAAGTGTTTTATCTTCTTTTATTTTAGCCTCCTAAAGAAATGGTTTGGTGACAAATCTAATTTACATAAACTCACCCAAGATGCAGTCAATCAGTCAAGACATGTTTGGTATCGAGATCTTACTTCATTAATGTAGAACTGGAGCTATGAGGCTAACATTGCTAACAAACACTGGTGGTCAATATTTTCTGAAACTTCTCTTAACCTGCTAAAACCTTCATTAAGTAAAAGCATACTGAGAAATCTGATGTTCTTAATGAAGAGTAGGAATCTTGGCATTTACAGAATTGATCTGGGTGACTAGTGACTTCTGGTGTTTGTTAGCAATGTTATCTTTGCAGCTCCAGTTCTAAACTAACAAAGAAAAAAACTGGACACGAAACATCTTGGCTGATCAAGCACCTGTGTGGTAAGTGTATAATTGTGCAAATTTGTCAAATGTTTCACTGCACAATTCCTTTAACAACGTCAGACCTTAGATTTAAATTACTCTCTCTTTGAACTTAATAATGCCTCAGTAATTTGCATTGCTTTTATTATTTGTATTATTTACATTATTGTTTCAGGAATAGTAGGTCTTAGGATGTAGATGTCCATTACCTTTCTTTTTCAAGAAAAAATTCTCAAAATAATTAAATCAAAAAAAAGATTCCAAACAGAGATATTATGAGATTTTATGGTACACTGAGTCATTCCCTGAAGAGCTGTAATGGAAGTGAATCGTCAGGTCAGAGATGTACAGCCCACCTGACAACTGCTTTGGCTTGGAAAAACTGAAAATCATTACAAGGCTATGTTTCACCCCTCTACATCAGGTGATGGGAGAAGGCAAGCAGTCGAATTCGTCTTCATCTTCACCGGGATTTAAACACTTCCAGATAATATATTACCTCTCGCTTTCAGATAACGCAGCGGACAGAATTATTTTGTCTCATCTGAGCTCAAATCTGAGCGACAGACTCCCACCATTATCAGTCTCAAATCCCACACATGGACAGGTATTACACAAGATGGCTGCTGTAGAGACTTTATTTGGGGAGATGAAGTGATGGCAGAGCGATGTGGCCAGCGCTGGCGCATCCATCACACACAACCAGGTGGCTAACGCTGCCTCTGGTACGTGTTCGGACTGTGGTTCAATGAGACATAACCACAAATGGGGCAAAGACAAAGGAGTGGGAAGAGAGCTGGAGACAGAGGGTGTCTGTGAAACAGAGGGTGTCTGTGTATATGTGTGTGTGTGTGTGTGTGTGTATGTGTACAGAGTCTGGAGAGTCGCTTCATCTTTACTGACCATTAAATAAAATCGTACAGAAAGAAGCTGTGTTTTACTGATACTCAGTGATACTCAATGACTGTCCATTTTTACCTGATCTGATGGACTACTTGATGGAACTGTCCTAGTGGATGTGCTCATGAAAAGTCACATTTACAGCAAATAGCGTATTGAGTAAAAGACGGGTGGCCTATTTTTCAAATGAGAAAACAGAAATCCACCTATGCAAATGTGTAGAAAGTATAGCATCTATTACCTTTAAGTGTAATGTGACACCACTGCCACCATGTTAGTGTTATTAGAGTAAAAGTGCTTTATACCGTAGCACAAATTGTTTCTTCGACTGAAAAGCAATATTAATGCGAAGGGTGACACAAATGTCATGAAGAAAAAAATCAGGTGAAACTCCATCAGAGGGGTTTGTTAAATCGGTCACAAGTTCAGTCGTGATTGGTTGTTGGTTATTATTGTGACTGAGAGCTGTTCATTATCTGAAATTCCCAACCTGCCCCAGAGCAGTTTATACATTAAGGTGATACTGCGGTTAAAAACGTTACATCGTTGTGAGATTAAAGTTACTTTTAGCTGGCTAAGCAAGAAAAAGCGCTATGTGGGACAGACTATTGATGGAAAATGAATATTTTCGTCTGGTCCTTTATACCTGATGGTCAATAATCTAGGAGTCAAAGGAGGACAGATAGGTCCTGAAGCTTTAGTTAGAGAGAAAAGAGAGACAGAGAGTCACTCTATTTTATTTATTTATTTTTTTGTATTGTTATTACATTTTTTTTTTCATTTCATTTCCTTCAGAACAGAAGACCTTTCAGTGGAGAGTAGCAAAAAGAGAGTGTTTATCATGAATAAATCAATGTCAATGTGACAGCCAGGCAAACTCCATTTCCTGAGGCTGTGGACACATTACTCAAAGACCCCTGCCATGTCATCCTGACATACACACACACACACACACGTGTGTTTGTGCGCACACTGACTTTCATTCCCCTTAGTGGGCCCACTTTGTAGTTATAAACACAGTTAGCGAGCCGTCCCAGGACCCAAACACAATTATGATAGCAACGATTAAGAAAACAATTATTTCAGAGAAGTAATTATGCCCTAATGTTTGAACAAACAGACACAGAGAGGGAGAGAGAGAGAGAGAGACAGAGAGAGAGAGAGAGAGAGAGACAGAGAGAGAGAGAGAGAGAGAGAGAGAGAGAGCAAGAGAGAGAGAGAGAGATAGGCCCAGGGCAAAGCAAGATTAGTCTGGTATTCACACTGTGATGGTCATTACATACAAGGGCAACAAGCAAGTGATCAGACTACTGATGCCACACACACACACAAATACACTCTAATGCTTATTTCTGTGCCCCATGAATACATCACTATCAATGTATAACCTCACACACACACACACACACACACACACACACACAAAGACACTCTAATGCTTATTTCTGTGCCCCATGAATACATCACTATCACTGTATAACCTCACACACACACACACACACACACACACACACACAGAAACAGTTCCAAAACAGCAGGCTTCATCAGTATCCTTATTGCTCATTTAGACACTTCCACAGAGCAACCGAGGATCACCAAAAAAAAAAAAAAAAAAAATCTGCTTCACACTAAAAGCAAAGCAAATCCTCAGAGAAAACCTTCAAGGCTCTTTAAAAGAAACGCACCGCCTGGATCATCTAAAAAAAAAGTGCTCAAATGCATAGATAAACAGAACAACAGTAAATGAATGAACACGACTGATTCAGACTCGGTCGAGGCAAAGGAAATGAATATTAAAATTTCTGTACATTTGGCTTCTGCCCAGGCAAGCCCCACGAGCTTCCCTGGGCCCCGAGGCAAATTGAAAAACATAACAAAAATTAATATCATTTGAGAGCGAGCGGAGCAGCGACTTCTTTTAACTGACAAGGACAATTTCCTCGAAGCGCAGCAGTGAGAGATGGCCTCTCGCTAGCACTGAGCAGACTTTTAAATATGAGCTAACATGAAAAAAAGGAGCTTTCGCTGTCAATTCAACACTCATGCGGTGATACGAGCTTGCTAGTCTCTCTCTCTCGCTCTCTCTCTCTCTCTGAGAGTCTCTGGATCTCTGGATTTGTTTTCTGCCATGTAGGTGAGGAAGTATTTTTGGACTCTTGATGGCAGATTTCTCGCTGAGGTAAAGGCTAAGCTTGTCCCTTTTTGTGACAAAATGTCTCCAAAGCTATTAGCCCATAAAACATGAATTTAGGTTGTCCTCCATCTACATGAAGCATCGCTTCCGACCATTGCTGAGGCACAAGAATCTCATATCTATGCAACCGATATCTTCTTCCCATTCGAAGGCGCATCTCGAAGCCACTGAGATTTGTTGTGTCTAAAGATAGTCAGCAGGATAAGGGCTCGGTGCAGCAGGCTGCTTCAAAGGCACGCGCTATCACAAGCTGGCATCATGATGACGATGATGAAGATACCGATCCTAATCCCCATGTAAAAATGCCAAGTACCTCAGGGGACTTCTTAGAGTACTCATCGCATCTCCTTACCCCCTCCGCCAACCCCCTCCCCCCGCACTCTCTTTCCTACCCAAAATCTGAAAACAGCCAGTTTAGACTCCACCATCCACCTCTCTTCTCAAACATAGACTAAAAAAACTAAGCTTGTACTATTGTTGTCATCGCTAGAATCCTAGCTGGATGTTGTCTGTTTTGATGGGTAATTCATCACTGTAGGAAGATAGCAACATCAGCCTCATGTGTCATAGCGCTTTCCACCGATGTAGGGCGATAAACTAGCCTTGCATTATTGCTAGCATTGTTAACATACCACATCGCTGTTTCTCCTCTTAAGAAAAACAGTCAACAGCGTGCTGTGTTGGTGTAGACTGATAAACAAGCTTTGCACTAATTTTAGCATTGCTAGCATCAACCCTATAAGAAAACACTGTGATGAGATCACTGTTATGTTCGCATGACTGACATACTAGTATGGCGGCTTCGCCACTATAGAACAAAACAAAACAAAACAGACAGTGATAAGATCACTGTTATGTCAGAGCATTTCAATAGTGATGACTGACAAATTAGCCTGGCACTTTTGTTAGTGTGGCTACATTACCATTACAAAAAAACAACAACAAAAATAGATCAGCATTTCAGTAATGCAGATTGATAAACTACCCTTGCACCTATGTAAGCATGGCTACTTTGCCACTACAGAAAAAAAAAACAACAAACAAACAAGAAAAGTGTTAAACTACAAAGCACCGATAAACTACACTGATAAACTTGCTTTGAACTAATGTTCGCTTGGCTGGCATCGCTGCTTCACCCATATAGGAAAACACAGCCAATTTTATGCTATGTCATTAAGGTCTACTTACTTTGTGACTACAAAAGAAAAAAAAAAGAAAAAAGAGGCAGTGTGCCTCCCATGTTGTCACATGTTGTTGCCTTGACTTAGTTGCTCCTTGCTCGAGGGTAAAGGAACATCATACGATTCATTAGCCGGGTAAAAATATCTCTGGAGCCGTTCAACAAATAAGACATTCAGTGCTATGCTGGGAACAGAGTGATGACATGGTGGAAAACAAGAGGGAGAGATGGAAAACAGAATTCATGCTTTGGTAAAATTGTGAAAATGAGAGGATGACAGTGCAGCATTGGACAGTTTTGTGTATATACAAAGCCTGTCTTCTCCAGCTCAACCCTCAGCAACAGGCTTCCCACTTCTACCCATCTACTATTGCTAACACACTCTCAAAAGGCTTTAACGTTCCTCAGTGGTTCTTGGCCTGGACATTTGGATTTATTTTTTTAGAATGTGCGTTTGTGCTCTTGCTCAGACCAGATGTCTGGATATTGCTGTTTATTCCGGGCTAGTGTTCGTATTGCTCGTCTTAATCCAACCATCTAATCCTTCAGCATACCTTTTCTCTCATTCCTCCTCTTAGTGGCAGCTGCCTCATGGTCCAATGAGAGCAGCACAAACAGCCTAACAGGCAGGTGCAGCAAGAGGTGCATGGGGCCAGATGGATCAAATAACACACAGTCTCCCTGCTTGAGTAGGCAGGAGAGAAAGAGAGGGCTGGAGAAAGAGGAGGGAAACTGAGGGAGGCAAGGTGTTCCACCTGTTCACGCGCTACAGGTAATCACAATGCAGCTATTATTGCTGCAACATGAGATGGGGCGAAGGGATAAGTGTTTTATGCGTGCGCACACTCACGCACAGGATAAAAAGCACATTATAGCAGGGCCAGCTGTTTCATTGTCTGAATTTGATGATCTGATCTGATGTCGATTGGTTGATGATACTGATTAGTGCCTATAACCTTCACGAAGGCGATTTAGTAGAGACACAATGAGGAAAATGACCATTTGTGAACTTTAGAACCTTCAGAATCAAAGATGTGGGGGTAGCATTTTACCTTTAAACACCGTTATCTGCAGCAAATGGTAGCCGGTAGTTGGTAGTCACCGTCATTCATCCCTGAACTTCTACTTTTGTTCCAAAATGACTTTATAAAAGTGCTGGCCAATGCTGCTTTCGTCCATTTCTTTTCTGAACCGAACAGTACAAGCATTCTGACCACACAGAGCAAAGCATGCAATACAGCTTTACTATAGAATAGAACGGAATAGAGTAGAAATTACTAGGCGTGTCAGTACACCTCACCACTATTATCCTTGTGTCACTGCTGCGTTGATTATGATCCACCACCTGAATAATATCTAGTCTGGGGTGGTCCTGTGGTTGTCCCTTTCTTCTGGGCAGAGGGGGATTGACAAGCAATGCAGACACAGTAACTGTAAACTTACATAGTGCATCTATATAATAGGTGTTTCTGATAAAAGGGCCAGTAGCCACGTGTAGTTACAAGGTGGGTGTGCCTAACAAATTGCCAACTGTCACCTGGAAAATATATCACTTAGTTACCAAGAAACAGTGTAGCACTGCAAAATCATGCTCTCTTTGTTTCTAGTTCTTGCATCATGGAGATAATGAATTACAAAGACTATATGAGGCTCTATTACACAAGTTTATCAAAAAAATCTCTATTCCTCTATTATTATATCATAAAAACAAATTCATTTCAGGAAAAAAAAACCCACTTTTTTATCTACTTTGTCCAGCCAGACTGTGCAGCAACCCATTCCTTTCACTACAGCCATGGACTGCAGACATCTGCACACACATGCTCACACATACACGTAGAACTGGAGAGCAGAGACTCCTCTGTACCCTCTAGAATTCTGTAATGAGCTGAGAATGTGGCCATATGCTAATACGGCGGCTAACGTGGCTAGGTTAATTTAACCCCACGTGAGTAGACGGGAAACCAAAGCAGGGAAGCTAATTCTAAACCAGTACCTTTAAACCTCATTATGCAGCCCATTCATTGAGCAAATTACCAATTAGGCATTATTGTTTATTTAAATGTCATTTTGTGATCGCTGGGTGTCTGATCGTTGGCCTTTGAGACCCCTTTTTATGTTTGATACAACCAAACAGAGAGGAGAGAGGCTGTATGTCAGTAGCAGAGAGGAGATGAGAGGGGGTTTAAATTTTATTCTTTGGGGTCAGAGAAAAAGCAGGTCAAACATAATGAAAACTCAATACACAGTAGCTAATGCAGTTTATGTGCCTGAAGCTCAAGCACCCCCCTTTTCTCTCTCTCTCTCTCTCTCTCTCTCTCTCTCTCTCTCTCTCTCTTTCTCACACACACACATTGTATATGGGACACTCTGAGACTAGCTAGTTGCTCCAGCCACTGCTTCCAGTAACATAAGCAAATACAAACCATCTCATCATCTTATCAGACCCAGTTCACCACAATTTCTAAACAAGCATTCCAGGTGGAGACACCAAATCGCTAATCATGTTTACTCAAATTCATAAATAGAAATGGGGACAGAAGTATGAACTTAACATGTCTCAGGCTTTTCCTAATATGTGCATGTGTACGGTTGGGGTGCAGAACTGATTTCACTGCAGCGACACACAAAATTCCGCTGCTCCACATAATTCATACCTTACATTCCTCATGATGTCTGCTCTGTGTCCACGCACTTAAGGTAGATGGGAATTTGACGATATGTTGCAGGCATACGCTAGGGCCATTTTGAGATGTGCTCTTTTAAAGGGCCCTCATCATGGAAAACACCACTTTTTCAAATTTGTATATAAGCATTTTTAAACATTTACTCTTTAGTCCATGTACGCCATATACTGAAATACTGACCGATGCATTTACAAAAGTCCGCCCACTCAATCTACGGCAGTTTAGCACCACCCATTCACACTGATATTGTCCCTTTGATGTGCAGTGGGTGTTGGCTGCTCAGGCTGCTGTTACTGTGCTATGGAAGAAAGCCTTGCATCCTTGTAACACTTTTCTTATTCCTTCTGGTCTTGCAGACCGATATTTTCTGCTCAGAATTCAAATGCATTCAAATGATAGACAATGCCAACTTTTTTTTCCAGTTAGTCCCAAAGGCCCTTGTCATTCCTACCTTTTTGTTCTAAACATTACACTATTTACAGAATGCCAATATGTTCGATTGTTTTGCACAATCATGCCAGTGGGTAGATCAATATGCATCAGATGTAGGTGCTAGGTTGCTATCGATCCCAAGGTGTATGTGAATGGTTGGCAAAACATCCATCATCTATGCATTTAAGTATGGAAACTTTCAGACATTCATATACTGATAAGTGGTCAAATGTGATTTATGTAGCCTTTGGTCAAACAATAGTACTGTGTCTGATGCTGCGGATGTTTTTTTTTTTTTTCTCCCTCAGTATCTCTGAGCTTGTTTCTTTCTGAATCACGAATGTAGTCTGCCTCACACCTCACATTTTCCTTTCTGTGCTTGCGGCAGCAAAGACCAGACTTTGTTTGCTCACATTCCACGACTAACAGATATGAGAAGGCACCAGAAACATTAGGGCATGGCATCACTTCTGACAGAAGAGGCTTACTGGGATATCCGGCATGAGCAGCACGTTTGAAAACTGGTAAAAGGAACAAAAGCGTTCGATTCAAGTAGCGAATCAAAAATTGATAGTGTTAAAACTGTAACAGCCATGATCTGTGGTTAGCAACAGACTAGCTTCTACCCATGGAAGCACAGGAGTTCCTTCTGTGGGACTGGCCCTTTCCTCTGGCTCTAAACTGAAGCTTGCTACTGTAATAGCTACAGAGGCAGCGGCGCTCTGGCCTAATAGTATTTGAATAGTCCCGACTCGCTTTGTCCAAACAAACACATCCCCCGGGTATAGGCTGCCTCAACTGGCTGCCACAGCAGGCCGCTCCGCCACACTTAGCCAATCAGACGCTGTCTGGCTGACCTGCGAGCGGCATCCCCCTGCTGCACTTCTAATCCCATCTATTATAGCAGAAGCCACAGAAGTGGTCTCAGAACGGCAGAAAAAGGGTAACTTGTACCAGCACCGAGAAGCCAAGCGACTGGCTAATGTGCACTAGCTGCTGAATTTTTCAGTGGCCGGGAAACTCTCACGTCCCCGGGTCATATTATGGGCTCGGGCAATTAGAAACTCAAACAGCACAGGCCTCACCACTTCTTTTTCTTCTCTCACCATATCCCTGGCCTTTTTTTTTTCTCTTGCACACACGCTTCTTTTTCAAAGGGAATTAACAAGCTGAAATTAATTTGAGCTTTGCGACTATCCTTAGAACACCATTCGTAGGAAAGAGACTTGGGGGGGTGGGGGGTGTGTAGAGAGGAAGAAGAAAAAAAAAAAAACCTTGGCACTACCTCCATGAATAAGTCAGAGACCAGCTGTATGATTTTTCATAACTAAAGGAGCTATGAGTGAAGAAAAGTGTTCATCCCACAGAGTGATTCCCTCTCTTTCTCGACAAATCCCCCTGTTAGCCCCACACACACACTCACACAAACACACACACACACACACACACACACACACACACACACAAGCTATGGCAAGGTTCACTGCTCACTAGCTGAGGACACACTATGAAGTTCAAAAAAAAAACCTTTGCGCTGGTGTGTGCGCACGCTTATATCAGTGTCCCTGCTGATGCCTATCTGCGGTTATGGATTAGCATGCTTTAATTGGATAGAAAGACCCTCTCTTAGCCTCTTGCCACTACCTTAGAGCAAAAAATGGAAATGCAAAATCAAATAAAATCACGAGCTTCTTTTTTTAATCATAAACATCAGCCCCTAGCATGGTTGATTGAATATTCTTATGTCCTCGATTAAAAATGCAAACTCTTCTTCCCACAGATCATTCTTTCAAACGACGAGCTGAAGCGAACAACTCTACCTTGACCAATTTCTCCGTTAGTTCTTGAAGTTGCGCTGAGCTGTTATTAGCCTATGTATATTATTGCTGCCATTTCAGAGCCTCATAACATTCAAACGTTCTAGATGAGTGATTCCACATTTGGGGTGAAATGTGTTTGTGTCCCATTGCCATTACTTTTACACCTCTGTATATATAATAAAGATAAAAAGATATAATCAACCCAAGCAAAATGTCCTTCACAACAACCACTGTGCATAAAAAAATCATAAAAACGTATAGTTTTTGCCTGTCTTGTCATTTACATTGAAACATAGTCATTAAAATCGGTCTAATGTCTAACAAATCTGTATTTTTTTGCATTAACACGTTAATCCATTTACATCTTGGGCTTAAAACATCTTTCACGATGATTCTCGGTTAAGAAAATGCACATTCACTCAACCTAACCCTTTTTGAAATATTTCAAATATTCCAAACATTGCAAAAATTGCAAAAATTCCAAATATTGCACAAGTCACATGTTCAACAGGAATTGGGATTAACTGAACTTACTGAAGATCATGGGAAGAAAAAAACGTTCTCTCATTCACATTTCTATATTTGCAGTGATGATTAGAAAGGAGGTCCATTTGAAAGTGCAATCCTGTTAGGAGAAGTTATAGACAAAGTAAATTACTTGTTTAACAAAATACAAAAGTACTAAAATGCTAAATGCTAAAAGTACCCAAATGAGCAACAGCATTTAGGCCACTGTCAGCAAAGAAACCACACAAAAAATAAAATATAATATACAATTTGGAATGGATAAGCGCACATTGTTTTAGATTCAATGTTAAAATATAGCAAAAATACTAAAAGTAACAAAAGCAATGCTTAATTTTTAAGGGGTACAAGAAATAAATGGCGACCCAATGGAATCACCTAGCTGTATTTTACATTGCGTGAACATTTCATGCTGAATGGACCGACGGAAACAGTACTTGGAATAAAATCTTGTTACATACCCTTATGTTAGACTTAAGAATGTTTCTTTGCTTCTTCTATAAAGTTACCAAGTCAGATATATGAGGGAGGGTTTGTTATGATCACAGCGCTATAGGGTCTGGCAAACAAGTTTAAACCAAGCATGGCCTACATTATAACACATATGAAATAATGCTTGATATCCATATAGATTTTTGCTCTGCAGTACTAGCCACATTAACCTGTTGACCCAGCTATCCTATACTGACAACAGATGAGTGGGCATTTCACAGTCCAGTGGTCTTAAACGGGGAAATATGACTGGTGAGTTTGAATGGGACCAGAGTTCTAGCAGTGGTAGTGGCATGGAACGGTACTGTGTGTTGAGTAATCGTGTGTTTGAAAGGTCACTATTGCACCGCAACCACAATAAACCCTTAGAAGTCCTTGTTTAGTCTTGTTTAGCAGCAAAGAAAAACATTCTTTATACCCTTTGTTATTGCTGGACACTTAAATAAACAGAAAAATGCCAAAAGTGCAGACTCAAACCTGTCAAAATAGAACGCAAATGTATGTGATTCATTATGTAACCAAAAAGATACTTAATTATGTACTTACACTTTGCATAGCATAGTATTGTGCCTCATTCTAGAAGCAGTATTCTGGGTGAATGGGCAGAGCTGAGGAAAAGGATATATGTAAAAGTGTTGTTTCTGGTGACATCACAAAACCAGTGATTTTTTGCAACCTGATTCCTATATATAGACTCCATATGGGCAGTAAACGGTACATTTTGCAACTTTAACACTCTTATTTTAATGGAGCAGGGAAAACTTGTTTTTTCCATGATATGGGCCCTTTAAGGATAAAAGCTGTGTGGATAATACCCTTCACACACCCTTCAAAATCGATTCATTTCCTTTGGTGTGTACAGTACACTGAACACATATGGCACTTTGCCATCAAAGTCAAGAAGCGGAGCTGTCAATCAAGCTATTTAAAGAGGCAATGAGACAG
Organism: Brycinus macrolepidotus; assembly: GCA_037974445.1. Classification (NCBI taxonomy): domain Eukaryota; kingdom Metazoa; phylum Chordata; class Actinopteri; order Characiformes; family Alestidae; genus Brycinus; species Brycinus macrolepidotus. Next base: position 11,719,567 of record JBBPCZ010000012.1, read on the forward strand.
CTTAGAGACAAATGATCAAATGCAATACGTAGTCTAGGCGAGTGGCACTTAGGAATGTCCTCGGTTGAGGGACACGCCGCGCACACGAACACTCGGCATGTAAATGTTGAAATGTTATATTTGCATGTTGGTCTTACCCTGCCACTCCATGATGGGCCCCTCAGGGCAGTGTGTGTATGTCTGCTTGTGCGTGTCTGCGCTTGTGTCTGGAGGACGACAGTATTTGGATTAGGTTTCACTGCAAAGTCTCTCTCTGACACTCTGTTTATCGGTGTGTGACAGGCAGAAACCATTAGCCACATTAGCCACCAGCCCAAACTTAGTTGACAGAGAGTGTATACGAGGTTTACATGACGACAACCAAATAAAAGCAGGCTTGAGTAAAGCCAGAGGCCAATCTACCTTGCTTAGTGTATTAAGCTTAAAATAGCTGATGGCTAACAGATGCCCTTCTTCTTGTTACAATGTAAACTGACCTCAGACCTGTGGCATCAGTGTTACCTGGTGGAAATAAGTCTCATATATACTTCTATATTGCACAAATATATTCCCACTTATGGTTTCCAACTGAGTGTCAATGTTACCTGCTAGTCACACCCTTTCTTATCGGTGATTTCTCCTAACAGATTTGGGGAAATTGGTGTTCCCTGAAATGCATCCCTGAAATACTTTCAGTGGCTGAGCAGGAAAAAACGATGGCTATGACTGTTGAAATCACATTCAATGTTCTTTTTACGCTTCCTTGCCAGTTTAGTTTCAGAGTAATAATGTTTGTGTAAGTATGTGCGTGCGTGTTTGTGTGTGTGTGTGTGTGTGTGTGCCTGTGTGCGATCCTTGTTCAATCTTTGATCACGGCGTGTCACTGCCAAAATCTAAACGGAGAATCAGAAGGATGTTTTGCATACAAAAGGAGGAAGAGAGAAAGAGGGACCGAAAAACAAACGAGGAAACAGTGCAAGAGCATAAAGAACACTGGAACGCATAATTAGGCCTCATTAATAAAACATGAGCCACAGAGAGCTGTGATACTCTCTTTCTGCAATGAGCCATAGACACTCTTTTTAATGATATTGATCGGGTAGCGACGTGTGTCTATGTGTGTCTGTGTGTGTGTGTGTGTGTCTGTGTGTGTGTCGATATTGATTTCTTTGGCCCAAACCCTACAGGCTGTTATGGTACACTGGGATACCACAAACATGGCAAGGCATGCGTGTAACATCCTAACCCCCAACACACAGTGGCAGGAGGAGAGAGAGATAATTAGTTAGTTATGGAACGCGAGGCAGACATGTAGCTCCAAGCAGCCAGAGAACTAAGGAACACATGTAGCAGACATATATGTAAGTATTTAGGTGCTGGCCATTAGGAGTATAAATCTTTGACCTCATACTAATTCAGTTACAGGTATTTAGCAATTGATTCAATGCATCATGAATCTCACCACAACCAACCCGTCACTTTGATTTGACACACCTGCTACGGTTGTCTGTTTTAATTCAGAATTATTCTTAAAAGTACTTTAGTTCTGCCAAAGCCAAAGCACTTGTCAGCCCTTAATGATTTGATTCAACTTAATGCATCATAAAATCTCTGCCTTATTTATTTTGGTTATTTTGTACTCTTCAAAATTAACTTTAAAAGTGCACTCAATACACAGTTATGACTATAGTAGAGGAATATAGACATAAAAATAACCCTTAAAGGGAAGAACCATATATTTCTTTTGCGAAGGGTCTCAAAACCATGCGTTCACACATATCTTCACAAGTAAACACACATAACAGCATGTGAATAATGTGATCATGTGATTTTTTTTTTTTTTTCACATGATCACACTTTTTTTCACATGTAAACACATTTTCAAGTGTTTTTTGAAAGGTTAAATGTTCTTTTCTATAAAGGGAAACCTTCAAAGAACCTATTAAAATGGTGCTACAGAGCAGCAAAAAGGGTTCCTGCTTTATTATAGTACCGGTTTTTGGTACTGTAATAGATCCATTTGAGCTAAGAGTGCTTAAACTAAACATGGGTTTAGTTTCTTTTGCTTTTGAAAATAGCCATTTGCCAAAAAAATGAGCACTTCATTTATAACATTACAGTGTCACAATAATTATTACAATTGGAAAAAGTCAATTCTATCATTCTGCAATTGATGTAGTTGAATCACCACCTTCAGATCAATACATTACAATGCACTTTTCAATTTTACACACCGAATGCTTCTGTTTTTTCCATCAGCTGTCTTTCCTCAGAACATTCTTCCCTCTAGTATAAAGAACTGCAAAATGCAGAAGTCATTCATATGGAATAGTATGTGCTTTGGATCGTGTGTTTATTTGTGGACATATGTTGGTGTGTGGATGTGAGAATGTGTGTGTGCAGCGGTGGGTGGAGAAGGCTAAGACTAGGTGACAGGTAGAAAATGACCCAGGCCGTTTCACTTGACACCACAGTGGCTTCAAACAAACAACCAGAAGCCCAGAGGAGAGAGCACTAATCCATTCAGCCTACAAAGCAATTCTCATTATTGACTACTGAGAAACAGAGAGAGAGAGAGAGAGAGAGAGGTAGAGAGAGAGAGATGGAAAAAAGGTGTCTCTTCATGCTGGCAAAGCATCCATCATGTTGTGGTGAGAGGTGCTGGATGGTTGTGTGTCTTTCTCTCTATCTCAGACTAGCATTGGTATGAGACAGTGTGTTAGATTACAAATCTTCAGATGCAACAGAGTGTTAATCAGAGCAACGGAGGTGCGAGAGTGCGAATGCTCATCCTTCTTAGCATTTAATAAATGTTGTGCCTTTCCTTTTAAAAGAGTACACACGGAAAAGTGCATCTAATCTAAATGACCTGTAAATGACAGTACACGGGGTTACATGAGTGCTGCTCCCTGACTGGCTGAAGCATGACAGTTGTCTCACCAGCCCCAGAATGTGAAAATGTCTCAGTGGACTTGTGGATATTTTGACAAAAGCAGTTTTCACACTACCGCCGTAAAAAGCATTTGCGTGCATTCATTTTCAATGGAGCTGTTGTTTGCCACCCTGCGCGGAGTTACATGAACACCAAGTCTAGCAAACATTCAACACCACTCAAAATCCTAATCCAACACATTCATTAGCTGCATTCCTCCTCTCTTCCAGCTTGAGAGAGAGAGAGAAAGAGAGAGAGAGAGAGAGAAAGAAAGAGAGAAAGAAAGAATGAAGCATTTCTGTCAAAGTCAAAACTGTTTTTTTTTTTTCATTTGGTTAGTTCACTAGTAAAATTCATTATTTCATCATCACAACAGATACAATTCTTGTTTTTCCACTACATTGTACTGACTTTTGCCCATGCCTAAAATGTTTTAATTATGTCACCATGCACCAGCGGGCGGGAAAACAGAATTATATCATGAACGACATGAAAATGCTCAGCTAGCTAAGAGACCCTCCCTGACACCCCGCTTCATTCTGAAATGCCTAATGACACAGAAGAGAATAAATGCTATGCAAATTTCTGATTTAGGCTGGCTTTACGTTTCTCTCTTCCAGCTGCTTTTCAGACTTCTGTGATGGGGACAATTCTGTATCCTCACTACAAATGCCAAGGCCGCATTTTTCTCTCCCTCTATCTGTTCCTCACCCCAGCTTTTCTTCCCCTCCTTGCACCGTTTCAAAGCATCTCATCGGAGGGGAGTGAAGCAAGTGCTGGATTTCTGGGCAGAAGAATGAAATAAATGGCAGTTCCTGCTTAACTCAGTCAAGGGTGGCTGTCAGACCGGTGAAGTGTAAATGGAGGATGGGGGTCTTTGGAATTGAGAGAGAGAGAGAGAGAAAGAGAGAGAGAGAGAAAGAGAGAGAGAGAGAGAGAGAGAGAGAAGGATAGAGTATGAGAAACAAGTGATATTCTATTCCCATCTAATTTCAGGTAAATGAGAATCAACGCAGAGTAGCGGCTCCAGCCCAGGCACAAGAGGAACTATTTTAATATTTATTTTAACAATTATTTTATCACACACACAGTCACACAGTGTGTTTCTGACTATATGTGTGTGTGGTAGCTCTGATCTCAAACACATTCTTCAGTGGAATAACATGAGACCGACCCCATTCTCCCATCTGCAGATCTATACTATTAGAGCAGAACCCTAAATAATAGCATAAATGTGATAAATAATGTCCTTAGACCCCATAGGGTAAAAAAAGCTTTATATTAAAAGCTTTTTATTAAATGACCACTCTATCTCCAGTACCTTTGCTTTTAAGAGTGTAGGGTATATATACACCCCATGTTTACCTTAATATTCCATGCTGAAATAAATGGTAATGCCTGTAGGGGGTAGAATGGAGAGTGCAGTTTTGGTTAATAGTAGCATTACAGCACTAATGATGGTCCAGATCCGGACCTTAAATAAAGAACAAATAATCTTCATATGCACATGGACTGGCCTGTCTGTAAAACCATATAAATACAGAACAATTCTGAATACAGTCAATTGTAAAACAGGACGAATGGATGAACAGAATTGACATTTGCATCGAGTAAACACTGCTGATCCTCATCTCTCATAAAGTCCCTAGATTACCGGAGACCACTGAGCCTCTTAATAAGTATATCAAATACGGGTCAGTAATATAATACAAAGTCAGATATAATAAATAAAGAGATGAATACAGCAAACAATCATCCCATGACAATCACTGGGCAGTTGAAGATTCCCCCTTTGGGAGGATTAGGAAAGATAAGCTTGTTGTCTCTGATTTCTGCTCCCACTAAAGGAGGAAGAATAATAAACAATTTAGATTATTTTTTTATCTGCCCTTTTATATTCTTACTATAATGTTTTAAATAT
>JBBPCZ010000012.1:11724934-11738028 GCA_037974445.1 Brycinus macrolepidotus
GTGTGTGTGTGTGTGTGTGTGTGTGTGTGTGTCTAGAACGCATAATACTAATTTCAGGAAGGTGCATGTTGTGCTCTCTCTATGCTTGGGGATCAGTGAGGGAGTACATGCTTCTCTTATTACGTGGAAGAGCACTACAGATGGCAGATCAGATCAGAAACACACACACACACACATACACACACACACACAGATGAAAAGCTTCAACATGTGTTGAAGCAGTGAAAGAAAAGGTCTGGTCACAATCGCTGGTAGATATAACTATGTAAAGCTCTGCCTTCTACATCCTAGACCTCTGGAAATGAGATAATATTGCAGATACTACAGCTTTTAGACTGTATGGAGAGAGAGAGAGAGAGTAACTGAATTGTGTCACTGAAACTGTAATTTTGTAAATGAAACTTTGATTTAAAATTCAACGTATACCTACCCCACGTTATTGTTCTTTTTAAATGTCTTTGTCAATACTGTAATTTAAATATTCTCCTGCTGCTGACTGAACTCAGCTGAACTGGCCAAGAGGGAGGGAGAGATGAAGTGTGTGAGAGAGAGAGAAGTAGAGAAAGAAAGAGAGAGAGAGAGAGAGAGAGAGAGAGAGAGAGAGAGAGAGAGAGAGAGAGAGAGAGTTGAGAGACAGTGCAAATGGAAGAGAATAGAGTGTCAGTGGAGCTCCGTTCTTCCACACACACACTCCTGTTCTGTTGAAATTTGGGGCAAAATGTAGCACACTTTCACTGCACTGCTGCACAGTCGTACAACAATGCAAATGTGCATCCATCTTGCTTAGTGTGTGACACAAGTAATAGAGGAACAGAGAGAGAATATCACACACACACACACACACACACGTCTCTATGGGCACAGTTGTGCTACATTTGTAGATGTGGTGAAGGTGCTGCTCTGCTGGCTAGTCTCCTCAGCAAAAATACACTCTGCTACACACACACACACAAACATACCACAGACTCCAATCGATTAGCAGCAGTCTGTGTCTGTCTGTCTGTCTGCCTGTCTGTATGTGTCTGTCTCTCTATCTCTCTCTCTCTTTCTCTCTCTCTTTCTCTCGCTACATGTCTCTCTCTCAGGCCAGCCAATGATGAAATACAGTGTTACACTGCAAAACAGAAATGTGCTGTGAAAATTGCTTTTCAGCAAATTACTTTACATGCAGTTAAAACTGACACACACACACACACACACACATGCACACTGAGCGGGCTCCTCCTCTCAGCGCAGAGGAGAGGAGCGGTTTATCTTACTCTTAATTTGATGCGGAATAAAAACACGGCATGCCGTTTCCTCTCGGAGAGAGCCCAGAAGAACAGAGGGAGAGAAGGCAGCCCCAGGGCAACACATTTTCTCTCTCGCTCCTCCTTCTCCCTTATGCCTAACTCCGAGTGCCGCATCAGTATGCTGCAGACACACGCGTGTTCTCTCTCTCCACACACACACAAACTCACATGCACGCACGAGCCTCTAAAACACTGCAGCTTTGTGCTACTGTGCCTCAACCTCTTTCTGCTTCCCACCCACTGAAGACCATGTCACTGGAGTCAGTCTCTTCTAAATGACATCATTCATTCAGGTCTGGCACAAGGAGCCCGGGCTACTTCCCTATGTTTTTGTACACATGAACAAAACCTTGCCATCAACACACCTAAATCGTGACCTGAGGCAGTGAAAAGCGGGCAGGAGGAATTTGCAGCACACCCTTTTGAAACTAGCCCTCACCTGCCTGAGTATAATCAGTGGCAAAATGGGCCACACCAGCCAGGCCACTTCTGTTGTACCAAACAAACCTAATATAATACCCAGTACAAGCCTTGAATGTAACTATAGAAGACTGTGCGTGCATGCACTCAAGTGGTAATATAAGATTTCCAGTAAAATTCCGACACAGGATTATAGAATACGTCCGCAGCTGCAGCTGCTATTGAGAATGCAGTTGCTTAGGAATGTTCTTGTTTTGTTTCGTTTTTTTGTACTAACTGGGAATAGTCAATGCAGCAGTATCCCATTGGTATAAAATACATTATATGTTCAATAGTGTCCAGCCACCCCTTCTAATTCATTAATTCAGCTACTAAAAGGTCCCATTGCTGATACAATTGCACACACACAGCTCATAAAACCTCCCTTGAAAAGTACTGACAACATAATTAGCTAGAGAGGAGCAGGTCACGATACCCAATGCTAAGTGATGGCTAGATGGCCAGCACTGGGCCATGGAGTAGTGGAACTGTGTTCTTTACAGTGAAGGAGCATAATTCAGTACCTTTGGGACGTGATGGAGCGTCATTTGTGATCCAATCATCCAATGTTCTAACCTTATTAACCCTCTTGTTGCTGAACGCAATCAAATTGTCAGAGCAACTTTGATGAACAGGCATCTAGAAATTTGTGGGTGTTCAAAGCAGACCCACCATGCAACATGGAAATTCAAATAAACACAAATTAGGAACTGGCTACAAAAACCTAGCTTGTATGCCAAACATATAATTGTAAATACTTTCATTGTGCATGATCGGGGTAAACTCTTTTAATCATGTTGCATGTTATATTGAATGTCTCTGACTCATTTCCCCGAGTTTTAGTTCTCCACAGATGCCCTCTGGGTCCACAGCAGCTCATGTCCAGCCTCTTTAAGCTTTGACATGGGGTTGAATGCTCTAAGGCTTTGGAATTTTCCATAAATCCTCTGACAATCCACTTCAGTCAAAACACATTTGTCAACAAGGCCCTAAAAGTTTCTGTAGTTGCAATCAAGCAAAAGTGAAAACAAAGTTTGGAGTTCTTTTTCCATTTCTTCCATTTCTCCTCCGTTCCTCCCCGTCTGCCTCAAACGGATTATCCGTCAGAATGCACACCGAACGCGCACTCACCAGCTTCACACACTGTTTCATCACAGACACAACTGTGACATTGAGATACTTGATCTGAGCCAAACCGTTTGTGAAAGGGGTCCCAGGGGTCAAAAGGTCAACTCCAGCTAGGCGTCTTTTATTTCCCCCTTTTTCGGCGACCCCTTGTGCCCTCATCTGTCTTTCAGTCTAGATTAAAGCCTCTGGAGAAGAAGTGAAGAAACGGAAATGCCAAAAAACATGGGGAAAAAAAAACATCAGAAAATAAAGAAAGAGTCCATCATTCTCCAGTGTTGTTTTGTCTGAGCTACAAGTCAAAAAGAGAACGGGTAATTGGCATTGAAAGAAGGACAGGAAATAGAGGAAATAAAACGAGTTCAACTACAAAACCAGAGAAAAACACAAATACAAAAAGCTTAGAAGCACAGTAATGATGCTTTGGTATGCTAAGCATGACAGCTCGCCTGAGATAGAGGGTGTTGCCCTTTTCATGCCAATCCCAGGTCAGTTCAGAAGTGTCTCTATTAATGATCAAGGGCGGTTTGCTATGTGAAAGCCGGTCCTGGATCAGTTACGTTTCTACAGAAGTGAGGGATGTCATCACGAAATGAGGGAAAGATGACAGGTCTATTGTTCTTGAGCTCAGGGAAAGGATGAATGACAGCCCCATGCAAAGAGGAGGGAAAACGGCCAGCCAGATTCATGAGTCATAAAGCATAATTGAGAATGCCTGGTGTTGAGCCATCCGGTTAGGGAAGAACATTTAAAATGAAAAGAGAGGGGGGAAGGAGGTGCGTGTGTGTGTGTGTGTGTGTGTGTGTGTGTTTGGGGTGGTGGAGAGGTTTGGGTAGGTGAAGGGTGGAAATGAAACACCAATGCAAAATGAGGAGAGCAATAAAAAAAAAAGAAAAAGAAAACAAAGTAAGGTGAAAGAGTTTGTTGGTCGCTAACTCTTTAAACAACAGAAAACGTCTTCCTCAGCTAAATCTCTTTTCTTCACTTTTGGTCTAAAAAGATTCCAAATGATAGACTAACTCTGTAGAACCAAGGCTTACAGACCCTCAAGCACATGGTCATCTCCACCCTTCAGTCTTCCCTGCTCAGTGTACGTCGCTATGCTATGCTACCATGCCTGTGTGGTGGAGCTGTGAAGGATTCTGCAATCTTCTCCTTCGAGTCTTAGCTCCAGTCTGTGTTTCTGACTCCAGACACCTCTCTTGCTTGGCTTTAAGGGGGAGGGGTAGAGGGACCTCAGTGAGTTTAATTTAAGGCCAGTTGAGGTGGATCAAAGCTGGGGCCAAGCTGCTAGATCAAAGTGGCAGCGCACATCCGTACGGATGGAGGGAGACCTTGATTAACCCTCAAAACTGCTCGAGGGGGGGTGTGGGACAGGACTGGCTGCCTCGAAGGAAAGAGGAGGAGAGAAGAAGGGAGGAAGGTGAAGGAACAACTTTTTTACAACTTTCTGCCACACTCACTTTCCATTGATAGCAGTTGTGACCTCCAAAAACATGTAAATATATATATATATATTTTTCTTAGACTTATTCCTGAATGCCTAGAACAGATAAAAGTGTAGTGCATCATTTCTACAGTCATGCAGTCTGGAATTAATTAAGCATGTCTGAGTCAGTTGCAAAGTGATTATACTTTGCAGGTTCTCGGTCTGGCCGTGCATGACTATATAAGGGCAACCAAAGGAACTTATTTATGATTTTCAGACTTGCCTCACTTGTAAACTATGCGTAACATCCACTGAGATTGCCAAGTTCATGAGTCTAGTGTGCTGAGATCCCTTTCTGTTTATAGAAAAGCACTATAAACCTAGAAACAACCTTCACAACTATACCTGTACATGTACACGACCTGACAGTCGTTCAGAATAAGAGAAAACTTTCCCGAATTTGACAACCAGTAAACCAGACAAATACTCCAAACAAGGAGCATGTTGACTCACGGGTTGGAATTTGTATCTTTGGCAGCCGCAGTCCCATTGTAACTCACTTACGTTTCCAAGATCTCTCAAAAAACAGTCTTCTAGACTCCAGAATTCCCAGCAGAAGGTATAATACCTTATTAAGTATTAAATATACATTAAACACGTGTTCAAACATAAGAGAGAGTGCTTCTCTTGTCCTGCCAACTCTGCTTCAGTACTAAAGCCAAGACAAAGCATCTTATCAGATGGGTGCAGCCATAAATATTTCACCATGTACATGACAGGGCATCCAAAAATATTGGGCTATTGTGAAATATTGAAATTCGTCATTGCTAGATCTATTCCGTAGCCTTGAAATATTTTCACTGGATTTTCGTCTTCAGTTTTAAAAGGCCCATATCATATTTCTTTTGTATTTTATGAATTATTTATTTTATTTAATTTTTTTCACAGAAAACATTTATGTTAGGTTTAGAACAGTTATGGTGGGTTTATTTACCAAAAACAGTACAATAGGTGTTCTCTGTTTGGCTGCCTTATATTGTTAAAAGAAGGCCAAAACACTTCTTGTAACTTCAGTGAGAATGGGCGGAGCTAATGTGTGTAAATAAGTTGGTTTTACTGACAAAATCTGTGAATTTAAAATGGATTTTGCAGCTTCGTTTAGTGTTTTGTCACAGGAAAACTTGATTTGTTGTGATATGGGTCCCTATAAAGCCTGTAAACAAGTACCAAAAACATTGATTAATGATGAAAGAGGATGCTAGAGTCAGTGAAAAAGTGTGCTCCGGGTGTGCTGAATATGCAACGCGGTGCTTGTTTATCATTTCATCTTTTCATATTCAGTTCAGAAGACAGAAGCTTTTCAGGCTATTCCATGAAGCCGCAGTGTAACAGCACGCCTGTACAAAGTATATAGTTAAGGGAAGGCCTTCAGAGGAGTTTTCTGCTATTTCAAGGTGGCAGGCTTGCGTGTGTGTGTGTGTGTGTGTGTGTGTGTGTGTGTGTGTGTGTTTGTGCACAATGTGACTCTACATTCAGGCTGGAGTATTGTGTGTTCTGGACATGGGTGCAGACTCTATGATTTATACCACTACCTTGTCTGAATCAATTTCTCGCTCCACAGATGAAGTGCTATCTATGTTGTGAGGTTTAAAAGACAATGTGTGTGTGCTCACATGTGTGTGTGTGTGTGTATGTTGGTCTTTTCAGATTCATCAACTACAGCCCTGCTATCTGCCTTCTCTTGGCATTTGTTCTGAGTAACATGTCCCTAGAAGGGGAGGAGGGGAGAGAGAGAGAGAGAGAGAGAGAAAGAAGGAGAACATTGATGGAATTCTTTGTTTTGACATTCTGTACCTTTGAGTTGACTTTGCCATAAATTACTGAAAGAACACTAAATTGGAGATAAGCTCAGCATGGATTATTTTCTTTTTCCATTCTCTCAGACTTTCACTGCCGCTCATTTCACACTGGCCCTGTTCTTGTGTGTGTTTACATGGTGGCTTGTGTGAATTTGCATGTTGTGTTTTGTTTCAAAGCACATAACTGACCAAGATTTAATTTATTTTTCACTATTAACTTTGCTGGGAGTGGCTCACAAGACACAAGCATACAAGACCTATCAGTGGCATTAAAAATACAAGCATGCAAGGAATAAAGATGTGTTTTCCATTATACATCAGCTGTAATACATCAGTAATCCTCTTTAAATCTAAAATGAACGCAAATGCAGCATTCTGAAATGAAAACAATAATGCTGATATCATTTTGTGCATATGTTTAGTGGGTTTATCTATATATAGGTTGTGTATACAGGTTTTGTATGCAGTGCATATTAGAAACTGTAAAGTCTACTGCAAAGAGTGTGAGTGTGTGTGTGTGTGTGTGTGTGTGTGTGTGTGTGTGTGTACTTGAGAGTGGGGGTGGGGGGTGGAATATTGCAGTAGTCCAGTGGTGTGTGTCATGGTGAAGGAAAGTGGGGGATGACTGTAATTAACTGTAATTTGTTCTGGGGATGTTGTGGAACCTAGCAGCGCCATGCAGAGAGAGAGAGAGAGAGAGAGAGAGAGAGAGAGAGAGAGAGAGAGGGAGGGAGGGAAGGAGAGAGAGAGAGAGGAAGGGAAGGAGAGAGAGAGAGAGAGATAGGAAGGGAAGGAGAGAGAGAGAGAGAGAGAAGGGGGAGAGAGACAGAAAGAGTGGATAAAGCAGGGACTAGAAGAAAACTATGCAAAATCCATTATTTATTCAACTCAAGCCAATATTTATTCAACTCAAATAAACACTATGAACAAAACAATGCAAAAAAAATGTAGTTTAGATGAAAAAAAATCAATATTTTGAATTATTCCAGCCTAAAAAACACTTCAAATCGACATCAGCCCTGTTCCACTGTTTACAGCATGTTTGCAACAAATCCAAACAGCAAAGACAGTGGCTGTCTTTTACATTGGATGGATATGACAAATGACTAGAAATGAGTCACAGTACTTGGGATAAGATCTGGATACATTACATTTGTTCTTTTCCTATAATCTCACATTTTGGAGATAAAAGGATTTGTTATGACAGCAAACAGCACCATTTAAAGCGAATAACTTGTAACAGTTACAGAAGGATCACCCAAAGAAGAGCTTAAAGTAAACTTTTGTCCTAATGTTACCCCATCTGACAGCACCTCTAAGTGCACGCACTGTTTTGTTATCCTATGTCTTGCTAAATCCCTTCACTGCAGGTAGCCCAGTGTGCAAGTCTTGCTCTCTCTTTGATGTTTTAACCACCAGAAGCCACGGCCAAGGTTTCCGACCACCTGGCGCGAATTGTGCGAAGAGTGCTGTTCGAGCTTTCCCGCTCTGCCAGTCTAATTGAGTAATGTATTATATAGTAAAAAGGCTCATTAAAAGCCAGCCCTGGGATCAGAATGGCTGAGTTATCCACATTTTCTGTGCGTTAAAAAGTGTATTCAGGTATAGCGCTTATAAATTTAAAATGAAATTTTGTCTGATGAGGGGCTATTTGTTGTATGGACACCAACTTTGTTTGCACTCTAATATGAGAAAGTGTGATTAGTTTGGAGTGTTTGAAGAGCTAGTTTGTGTATGTGGATTTGTGGAACTGTGAGTGAGCAAGGGAAATATTTTTCATGCCCTTTTTTTCGCTTCATTAGTTTGTCAGGAAAGTACATGTGGGAGAGCATTGTGAGTGTGTGTGTGTCTGTGTGTGTGTGTGTGTGTGTGTGTGTGTGTGTGGTGTGTGTCTATGTGCAAATTAGCTTGTCTTTATTGTTCTGTGTGGGTGTGTGTGTATTTGACCAGTGTGATTACACCTGCCTAAGATGCTGTAGGCCTTTGGAAGAAGTGATGCATATGAAGAGTACAAAGTGTATCTGTGTGTGTGTGTGTGTGTGTGTGTGTGTGTTCATCGGTTCAGCACCATATGCCCCCATGTTCCTGAATGTTACCTGCTGTGTGATAGGAAGCATCATGCGAACAGACAGAAGCAGAGACGATCAAAGAGAGATGAGGAGGAGGAGGAGGAAGAGAGAGAGAGAGAGAGAGGAGAAAGGTAGAGGAGGAGGAAAAAGCCTCAGGCTCAGAGAAACAGCTGCTCTCCTCCGTTCCCTCCCTGCTTCCCCCAGTGTTATACACCTACGGAGGTCAACGCTGGATCCCCAGGCTAAATTAAAGATCAGGCCAGACTCTGTGTGCATGCTGTGGACTCAGGCAGGTACGGCCTGTCCCATGATACCTGCATGTCATTTATCTATGCTAAACCTCCTTTCGTGCTAGTGTGCACTCCGTAGGCAGTGATCGGAGCCACAGCTGTTGAGTATGCACTTCAAAATGTCTCTAAACACTGCAACTGATATAGTGAGCGGAATAAAATAACACGAATGCTAGATCTACTTCCAGTGCAGCAAATAGGGCCGATATCATGGAAAAACAAATCATTTTCTAAAGAAATAATGAGAGGTTGGAAGACGGTCATATAAAAAATGAATCGTTTTTACATAAACCCACACAAACTTCACAAAAGGACCTGGGGAGTTGGTTGGAGAGTGGTGGGGGGGGGGGCTTTAAGGTATTAACTTGACCACACATGCTTGTATGAAAAATATGATTCAAAACTAGTAGTTACTAATTGGCATGATGTCTTGTGGCTATATTAGTTAGCTGGAATATGATTATAATCACTGCAGCATTCTGTTCTGATCTCCTTTGAAGCATTTGCTAAATAAAAGAGCGACCCCTGTGTATTGTATTATACATATTATATAATGCACAGTCTTTAAAAGAAGCTAGGGTTAAGGTCAATACATCACCGCATTGATTTTTTTTTCCCCGTCTACATACAGTAATGAAGCCACAGGAGAGATCTGAATTGTGTTGTTAAAGTATTCAGCATAATACATGTGACCACTACAAATGTAGAGTAATTCTCCAGAAGCAGAGGCCTTTTCCATTTGAATGGAAATGAACCAAACAGCCTGTGAATATGCAACACCTCCCATTACTGAGACCACATGAAAATGATACTGGGGGGTGTTTGAGGCACGTACTTGTAGATTTGAGAAAGACTCCACTCTGCAGTGCCACATCTTGCCATGCTGGACTGCACCACTATGTTATTCTAATGAAACCCTCTGCTGTGAAGTGGGTGAGCGAGTTGCAGGCAGAAAAAATGGCTTTTTTTTTTTTTTTGACAGCTCAAGACAAACCAAAGCACACTAGCCAAAATGTTTCTTGGGTCGACAGCTTCGACATGCCTTGTATTTTGATGTGAAAATGGACTTGTCAGTTGAAAGTGTCTAGACTTTGCTTTTTTCATTACAGGATCCAAAACAGTACAAAATGAAAGTGTGAAAGAAAAAAAAAAAAAACCCAAACAAACCAAAGTCTACTGGAAAGAACACTACGTTTGGTCTTGTGTCCATTTATCATAGATGTAGGGCCTGTGGGAAATAAAGATGTGTAGGAGTATTGAGAATATTGATACAGCTGGAGAATGATGATTAGGAACGGGCCCCAGGAGTAAGAGAAGATCTCTGTATTGACTGTGGTTCGAATGAATACACATAATTGAGCATGTGTTGGGCCAGTATAAATGGTACACTAAAATGGATTAGATATTACTTAGGGTGATGTTTTGTGTTCATAAGTACCAGCACCGCAATCAATGAATAGGGAAAAGCCACAAATAGTTCAAATGCTGAACACTATTGAATTTTCATGTGCATTTTCGGTGTGCAATCCTAAAGCAGAAACTTTGGATCGATATCTTTTTGCCGGAGAAATGTAGCCTCCGTGTGCACGTTCCCATCAGTGGCATATTTGTTGCTTGTTTGAGCTCTTCTAGAAGCTGTGGCATCCATGCTATTTTATGCTGGTGTGTGTGTGTGTGTGTGTGTTGTCGACAGGAGGAATGTATTTTTGATGCCAGCTTACAATCCCACTCTAAGATACCACTCATTACTCAGCTCTCAGCGCGCTGATTAGACACCCAGCAGCAGCTCACACACAAACATTCCCCCACGCCACTGAAAATGCCTTTTATACACACATCCACATGTGAACACGCTCGCTCTCTTCGCACTCTCTGCATACTTTGGCGGCCAGGGCTCGCAAGAATCTCCATGTTCCACCGAAGTGGCTCCGAAAGGGATGGTTCACGGGGAGATTTACCGAAGCTAAAACATATTAAGTATGTAATAAAAATACTCTGGCAGCAGATGAAATGTTTCTGGCAGGGGCGGTGGGCTCTCCGAGCTGATATTGGCCAGTGTGTGTGTGTTGACGGCTTTCCAGGGCCACTGCAGCAGTTGCCCTACTTTGAGCCATCAGCTACAGTACCCACATTTCTGCACTCTTTAAAAATAAAGGTGTAAAAAAAAAAAGAGTTATTCGTAGCATGGTTCCTTTAAAAAAGAAACGAAAAGATGGTTCTCGAATGAAAAAGACAACTCCATGTAAGCATTGGGTCAAATATATTCAAATACTTATATTTCATATATATATATATATATATATATGCATACAGTATCAAATGTGCATGCTTAATGTGTGCCCATATGTCTCATATGGGATTTTATGCAGGCCTATATATTGCGCTTATAAAGTAAGACCAGAAGCCATCTTTAAAAATACATTCGAAAACATCTTTCATCTTTCACCTAAAGTGTTTTTGAGGGGAAAGTCCTGATTCGGAATATGCAGATCTCCCCTCCGCAATTCCGGGTGGAGAGTTGGTTCAAATGTTTGTTTTCTTTTAATAAAAATAACATTAATTAGAATTGCTATTTAATGATTGTGCTTCGTTTGTTTGTCTGTCTTCTAACAAGGCTCCTGTGTTGTGGGGGTTAGTAATTAGTAATTGCTGAGAAGGCTGGAATAGGACAGGAAAGACTTGTTTTTGTTCTTCTTTTGTTGATTCGTTTCCTCTCCCCTGGGGCTAAGATGTCTACACACTTACAACGATCACGAGTACTGATGTCAGCTCTAAAAGAGAAACACTTACGCTTGTACTTTCATAATATTTGTATAATTATTTATTTATTAATTCATTCCATGCCAGATGACCTTTGGCTGACTGATTACTAATTGTGGAATGAACAAGGCTGCTGAATGCACACACACACACACACACACACACACACACACACACACACACATTAGAGTTACTATGTTTGTAAGCCCTTTCATCGGCTTCTATATTACAATGGAATCATAATTCCATTGTATTCCATTGTACTGTGGCATGCACACCTAAACCTAAATACCTAAAATTGTTTACATTTGCTATAAATAAATGACAGACGAGCATAACTTAAGAAGGAAGCTTGTGACTATATGAACCAATATTATATCATCTGGAAACAATATTATATCACTCATGGAGTTCAACCTTTTGGCTCCTTTAGTTTCTCGAACAAAAAAGGACAAGTGAAAAGTGACTGCGGTTTTTCTATCATCATATGTCTTCAAGACATACAGTCCTCACAAAGTGCTAAAATGTGAAATGGATGTGCATGCAGACCTGCACACTCACAGTCCTGCGGTTTAGACGTAGGGGTCTCGCAGAGGTAAACGTTGTTTGTGAGTGCATGAACTTGACATTCCAGTATGGAATTTATTTCGTGCAGCCGCTGTAAAAACACAAGATCGTGACCCTCTAATATTCCACAGGCGTTATAATTCACATAAAACACGCGCCCATGGAACCACCATCGCTCTCAAAGCATGTATTTCTTTTAACCATATAAAACAAGATCCATAACAATATTTACTTTCCTGAGCCGCTCTGAAAGGAATGTTTTCCCTCACACATTGTTGTGGATCTGCTCATCTGTGTGTAAATAATGTGTGCCACTAAGCAGAGATTTGATATTTTGAGCAGCTCTTTGGCTGCAGAATGGCTACAGAATGGCTTTGGGCTTTTCTTTCATCACTCTGCTATTGTGCCCACCTGCAGTAGGTGGGTGGTGGAGCTGCTGGCTTTTAAAAGCAACCCATAGAGGAGCGAAAGAGCAGAAAACACACACACACACACACACACACATACACACACACACACACACACACATACACCAGAGGAGTGAAATCACCTCCTTATCACCACTCCCACTGCTCCCTAGGCCTCTGCACTCTATCGTTCTTTCCATCACCCTGTACCTTCCTGAAGAACATGGCATCCCTCGTTCCTTTCCTCTCCTTGCACCCTCCTTTTTTTCTCCTTCTCTCTCTCTCCCCCTCTGTCTCTCTAGCTCATTCTCTCCATCTCTCTCCCTCTCTCTCTCTCTCTCTCTCTCTCTCTCTCTCTCATTCACTTGCAGGGGCGGGGAAAGCAGATAAGCGAAAGCTTGAGCATGGACATCAGGGCCAGCTGGACCAGGTCTGGCACGGTTCAGAGTTTGTTTAAAAAAAAAAAGTGTTTTTATCAGCGAATGAGTGAGCAGGAGGGGAAAAATGAACAGATCCTCAATTTGTCTTTCCTCTGATGGCTTAGGCCTACAGCCGAGGAGTGGAACATTACAAAAGAGATTAAAGAGGAGAGGAGAGAAGGAAGGATGAGAGCAGAACAGTAATGTTGGGGAGAGAGGGATCCAATGAGAAAGGGCAAGGAAGTGAGAGAGGTAGAGAGAAAGATGAGTAGAGAGAGAGAGAGAATGTGGAAGAGAAAAAGGTGGGGTAAGAGAGAGAGGGGGGAGCAAGGAAATGAGAAAGAGAGAGAGAGAGAGAGAGAGAGAGAGAGAGAGAGAGAGTGGTGTATGTGTTTCCCATGAGTACACACATCTGCAT